>VCMS01000122.1:0-150895 GCA_022539475.1 Gracilaria domingensis | reverse complement strand
TCGAGCGGCAGAACCCTGCGATTAGGCCAACACGAGCCGGTGTAAATCGGGTGGCCCCGATCTGCGGCGTGCAGTCGGAGAGAAGGGGTAAATCGCGTAGTATCCGGTGTTCGCAGCCACAGCGATGGGTATCCAGCCAACGGTATGGGACGACAAAAGATCAACAAACGAGCCGCACTGCGGAGCACTGACTCGCGATAGGCTGGAAAACTCCCGAGCAAATGGGACAAACCTACAATGTAGGCAGAGTAGCGAAAGCCGTAAGACGAAATGAAAACAATAAAATAGATAAGAAAAGTGCCGTGACACGGATTAGTACTCCTCAGGGACGGAGTTGGTTGATCAGCCCGGAATTGCGGCGGTATTCCCCAGTGGGCTTGTGACCGTGCACAAGCGGCAAGAAGATCAGAGCCAAAGGCCTCGTTGAGGTTTACTTCCCGTACAGTGCGGCAAGTGCCGCCACTTATATACGGCACTGAAAATTCAATTAAAATATCTAACTATCCGGCGCTGCCGGCCAATACACTACAGTGTGCCCCCGTGCAGCTTGCCACGGCGCCCGCGGATCGGCCAACTTGCACACGTGTGCAGAAATACTACCCTTCCTAGGCATACCCCAAAATAGGGCACTACCCCAGTAGCCTCTCATAACCTGAGGTGTCGAAGCCGGTAACGGATCAACAAACTATGAAAACACTTCGGTGCATCCCCACAAAGGGCGTTTTGCTCTACATCTCCCCCTTCTCAGGCTGAGACACCGACTCCGTCGGCTCGATACGCCTCGCGATGGAGGTATATAAGGAAGTCTCCCAAGACGGGTCTGCCGAGAACTGTTCGGAGCCACCAACACCTCCGGCGTCAGCAGCGAATCTCGTCACCTCGAGCCCTTCCGCGATGTCCAACGCACCGAACGGCCCTCCGTCCTCGACGGCACGCATGCAAGTGTCCAACCCGCCGTTCCGGTCTGTACCTCTCCCGCAGTCGCGGCTGCCTCCCAGCCGGTTCTTCCGGACAAGATCACGTCCAGCTCAGGCTGGTCCCGCGCCCGTATGGATTGGTTCAACGCCGAGATGCCAGCTACGCTGGGTGGATGGCCTACCGCAGGCGCGTTACGCATCCGGGATCCGCACCGGCACAGTTCCTTTTTGCCCAGGCTCCCTGGTTTGACGCCGAAGCCGTTCGGGATACCGAGCTCGTCGACTCGTACGCTGTCGACGGTCAACTCCCTGGTGGCTTCCTGCTGACGTTACCCGTTCATGGGACTGGATCGCCCGCGTTGCGGTTATACCGAGCTGCCTCTTTGTAGGTCGAAACGAGACGAGCAATTCGCTCGCAATGAGATGGCCCGCATTGGGTACGCGCGACACTTCCGAGCTCCGAACGAACATCCGGTGCCGGCACAGTACCAGTACGATGTAGCACGTTACCGAACTTTCGGCGAGGTCGGCTACGGCGACCATCTAGCCAACGCGTTGGACGAAATGACCGATACTCGGACACCGTTCAGCCGCAGCAGGAGTTGATCCTGTGGGCGCGGCCGATCCTTCGCGCCGAGTACCGGTTCCTTCGCCGTCCTGGACGGTTGCAATTTCATGAAGGCCTCCGATTCGAGAGGAAATGGCGTTCCCGCTTCGGGGTACTGGTGCCGTACCAGTGCACGGAGGTGGAACGCATTGCGCGTCACTCCCATACTGGGCGATACCTGCCGCTGCCGTCATTCTGGCCTGCGGTCGAAGTCCCACGAGGGTGTCACGTAGAACTACTGCCCTGCCTAACTTACATAGGCTCGTACTTCATGAACGATCCGCCTCGCGGCCTGTGGAGCATCCTGGCAACAGAATGGACCGTCCGCGTTGCGGTTTTCCTCCTCATCGAGGCATATGATTCGTACCGAGGTTGGTTCATCCCGGAGCTCATCCGGCAAGCGATCCGAGCGTTGGATCTCTCCGAAGTGCTCGGCTCGGTCCGTAATGCGCGCGAAGCCACCGCGTTGGTGGACGTCATTGACCAGATTGACTGGAATGAAGTGCCTGCTAGTCAGGTTTCCGACGGGTCCGTCGGCAGTCGGACCGTTCTCCCGGCGGAACGTCAACGCCGGCGACTTCGTCTACTTTGACCCATGGATTTGGGAGGTAATTGGTCCCGCTGAGGCGGCTGGTCGCCGCCGAGAGGAGCGATATATCCCGGAAGGGCACCCGCGTGGGTTCGTATACGTCGACGATGACGGTGATGACCCTGCAGAGGGAGGAAGTCCCATGGATCAGGGAGCCCAGTGGGGTTGCCTCGGAGCCCGAAGCTACGGGAGATGACGACGAAGTCGTGATTGTTGATCCACCCGCTGTAGCGGCTCCCGCTCCGACCGGCCCGTGGGCTCAGGATGTAGCATCCGCCGTGGGCGGCAGTTCTTCTCTCACTCCGCGAGCGGCGGTCATTCGCGACCTCCTTCGAGGCGTGGGAGTGGCCGTTCCCGATACGGTGACCGACGAGTCGGAGTTGCAAGCGAAAGCGGCACAGCGCTTCTCCGGGGCTCCCGGTAGTGGGGCACCCCAGGTGCTGGACCGTCCGGCCCGTAATTCCCCGGCTCGCGATCCCTGACGGCTACGGTAGTCCGCGATAGACCCCGATGATGACGGGCGACTCAATAGTTAGAGGTAAACTTCTCCAGCCGTTCTGGCTTGGCTCAAGCTCTTCGTCTCTTTCTCCCCCTTCTCAGTGAGCAATACCTCGTTTGAGGCTGTTGCGAATGGCCCACAAGAGAGGGGTAACTTTTCCGCACAAGCGGCTGTAGCGATAAAACTTCTTAGTCTTCCTTCCAGTGTCCTGGCTTCTTCTCCTTCTTTTTAGGCTTCTTTCTTCCTTATCTTCTTCTACACTGTAAGTGGCTTCCGCATTTCGCGGCATGTTTGTTCAGCAAAAAAGCTGTCCGCTTAGAGCGGCCTGGTCCGCCTGAGGCGGCTAAGTGATCTCAAGTTAACCTAGTTGTATCCGCTTGACGCGGCATATTCTTGCGTAATGCAATACTGTCCGCATGAGGCGGCATATTCCGTCTGAGACGGCTGTGCTCAATAGAGACGTGGGTGGTCAACCCACTTGGGCCTTGTCCAGCGTGGCCGGTATCGGTGTCCGTGTGCGACGGTGGTACTGCAAGACCTTCGAGCGAGGCAAGTGCTCAATGGGCTCGTGCGTATCCTCTGAAGAGGCGTAGCCGTACCAACGGACTCGATACAGTAGTTCCCGTCAGGGGCGTAGCCGTGACTTACCAGACGGTCAATGACATATTCCTCATCGAGAACACTCCGCTCTGTGTGCGGCTTGCTTGAAGAATCCTCTTTCGAGGCGTAGTCGTCGCTTCTCCCGTCGTGGGCATCGTCGTTCGTGATCGGCTTCCGTCCTGACGGCAGTACATCCTGTACGCCAGGCTTTGGTCTCCGTGACCATGGTACTTTCCTGACCATCATGCTTCCAGATTCCTGGTTCTTCTCCCCATGCTGCTGGGCTGTGACCGTGCTTCGGTCTTCTCGAATAGCGAGCTTCCGGCGTTCCGGCACAATCTCCCGTTGCGACGGTGAACGGTCCGCAGAGCGGTGAGCCAGCGAGTGGTGTTCTGGCACGTGCCGTGGCGGCGGTTCGCCGCGTGCTGCGGTTTGTGACACCTGCGCCTTTGCATGGCTGTCAAGAGCCGATTCAAATTCGGAATTTTTTGAACCGTTTTTAGACGGCGCCAGGTCTGTGGCTGGCACGTGCCCGGCTTGCGCACTGTAATCCTCGGTTGGAGGCGGATCTCCCACGGAGCTCGACACTTGGCGCGACGTGCACGCGTCGTCAGTGCTTGAGTGCTGCCCACTTGCTGTGGCTTGACTGTTCGCCACACTGGTGGTTGGTTCCGTCTTTTTGACGGCTTTGGCACTCGGTGCTGCACCAAAATCTCCCGAAGTTGGGTCTGCCGTAACAGCACGTTTTTTTCGAACTAACTCTTCTTTCTCCGGACTTCCGGCTTTGCTATTCACCATAGTGGTGCCTTCCACCTCAGCCTTCCGTGGTAACGGCGCGTCCTTCTCTTCCGGTCTTCCGGCTGCAATCGTCACCGAGGTGGCGTCCTTCTCAGAAGGCCTCCGCGAAACTGTGCGATCCCTCCGGCTTTCCGGCTGCAAATCACGTACCACATCGGTACTGTGTTCCCGTTCTTGGGCCTGCAAACGTAACTCCGTTCGCGACGGCGGTGGTGAGCGGAGTGATCTTCCTCTTCTTGAGGCTTCCGCGGTAGCTGCGCGTCGTTCTCTTCTTTCCGGCTCTCCGGCTGTGTGTCGCGCGTTGACGTGCATTCATCACGACTTGCGTGCGATGCAGAGGCCTGCGAAGGCGACTCCGTCGACGACGGCGACAACGAAAAAGAACGACCTGCCTCCTCCCCCTCCTCAGTGGGAGTGTCGGGGTGGCGGCGAGTATCCCCATAGGGGCCCTTATCCGCGTGTGCACATGTGCGGCATTGGAGACCGACCGGTCAGATTCCGGCTTAGCAGGCAAATGAGCAAGTCCGCGATCCGGATGCGGCAACACAGACGGTTGAGTGCGAGTACCCGCCGCGGCGCCTGTTTCCGTTTCGACGGCTGTTTCCACAGTGGGTGCGATAGGGCCGACGATGACGGTAGCGAATCCTGCGAAACAGGCTTTGGCGCAGGCGATATGCGATCTAGCGAGAAACGCTCGTGCTCTCCCTTGATATCAAGGACAACCGTTGTGTCGGTGACAGCAATAACCCGGAACGGGCCGTCCGCGATAGGAGAAAGCTTGTGGCGCTTCTCCTTTTCAGGGTTGTAGTACTCCTTCCGTACGAAGGCAAAGCTACCTTCCCTGATCTGAGGGGCATTCTTACGCACTCTAGCGTCGAAATTCCGCTTGTATGCGGCCTGGGCCTTAGCGATATTCTGCCCAACTGTAGGGATAATATTCTTAAGCCAGTCCTTCCAGGCGTCTCTGTGTAGACGGGGCGACGGGAACTTATCCAAAGTTGGCTGTGACTCGATAGCCACCGAAGGTGGGACGCGTGATAGCACAAGCTCGAACGGCGAGATCTGAGTCGTGCGATGAACCTGCGTATTGTAGGCATAGGTCACCGCATCGGTGTACTGATCCCATTCCGACGGGTGCTCGGCAACAAACGTCCGCAATGCGTTGAGCATCGTGCGGTTAAAACGCTCAACCTGCCCATTACTCTGGGGATGATATGTTGTCGTAAACCAGTTTTGGATCCGCAAGATGCGGCATACGTCCTGAAAGAACTTAGCCGTGAACTGCGGTCCATTATCCGATAGTAAGTCAATCGGCGGTCCGTAGACAAAAACCCAGTGAGTAACGAAAGCTTGGGCGACCGCACTAGCAGTAACCTTCTTTAAAGGCACAGTCCGTACCAGCTTAGAAAAGCGGTCGGTGATAACAAGCAAAAACCGGTTTCCCCGGCGGGTGCGAATAAACTCATCGAGTAGATCGATCGCCACAAGCTCCAGTGGAGCCCTAGCAGGGAATAGTACCAACTTCTTGGAATACTTATGCAGCTTGACGCGGTTCTTCGCGCAGTCAGAACATCCACGAACAGTGGCATACGCGTCGAAAGCCATTTCTGGCCAGTAAAAGTCCTTCCGTAAGGTGTAGTACAACTTCCTGCCACCAGGGTGGGCTGACAACTTCGCATAGTGCGACAAATGCAGTACTCGTGAGTGAAGTGAGTGCGGAACCACAATCTGTGGCCAGTTTCCGACAGTTCGGATTAGAAATCCTTGGTCGTTCTCGACGAAAGGCAACTGTGCTCCACCGTTTAGACGACTACGAATCTCCGTACAAAAACGGTCGGTGTGCTGCTCCCGGATGAGTTCCTCCGGCTTGATCGGTACGAAAGAGCCCGGTTCGGGTTGCGTGTCTGACACGGCTAAAACAGCATCGTAGATGTCCCATCCTTCCGATTCTTCATCGGCATCGCTCGAGCCGTCTTCCACGAGGAAGCACGGTATCTCCAGATCATCGACTGGCGCAGCTTCAGCCGCTGTTTCCAAGCGGGACAGTGCATCAACCTGAGTGTTCAGGAGTCCTTTCTTGTAACGGATTTCGAAGTCGAATTCCGACAAGCGAAGTCTCCACCGCATCAAGCGGCCAGATGGCTCTGCTATAGAGAGTAGCCAGCGTAATACCGAATGATCGGTATGAACAATGAAGCGGGTCCCCATAAGATAGGGCCGCAGTGTCTGTAATGCCCAGACAACTGCCAAGCACTCCTTCTCGGATACCGAGTAATTCCTCTCGTGAACGTTGAGGCTCCTTGACCAATACCCAATTGGCAATCGCTCGCCATCATTGGTGGTCTGGAATAGGGCACAGCCGACTTGGTAGTCGCTCGCATCCGTATCTACTGCATATGGCAAACCAGCCCTAGGCAGGGATAAGACCGGTGGCGATGTCATCGCGTCAACGAGCGACGAAAAAGCCGCGGATGTGCGGTCGTCGAACGCTTCCAGTTTGACTGGCTGTCCTTTGCAAAGAAGCTCGTTTAGAGGTGCCGCGATATCCGCAAAGTTCGGAATGAAGCGGCGATACACATTGCACAAGCCGAGAAAAGATCGGAGTTCAGTCTGCGTCCGCGGAGGCTTAGCCTCTTTGAGGCACTTCACGCGTGCTTCGTCAATAGATAGCCGTCCAGGACGGATGACATGGCCGAGATACCTCACGGTTTCGGTAAAGAACTCGCACTTCTTCAGCTTAAGTGTAATGCCTGCATCGCGTAGGACTCGCATCACATCCCGTACATGGGTCAAGTGCTCGTCCAGGTTGCTGGAGTAGACAATGATGTCATCCAGGTAAACCAGGCAAGTCTTCCACTTGAAGCGGGCAAGCAAAATGTCCACTGCACGTTGAAATGTGGCTGGCGCGTTCGTTAACCCAAAGGGCATCCGATTGAATCGGTACAATCCTTCATGACAAACGAAGGCTGTCTTGTCACGATCTTCAGCCCTTACGGGAACTTGCCAATAGCCCCAATTCGCATCTAGGGTTGTGAACACTTTCGCGTCGCCCAACGAATCGATGCATTCATCCATTCGTGGGATAGGATATACATCCTTGCCTGTAGCCGCGTTTAGCTTGCGGTAATCGATGCAAAATCGCCAAGACCCATCAGCTTTGGGCGCGAGCACCACCGGCGATGCCCAAGGTGACTGAGCCGGCTCGATAACTCCAGCGCGGAGCATCTTCTCAACTTGAGCTTTCTCCTCCTGCCGAGCTGTCGGTCCTGCCCTGTAAGGGTGCTGTGAAATGGGTCGAGTATTTGGCAGCAAATCAATCCGATGTTCGGTAATACCAATCTTCCCGAGGGAACCATCCCACATGGGCGTGAACTCTTTGAGCATATGCCGCAATTTATCGCGGTGAGTCTCTGGAACATGACTGAAGTCCAGAGACTCAAGCTCCTGTACTGCCTTATCCTTCGTGTCAGCAGCACTCAGGTCCTTATCATTATTGTCCGACGAGGTCGGCATTGCTTCCTTCGACAGGCTGCGGTTGTTCGCATCCGACGAAGTCGGCGTAGCATCTCCCGACGAACTGTTCGGTCCGGTATTCGGTTCGGAATTGGTCCGTTCCGCCTCCCCCTCCTCAGCTTCGAGGATTCCGAGAACTTCGGCAATAGAAACCTGAGTAGGCACTATAGCCGCAGGGTGCGGAAGCAATGAACCAATAACTTGGCTTCTGACCAACCGTTGAGGAAAACGGCTGAAGTTCGCAACCAACACCTGAAAAGGCTTCTCGGGTTCAACAAAAACAATCCCATTAGCAAGGGCAAGCTGATGCTTCTCCTGTAACGCAGGCAACGGTTGTACCGTTTGTAAGCCACATTGTGGGGACGTCACAGTAACCCAGACCTGTGATTCAGGCGGGATGCAAATAGACCGAGCGACTCGGAGCTTCGTAGACTTCCGTTCATCGGCTGTAGGCTCCTGCGCAGCAGGCAAAGGAACTTGCTTCTTCAAAGCCCGTCGAAGGGGACGCCGAACGATCGGTACAGTAGTCCCATCTTCCATTTCGATGGTTCGCTGCCGCGGTCGAATTGCATCGACGAAGCGGTCACAGAAGTCGCATCCGAGAATAACCGGCGCGGCTAGCTGCTTGCAAACCAAGAAATCGAGCTTCGCCACGTAGCGGCCAAGCCTGACAAGCAGGTCTATCACTCCCACAGTCGAAAGTGGCCGATTGTTCGCATCCGCTATATCAATCTGCGGCGCTGCACGAACGCGAAACCGCAAGTGCGGCGGAATCATAGACTCAACCAAAAAGTTTGGCCCAGCTCCTGTATCGAGCACGGACAACTGCCGAACCATATACTGGTCGGAAACACCTAGGTCGGCGTAAACTTTGTAGTTACGTTTCGCCATGACCAGGACTCTATCCGGGAACCGGCTGTTCTTAGACCGTATCCACGGGCGTCGCAAGACACCAAGGTGCTCAGAGTTCACGTCTGTAGTGGCCATTTTCCTCGAAAGGATTGTGACCGGGGAGCGAGGCTTCTCAGCCTCAGGCGCACTAAACCCCGTCGCTGGGGGCGCCTCTCCATTGCTGGAGGCTCCCATGCTCAGTTTTTCTGAGCTTCGCCGCCAATCTGCGGAGGTTGCAATTCCACAGGAGTGGCTACAGTTCCACCATTTGATGGCACCGTTTCCTGGTTTCCAGGCTGAGTCTCCGCCTTCGCACGAAGGTACGATTTGTCGGGAACACGTTCCCGCTCGGCGGGCGTCAACGACTCATATTGAGGCACGATCTTCGCCATATCCCGTATGGGCATTAAGCAATTCGGAGCGATGAGCCCTGGCCTGTAACAGGTATGACAAATAAGATGACGAAGAAGATCCGCGTTGGGCCGCCGGCGCTCCTGTCGAGGAGGATACGGGTCCCTCCATCCGGGTCGTTGGCTTCGATATCCGCCAGAGTGCGGCACGGGCAATGCCGGGACTTGAAGTCCGGCGTACAGAGCGGGGTCCGCGTCCACTGTAGACTGCTCCGTCGTCGACAGCAATTCCGAACTCGGCATTGAACCATCGTCCTGTAACAGGTGTAGGTTATCATAACCCCCTTGAACAGAACCTCGCGAGTGAGGCAGTGAGGAGTCTCGGCCTTCTACATGAAGGAGTAGGCGCGTGCGCGTCTTGATACCAGTGCGTGCTCGAGCTGCATCTCTCTCCGCTTGGGCAAATTGAACGAGTTCCAGATAGGTAATCCTGCGTTTGTTCTCCCGATAATGGGCTACCAACGTCCGGTTTGATCGGTCAAGTCCATCAACAAACATCGTACACCGCTCGGCTGCGGAGAACACGTTGCCACATCTGTGGAAAGCCTTATTGAGGCGGGTCGAATAAACGGTTTCCGACTCTTCGGCTCCTTGCTTCGTGTCTCGTAGCGCGAGTATAGCAGCTTGTATCGCGTTGCCTGTCGCGTAAGAGCGCAGGAGATATTGTACCGCTTCCGGCCAGCACGTAACTCCTCCTTCGGAGGCGCGAGACGACCCACGAACTGAATTGAATTGATCTTCGGCTACACCCGTCAAAAAGTACGGCAGCGCGATGTAGACCTGTGCCTCACTCATCCGAAGTACATCGGCTTCCGCTACGAAGCGGCTAAGAAAATCCAAGACAAGAATTGGATCTTCCCCAGAGAACTTATGGGGCTTTAGTGTGAGCTCCATTTGTCGGAGATGATTTCGCACTTTGCCAGTCCCACGTGTGGTCCTCTGTGGCGTCGTGTCATCAAGCCGATAATATCGGTAAGATAGTAGCTTCCGATACAGTAGGTTGGTCGGCTTCAACTCCTTCAATCCGAGGTGTCTCCGTCCTTTCGTACGGCCTCGTGCAACACCAGAAGTGGCTTCAGTAGCCCGCGAACGGGATGCACGATAGCGAGAGCGCTCTTCCGCGCTGTCCGAAGAGTCGGTAGACGATCCCTTTTTGTGGCCCTCCTCATCAGAAGAGGATGAAGAAGACGAGTCAGACTCAACCTTGAACTTCTTCTTTGCCGGACGATCCCGGGAACGGCGCGAGTGCTGAGAACCCTCAGAAACCGGGGCTCCCGGCGCAACAGCATCAGATACGATGATTTGCTCGACCGTCTCCAGACGGGTAGCCAGGCGGTCCAGGCGTGCAGCAGCCTGCTCGTGCAGACCAGCCGACACCTGTCGGTGTTCCATAATCTGGTTGACATCAGACCGTAAAACACGGACGTCGCTCGAAACATCCCGGACACCGGCTTCATCGAGCTGTTGCCGGAGTTTCGTAATATCCCGGATGAGGCCCACTTGGGAGTTCTGCAGGATGCGAACCTGAGCCTCTAATTCACGGAGGGTATACTCGTCGGATCGCGACGACATAACGTCAACCGCTGCGGCGGCATCAGCCGCAAATGCGGTCTCGGTTGGCCCACGAGTGGGTGGGGTCCCGTTATCAGAACGGAGGCCCCGGGAAGCCTGTTTCGGGTCGCCATTGCCTGGGACATCCAGTACGTCCTTCGGCAACGGAGGCAAACTTGCCGGCAAGCCGGACGAACCGGGCACAGAAGCGGCACGTGGCGCGCTACTCCTGCGGCGGGACGACATCGTTCACCGACACAGTCGGCCAATTGGCAACCAAAACAACTTCCGAAAACGGACAATGAGAGAACCGTGAGAACGGATATTCCCAACTATCTGGGCGCCAAACAAACGAACCAACTCCAACAAAAGTTGGCCAATAAAGCCGATTCTAGGTCGGGAGACCAGTTTGTGGTGCAAAACCCTCGACGGGAAAACAACAAGCCGCGTCGCGGACGAGCACCTCAGGGTGTTCAGGCCCTGCTCCCTGTGAAGGGCAGTCGAGCGGCAGAACCCTCCGATAGGGCCAACACGAGCCGGGTGTAAATCCGGGTGGCCCCGATCTGGGCGTGCAGTCGGAGGTAGAAGGGGTAGAATCGGCGTAGGTATCCGGGTGGTTCCGGCGAGCCACAGCGAGTGGGGGTATCCAGCCCAACGGTATGGGACGACAAAAGATCAACAAACGAGCCGCACTGCGGAGCACTGACTCGCGATAGGCTGGAAAACTCCCGAGGCAAAATGGGACAAACCTACAATGTAGGGCAGAGTAGCGAAAGCCGTAAGACGGAAATGAAAACAATAAAATAGATAAGAAAAGTGCCATGACGACGGATTAGTACTCCTCAGGGACGGAGGTTGGTTGATCAGCCCGGAATTGCGGCGGTATTCCCCAGGGTGGGGCTTGTGACCGTGCACAAGCGGCAAGAAGATCAGAGCCAAAGGCCTCGTTGAGGTTTACTTCCCGTACAGTGGCGGCAAGTGCCGCCACTTATATACGGCACTTGAAAATGTCAATTAAAATATCTAACTATCCGGCGCTGCCGGCCAATACACTACAGGTGTGCCCCCGTGGCAGACTTGCCACGGCGCCCGCGCGGTCGGGCCAACTTGGCACACGTGTGCAGAAATACTACCCTTCCTAGGCATACCCAAAATAGGGGCACTACCCCAGTAGCCTCTCATAACCTGAGGTGTCGAAGCCGGTGACGGATCAACAAACTATGAAAAGCACTTCGGTGCATCCCCACAAGGGGCGTTTTGCTCCACACAAAGGGGGAAAGAGATGAGGAGTGAGGGGGGGGGGAGGTCGTCGAAGGGGAAGTGGTCTGGGCGGAGTTGAGTCGGAGGCGACTGCTCCGGCCTTTTTATGCACAACCGCACCGTCGATTCCGGGCGAGAATCGACGGTACGGTTGGCTTGGCCAATGGCTGCGTTGTATCTACCGCCCTACCCAATGAGAGGTGTGGACGGTAGATATGTTTGGCGCATTTGCCACGGCAGGGGGCGCCTACGCCACGCAGCCCTGGTCGTGGAATGCACGTGTACCTATGACAAGGTGTCATACCGCCATGCTGGCGAATGACACTGCCATGACCTGCCATCATGGCAATTACACTTTCCATTACCTGCTGTCATGGCAAATTCAGATGCACACTAACCTATGACCTAGGCTATAAGAATGAGACTTCGGAGGTCTCGTGCGTCTTATGCTCCTATCTCTATCATTTGTCAACCTATCAACTACATTTCGTCATGAAGGATCACGTCACCAGCCCGGTCCTATCGCCAGCCAACGAGTCCTTATCTGGGCTCGGTCCTGTAGTGGACGTGTAGGCGGTTCCGGCACCGGCCCCCGCCCCCACTGTCCAGGACGCCGTACACACCCTGCCCCAGGAAGTCGTGGGGTTTGGGTTCTCGGAAGCGCTTCTCGGAGAATTGGAGCAGTTTCTCCGAGAGGTTTCTACCGGGAATTTTGACGTTTACGCGCACCGGCGCCGCCTTATGGACCTTATCAGCCAGGCGCCGACGCTGTATACGCGCGGCGTAATTCGCGGTATAATATTCGTGTGCGAGCGGCGCCGCAATGATGCGTCGCACATCATTGTGCCGCTCCTCGAAATTTTACTGGCGCGCTTACAGAAGTAGTGCGCCCTGCGAGTGTCGGCGTACTCTTCAAAATAAAAAATTGAGCGGCGCAACGCATGCACCGCTCCCTATTCCTTCACCCCTCTTTTCTTCCTCACAATATCAAAAGCCTCGGGCAATACCGGGTCACTCGACAGCAAAATTGTTCCCTCACCTTCGGCTCGGTCCCAAGTTTTGCTGTCTCGTGCCCCGTTATCTGCACTCGGCTGTTGATATGACCCATACATATGACCTTTGTTGAGATTCCTACTAGGCCTTTCTAATTAACGGAGAACGGCTCTCTTTCTGAAACAAGAAACACCTTTCGCTTGCATTCTGTTTAATTAGTTCATCACAGAACGGCTTAATTTGAACTAGCGTAAACAATAGCATAGCCACTCACGCATCCCTGCCAAAAAGCTTAGCTTATTTGCAGCTGATAAAATTAGTAATCCATAGTTTTTCAAGAACGCAGAACTCATCATAGATGACAAATGACGTCTTCCACTTTTGCTTCACCTGTCGATCAGACTTTCAACCGGTCAAAAGGACAAAAGTACCCAACAGCTCCATTACCAATTCCATCATCAGTTTCTGATGCGGCCCAATATTTACCGCAAGCAGTACACAACAAATGCGCGCTTCAGAGGTTTGTCATGAACAAGGTCGAAAGGAAATGCGTGTTCCGCAACTTGATTGCTCACAGCATTCTGCTGCAAAAGCTAAAGACTCTCAACAAAACCTGTAAAACCATCGCTACACGCGTACCTAGTAGACATGTAACAGACATTGTTCTTGTCCAGGATCAAAACATAAACAGAATGTGTCGGAGGCGTGGCTTCATGAAGCGTATCACTGCCGACAACGTCCGAAACAAAGTTGATTCTGTGAATAAATTGTTTAAGAAAGCTTAAGTATCTGTCGAAAGTTTGAACGACAACGAAGTTCCACTTGTAGTCTAACAGGACAACGAAAATGATGCGCAACAAGTTCCTGATCACGCAAAAGCCGAATACAAGCAAACAATGTATGTTGAAGAGAGTGCTTACTACTGACGAAGGAATAGAGCGTGTGTTGTCGAGAGCGCAAGAGGGCAAGCCACAGAAGGCGAAACTAGAACGAAAAAGACGAGAAACATTGGAGAAGAACAAGAGAAGGCGTAAACAGGCCAGGCTGGCTCGTGAGAAGCGGCAAACAGCAGCGGTGTTGCAGGACTTACGCGCTCAGGCACGAAATTTTGAACGCTGCAATTGCCATTTTAGCTCTGCAACGGAGGCAGAGTGAACAATTGGGCATTTTTGTTGACTTTTTCGCTCGTAGCAACAACATGCAGGCACAACAGCCTGTGACTTTTTTACCGCCGCCGCTGCCTTCAGATGCGTTTACCATAGACGCAGGTCTGCTTGAGCTTTCTGAGGTAGCTGGAAGCTGTGCGATGAAAAGTGGTACAGATCCTTTGACCTCTGCAACGGCCTCATCAGGAAAGAGCAATGTGGCACAAAACAACGCCGCAATAACATTTAGGCTGCTCTGACTCCCTTCTTATCTTCGCGGTCGCGCAGAGCGCGAGCACAAAGTTCCCAGCGAAGCGAGCCATAGGCAAGCGTAGCGGAGGACGCGATCGCGAACCAAAGCGCAACATTTTACATCTCGCCTTCCTCTTCTCCCGTGTTTCTCTCGTTCTCTTTCCTCAGTTGGGCCGCCAACTTCTTCTCATAGCGGCCTCGGGGTTGCAGCGCATGTCCCCTTTTATCTAATTGCCAGTTACAAAGCATCGCAACCGTGGTGTGCGCGATAGAAAATAGCCTTCTCTCAAAGGGCCATCGCCCCAAGAATGAACGAAACCTGTTGTTGATGAAACCTATACCCTACTCATTGACCATTCGTTGCTTTCGTATCAAACGATTGTGCTCCGTTTTGTACATCCAGACGGTGCTCTCGCTTTTCTTGTAGGGCACTACAAGGATCCCGCTACCAGCAAATCCGATGTCCACCATTCCGTGCTGTCCGGGTGAGAGATACACACTTGGTTCATGAAAAACTTCTGAGCTTGTGTACATATTTCGATCGCTCTCGGCACCTTTATCGGAGGTCTTGATGCAGATAAATCGACCGTAAAGATCGCAGAACAAAGGATAGAAAACGCGTGTGCTTTCTAATATCCGTCGTACGCACGCTCTTGTTCATTATTACCTTTCGGTCTCCACCTCCTGCTCTTTTTACCTTCCAAGAGAAACACACACTTTGGAAAACCGATTATCGAACCTTCCATCTCCTGTCGGCTGTCCGCATCATGCCAAAGAATGAGCTTGGGCTGTTGTTCGCCTAACTTTTTAAACAAAGCGTACAGGACATGTCTAAAATAATTGGACACTATTCCGGTTGAGACGCTGTAAGAGTACGCCACTCTCTCTATGCCATATCCTCCTTCGTTTGATCCTCCTAGCATGTCTAAAAACATAAAAAACATCTCCTTCCTAGTCAATCGACGACATCTTGGCACCCTTATGTGATTCTCGAACTCATTGCGCACATCTAAAGGATGTAAGAGTTTTTCGTGCACCAGCGCATGTAGCACATCAAATTCATCCCGCGACAGATGCACCATCTTCTCAAACAACATTATATCTGGATCAAGCTCACAGATATCTTTATATACGTTGTGGGACAAGCGTTTTGCATAAAGAGCTTTTGCTCCATTTCTCGGATTTCCTCTACTCGGTCGGGCTTCGGTTTTGTCATCTTCGTCAAGATCGACGTTGACTTGACGTGCGGCGGCAAGGACGGCTTCTTGATTGACCAGAGAGCGAGTATGGACAGCAGTTTGCGACATCTGCTCCCGGAGCAGAAGAGGAAGAAGCAATTTCTTTCCCTCCATGCTGAGGTGAGAGATGCACCTTGTTTGAATCGTTGGGCACAACGTGTACATTATCTAACGAGATCGTTCTTATTTCAAAATTTAGAAACGCCTTGGATTCCAGGGTTTAGCGCTTAAGCCGAGAACCCTTAATTGAAAAGGCCTACTATCATCACACCCCCGTAGCTGGAACAATCGGAAGGATATTAAAAAACGTTCAGCTTTCCGTCATTCAAAGTCAATCAAACTTTGACTCACTGCGCTCGAGGGCCCCCGGAGAACCTAGTGTTACGCACCGTACCGGTCGTATAAAAAGGCCCCAGAACCTTACCTTATATGAAAGACATTACAGAGGATCCTCCCTAAACCATGGAGGCTCTCCCAGATCCTCTATCACCATTGATACCTTGCCAAGTCAGTACAAGTCGGTAGAACCTCTGTGGATCAGGACCTTATTGGTTCTCCACCAAATCTCCAGCGCTGACATACAACATCTCAGCGAGGAGAGTCAGAATCTACGCACTGTGAGAACTGTCGCAAAAGTCCCCCAGATCCTGTTCTATATGTATAAGTTATTACACAGGACCTAACCGAGCGATTGTGAAACGAAACGAAAATGTTTGCCCGAGCGCAGCCAAACCAAGCATTGAGCCGATCTTTATGATATCGCTCGGTGACTACGCTGTGCGCAAACTTGCTTTTCGAATAGAAAGCAAACGCAATATCGGCGGGCTTAATGAATTCAAAAATCGATAGGTTTCTATCTTAGCGATATAATAAAGTAAATCACTGGCACAATGCAACGTCGGTTAGATAAACTCATTATTTTAAAGCGTTCTTCCTGCACTACTCAAATTGTAGTGCCATGCCAGCAATTTTCTTCTACACAGAAACAAACTCCCACAATTTGCAGCACTACCTACCTTACGATGCCTTCTTTGTCTCTTCAAACTTCAACAAAGAACAATAACAAAGACACAAACTTAGTAATCATTGAGGCAGATGGACATACTGCTATCATGACGCCAATGCAAGTGGCAGAAGTTATGGCATGGGACATTAAGCACGAATATGTTTCTGGGACACCGCCGATAGTGCCATCGAAAACCGTTCGGTTCGACGGTACAGTGAAATATCTTCCCTTGACCCTGGCACAGCGCACTGACAAAATGGACCACATAGCCTATCATTTGGACAAAATGTCTCTCAATTGAAAGGTTGTGACATTACCAGGGTCTAATGACCAGATTGTGCTCACCGTTGATAACGAAATGTTCACCTACCACCTCACACGAGCAAATCGGACACGGAGGTTACAATTATTTCTCTTTCATCACACAAACGGTCACTTGTTCGAAAATGGGTTGCAGAAAACACCCGCAATGCAACCAACACAGTCTTAAATGTGCTTTGTGTTTTTGTAACTAAAGCGCATGTTCTGTTAGATTCTGATGCTCAAAAGCTTTTAAGCGATTCCAAGACTCTCTCATGGCAACGAAAAGTCTTGCGCGAAAAAGCTCTGCACTCTGTCTTTAAGTTCTTTTTCTCAAACGAAGCTGGATAGTCTGTACCTAACGACACCACACAATGGCTCTAGGATGCTCTACAGCAAATCAACAATATCCTAATCGAGTTTGTTGCAACTCGTAAGAGGACATCGGATCAGAGAGAACTGGCGCCTTCAACATCGAAGTGCTACATTACGAGAGTGCAACTAGCCTTTGCCAAACGATGGGGATATAATCAAAATCTTCTCTCAGGCCCCGTCTCTGCCGATCCGCATAGAGGGTTGCTCACAGTTTTGGATACCAAAATTCATGAAGAACAGTCGAAGAGGCAGTGTATCAAGAGTGACAATGTGCTGACAGAGAATCAGAGTAGAACGTTATATGAATCTCTGGACCTCTCCAAACGAACGGGTCGCGGCGTTTTTACTCGAATTGTATACGGACTTTTCTTCATGACTGCTTTTTGGCGAAGCGAGTTACATGATCCACGATTGAAAGACATAGTCACAGATCTGGAAGGCGACGAGAAGGTTACACGAATTGTTGGTCGAATTGGGAGCTCCGATCCAGGTTCGAAAACCCAGTCTGGGAATCTGAAGTGGGTCAATTCGAAGCTAAAAGAGGTCCTCGTTTGGAACCGAAAGCAATTGAGTGGCCTCGTTAATGTATTCCAAAACCTTAAAGAATATATAGCCTTGATCAATACGTTTCGAAAGCCCTTGGATAAGTTTTTGTGCGGTGTGAACTACGAAAGTGTGAACCCGCAAGAGTTTTTCAAGCCGCAAAATATTAGGATGGCTACAATTTCCCAGTACGTCACTGAGGCATGCGAGGCTAACAATATAGTCGGCGTTCGGCTGCGTGAAGCTATGAAAACTCATGGACCACGCAGTAACGTAATTACTCAGTTGTTTAAATTCTAGAGCAATCACAGAAAGGGAAACGCCACCGAAGCAGTTCGAATCCCCGCTCTCAAGAGAGGTTCGCACAGCGACAGCGCACCCCGTATCCTCCGGTGTGAGTGTAAATCCACGAGGACTTCAGGCTATACGACAGGGTTGAGAAAGAGCGCCCGAACGAGAAAAGCGTCAGAAAAGGCGGGCACAGTAGTGTAGATCGTAGTTGACCAATGACGATATCTATAGCCAAACGTAGACATCCAAAGGTGAAACGACCAAATGGAAATAGGCGGTAATGAACCAAACCAATGGTAAAAACAAAAGAAAGAACAGAAACAAACCCAAGTACTGGGGCGGGGGGGAAGTACCGGTCGGTAAACAAATATATGTGCACTCCAAGAGTCACAAGAAAAACAAAAGAAAAACAAGACCAGTGATGGTATGCACTGCGTGCACTCTTCTGGTTGGAGCGGGGGGATAACTAGACCGTGCTGCGGTAACTTGCTCCGCGAGGAGTTGGAGTCGTCGCGCATGCGAACTAGTTAGAGCCGCACACCGGGTTACCTTTACTAGGTTGGTGATGGCCGTGAGCCATCACCTAAGTAGTAGAATTAGCGGCCCTGTAGAGGGTTATCAAAAATATCTAAGTAAGAGATTAATCTAAGCAGCTCATGTGCACCTCGCATCTCGGGCAATCCTGACAATGTCGGACCAAAACCCTCAGGGTATTTCTGAAAATTATGAAAAGATTCACTCCATCCAAACAACCAAATAGTGGTACACATGTACACATTCGGGGTCCGGATCCACGTCATCGGGCTATTCCTAACCTCGAGTTACGCACCGATGGGCGTCCCATTAAGTTATGATTGCCACTACCGAAACGGTATCCCTGAAAAGGGTTTGCTCAACATAAATCAGGGTTCGACGACGCAATGGTTGCGCTACGCTCCAGTCATCGCGATCACCGCTCTTTTTTGAAGTACACAAACTTGCGAGGAGAAACTGTGAAACGACAGCGCGAAGACATTCTGGATAGCTTTGAAGGTACTGACTTGAAGCGTGGAAAGCATGTTGCTAATGCTGTTATAGATCATCGACTGGAGGGAAAGCTTGATGCCGAATTTGGTCGCTCAGAAGAAGGAAGAACGGGCAATAATGTACAGAAAAGTGATGGGTTTACTGAAATAGAAGGAGAACGCAGAACCGGGAGTGCGAGCTGTTTTTAACAAGGTTGGGCCGATACACGGAAATCTGAATATTAATGTGTACAAGAACTTGTAGGAGGGGTCTCAAACATATCGTTAGACTTTACCAATATCCGCAATAAATTCGAATGTAAATGCTGGCGTTGCAATATCTATATATTGCTCTTGGTCCTGTGGCAATATGTAGTTATTGAGTTTGGTCCTTTTCGTCAAGTAATAAAACGACTAAAATCCTGTCCACCACTCGCAGCCAACCAAAGTGTGCCACTTGTTTGGATTTTTTGTTGTTAGGCTTCTAAGTGGCCAAACCTATATCTTTTCTCTCTCCGACATATCCGCAGGCATTAGATATTTTTCGCGTTTATAAAAGAATGACAGCTAACAAAGGCGCGCTTTTTGATTGACATGAGAGACAAAGCAAGCACCATATTTTTCATCGCATTTTGAGATATTTCGATTCAAGAAGTTGCCACAGTTTTAGCTTAAGCGAAGTGATTATTACAGCCAAATATACATGAAGATCTTTCGCATTGCCAGTACAAAACAATGCTATGAACGCAACCCGTAACGCTCGAGATATATCAGTACGATATCCATGTAACAATTTCTTTGATTCTTACATATTTGGCTTTGTAAATCCTGGAAATCACGAATCTCGAGATTTCAAAGAAATAGTAGGGGGCCCTATAAGTTCCATATCCATACTTGAAAGCAAGAATCAGAACTGGAATCGCTAGCTAATTAACATCAAAGTTTTAAAAATGAAAAAGATTCTTAAAATGATAAATCTGTTCTTAAATCGACTTAAGAATAACACAACGATCCCATTTAATAGAAAAAAAATGGGATTCAAAAAACTTCGATTGTTATGTTACTATCTAATCATGGACGTTCAAAATGGAACAGACTGTCTCGAAAACTTTGCACACGATTTCATCAAGTCTTGTGAGCGCATGGCTTGGTTCTGCAACAAGCTTCTTGGATCTGGAAGTTTAGAATTGGAGCCTAAATAGGAGGTAATGATGGTTCCCGCAGACACAGGATGCAGACTGGCTAACCTATGCAATGGGTTCGAGGATCAAAGCACTGATAATAAACTAGAGATTCTTTCGAGTTATGATAACAGAAGTTTTATCGAAGTACTAGAGAGGTTTCAACAATTCCGGTTCTTGTTAATCTCAACATCGTTAATTGGGGAGCAGTTTTGGCACAAAAGGTTATCACGAAGAAGTAAAAGATTTTATTGGTGGGACAGTATGCGATTTGAATGTCCCGAAAAGTGTAGAACGCTTATAACCATTCTCATCAGCCATGCACAGAAGAAAGACATGGATTGGACACTGGAAACGAAGAATTATATTCTTGATGTTCTCGGTTAATTTAGACGACAAAACTTTCACAGTTGCGCTGCATATGTTTTGTCGTTAATGACTCAATATGCAGAGACGCACGGAGTAACATCTAAGAATGAGTTCAGTCCAGGTCATCTCCGTAACTTGACAGACAGGTATCGATGGGCATGTGGCGAAGCCCGCGTCCGTAAGGTAATGTCTTTCAGCCAGATTTTGTCCGTGTCGAATGCATTTGCGGTGGACGAGCTTCTCTTGTAAAGGCGAGAGAAGACCTATTTGGGCCGCTACGAGAACTCTCCGGAGCTGGATAAGAAGGTTAGAGGGAGTCAGGAATCATCTACACATAATCATACTGATGGTGCACCGCGTTGGTGCACCCAGTAATGGCGTACCCAGAGGAGAGGATCTTCCGTCTGTATGTGCTTCGAGGTCTAACAAAAAGACAGGAGAGAATTTTTTCTCTGTACCTGGTTCGAAGACACTGTCTGGGTGTCTCTCCGACAATGTGAAGGGTGAAGATTCTCCCTGTGGATCAACCTCTAACTCGAAAAAAAGTGAGGATCCTCCGGCTGCAGTGGTTTCGAGGTCGAAAGGAGAGGATCCTCCTCCGGAAGCGAGTTCGGAAGAACAACAGGAGAAGATCAAAGAAGAAGTTTCTACTCCACAGAGGAGAAGAGAAGATCCTGTATTACAAAATGATGACGTAACGGCGAGCGCTGCTACTCATTAGGAAGTGCTTGATCTTCCACGTTATGTTTACGATGCATGCGAATTGGATGAATATGATATATGGTGCAGTTCTACAAAAGTAGTAACACGGTCGCGACGATATGGGATGAACGTAAGACTTTCTGGTAATCATTTGGGTGGTATATGGACTATCTGTGCCTCACAAAAGGGTTCAAGTGTCTACTATGTGGCTGTTATGGGCGAAAGACTGATGTACGCCGTATGTCTGTCGTATATATGGCGTGCGCATGGTCGGTTTATGGATGGTATTCGCACACAACAGGCACAGTGCCAATCTCAAAAATTACGTTTTTTATTCCGTTACATCTGCCATTATCCGTCATGCACCAGGCACTCATACATCACATATGCGACGCAGATACGACTTACATACGACATTGTGCCAAACATGGGACAAAGTAGGCACCTGAACCCCCATATCAGACATGAAGCGTACATACACCACCCAAATGTTCACCTGGGACTACGATGTCTTCGCTACAAGAAAAAACCATCTGGTGGTGGCTGCAAAGCGGCGTTTATAGCTGAAGCGCTTAGAAACCAGAAAGGCTGGTTTTGTCTGGTGTAGATATTCACAATCACGAACGTCTTCCTTCCAATTCTGGTGGTAGTAAGCAGAGGCGAATGGAGGCTGTACGGGATGCTATAAAGAAGAACGCACCATCAACCTTGAGCATACCATTCGTAACTTTCATACTTGTTGTGGGCAAAGTGGACGATGGTAACAAAGCCTAGAGGGCAAACGATGACGGAGTAGTGAAGGCAACGCGTGCAAAGAAGCAATGCGAAGCGCAGGACGTTGATTTTGGACGAATTTTGAGTTCAGATAGTGAGGATTTTACGGAACGGATTCCAGATTGCTTCACGCGGACCCTAAGCGGGCTACAAACCGATTGGTCTAGTAAAAAGGATGATAAGTTAAAGATCACCCCTGACGCAGAAAGATCTGTGCCATCCGATGAGGTCCTCACTGCACGTCATGGCGCACGTAGAGGATCTGACCCTGTCGTTGTTTTGTCGCCTAGATAGAAACCAGAACAGGATCTTGACGCCTCCGATGACAGTTCCACCATCGATATAACTCCAAATGTGCAGCAGCGTAGAAACGTTGAGAACGCAACTAAGGGAAAGAGTGCCTCATCTTCTAACTCTGTCAAGGAGCAACAGCCAAAAATGTGGTGCGTGACGAAACCCCCAGCACGGATTCAAATGAGGAAGTTCCGGTAGAGAAATGTGTGCGGAGGGGATTGGTTGTAGAACAAATGGAAGTCACAGAGAAGCACGAGATCCTGCAACACTGGCAGTTTATCGCGAACCTCTTCGGGTATAAGTTAAGTGTCCGAGACTCAAAGTATAAGGTTGAGGAAGGAAATAAAAGGGTTCTAGTACGTGGGTATCTGCGCTGCTCTCTCAAGGAAGACGCGAACTGCATGCATATCTCCACGTCATCGTTCACTATAGATCAGTGCCTGGCTCTGGTAGGCGCTATCAGCGATGTATTCCAGTTGTCTGCCATCTTCTTGGATGATTGGCACTTGAATCAAAACCAAGTCCAGAACGAAGAACACAGATCGAGCAGGCATACATTTACCGTTTTAAGAACCGACAACCGCAATGGTACAGGTTTATATGTCGAGAGAACCCGTCAATGATGATTCGGTTCTACAAGAATCTTAACGTCCCGTATATGTTTTTCTTTCAGGGCACAGGATGCTGTGATACATCTAATTCGAGATATCGGCAGTACGTCCTCAGAAATGATGTCCCTTCCTCAGAAGTACTTTCCTGTATACCGTCTTTGACGGAGCGGTTGAAACATGAGCTCGGAAACAAAGCATCCATACGACACACAGTATTGCGAAACCGACTGCTTACCTCTGGGCTCCCGATGAGCGATGAAGCTGCCACCACTCTAATCCTTAATTTCACCGCGTACAGCATCACAATGTTTCTTCAAAGAGCTGTTCGTTTCTTCGCCAATTACAAGGTCGTCGATGGAGTCGTTTTACCGGCACGGAACGTACCTTTCAATCATGATATTGACATCGCCGATCTAGAAATATCTTCTGAAGATCCTATTGTCGTCTTTCCACTCAAACTCTCTGCAACAATCGAAAACCAAGGCTGTGAGCTTCCTCGAAAGTATAACGTCTACCTCTACAAACTAACTCATTCCATCCCTAAGATAACAGGAAGATGTAGCTCTGGAAATATAACAACATGGGGATTTCCATGCACATATATGGCTGGTATATATATATCTTCTTCAATGACGAAAAGGACCGGTGGCCAGACATTCAAGAAGCTCTATCGCTCGCATTCGACATTTCCCATCTCTGGCACCCCTATTGGAACCAAACGTTTGCCTATTGGACGTTGCAAGACGTCATGAAACCGCGTGATAATGAAACAGAGCTCAATTGTCGGGAAAAAAAATGTTATGACGACAAAGATGGTCATCAGGATCGCGCACACACTTAAAAGCTTCCCACGGGTACAAAATAATTTCTTAAAATGGCCATTGGGAGAAGGAAAGAAGTATCCTTTTACGTCCGATGTTCCAACGGAAAGGCTTTCTACGATCAGATGCATAGAATTGCCGACACATATGGAGACGTCGCTGTTCAAAGCGTGATTCAGTACCTACAAGAGGATTTCAAGCAGATCAGCGAAGGACGGTACTCGAATAGGCCTGGTAATCCCTTACAAGTGGTTTCAATAGTTGCTGATGTTGTTCTTGACGGCCAGGCGGAAAACGTGCTGCAGAGATTCGGAACCCGAACAAAAACCTGGGGGAGCTCGATTGCAAGAGAAAGAATTCCTCCGTAGAGAGGGGGTACACGAAGCGCAGGAGAAGAAATAAGGATCTTGACGGCAGAAATCCAAACACTGATGCCGTGGGAGATTCACAGCGCAGAAGCGAACACATTGACACTATTGGGCAAGCTATTGCTGCAGCGCTGGTCATCTTGGATCATCCTCATAGTCAACACGAGAAGGAAAGGTGATTGCTTACTCTTGTTTTTCTGAGAGTGCGTGCTGCCGAGAATAAATGCGCTGTTCTGGCTTGCGCTGACTGCAAGCATTGTAATATTGTTACCTCACAGACTTTGCGCCATGCGTGCGGCCGCGCCGCCTCCACCGTGCGTCAGCCGCGCCTGCGATGGCATAGCGTCGCGCACGCGAGCGCGGGCGTCGCCCTCGGTGATCCTGAAGTAGTAGCTGACCTATATGGCGTGCAAGCTTGCGGTGGGCAGCGCAGGCTCGTTCCTCGTTGGCGGCACGTTGAGCATCTGCCTGGTTGCCGTAGCAGACATTTTCAACCATCGCGGCCGGCCCCCCGAGCAGGTGCACGTCGAGGTCGAACGCGTGGGAACCGCGGGCGTGGTCCATTCACACCACTCACTCGACTCGCACGACGACGCCATGGACGACGAGAGGGACACGGTGAATGAGTAAGCGGCAGTGATGATCGTCACGGTTCGCCCGGGACAAAATGAACACAATCTTTTCAACAAGTTTGGCGCCAAGAGCAACTCACCCCTCCTTCTCCATTACGGCTTCCACGACCGGCAACACGCGCCCGACGCCATTCTCCTGTCGCGCGCCTCGCTGCACGCCACACTGCTGTGGCGCGCTGAACGGCACGCCGCGCTGCAGCGCTTGACGCAACACAGTGGCCGAGGGGGGCAAGGATCGTGCGCTGAAGGGGCGGTGCGCACGCTGCGAGGAGATGCTCATCAACGCCGGCGAGCTAGAGAGCTTCTTCGATACCAGCCGCCGCGGCGCGCTATCCGCCGAGCTTCGCGCGCTACTCGTGCTGTGCGGCGCGCTGCTAGAGACACTGTCCGGGACGCTGGCGCGCGGGACAAGAAGAAACGGCGACAAAGGTGACTATAACAGCGATGGTATTAACGATGACTGTGCGCTGGAGACCATGGTGGTGAGCGTGCGCGGCGCAGAAGTGCTGGAGGGCTACTCGATCTGGAGTGGGTAAAAGATGCGTCGTATAGCGCCGTTGTGCGCTACGGCAGCCGCAGCGATCGCTGGTATGCAGCGCTCAGCGGTTGTAGATTCCGGCAGTGGCGGTGGTGAAGGCGTAGAAGAGTTGATAGCCGTGTTGACGGCCGTTACAACAGTACGCGAAGAACCTATAACCCGCATACTTCAACTTGCCGCCCTGCCGTTGCTGTCGCCATTCTGTCGGGACGCGAACGTCACCCTTGAAGGAGTTTAGTCGGTGCCTACTGGCTAGGCGCTGGCATGCGCGGCGAGCCTCTGCTGCGCTTGCGTGTTCTTTGCACTTTTTGTGGCGCAGTCGTAGGATTTCAGTGAGGCAAAGACGGGCGCAGATGGTTGTCGTGGGCTTTTCGAATATGAAATTAAAACTGGGTTGTGCGTGCCATTTTTTTGTCACTGTAACGAACTGTCGTGACAAAAGTTTTGTCTCGAACGGAGGGGGAGATGGAGTTTGGGCCAGTTGGAGCCCCAGCTACAGAATATCTAAACAAGTGGCACACCTTGGTTGGCTATAAGGGGAGGGGTGGATCGTTTTAGCCTTGTTACATATATGAAGAGTATCCAGGCGACTTTTGCTACAGTTCTTACAGTGCGTAGATTCTCCGGCTCCACCTCCAGCCGCGTGACATCTTCCACCAAGCTGTCACTGCGGGCGCTTTTTGTGAACTATTCAAAGCAAAAGCGCGGCTTATCGCCTGGGTTCCCGCGTTGTATAACGGCAAGATCTCTCGACGTTATCGATACCAGCATTTCTCACTTCAGTGCATCTCCTTCCGATACAGCCTACCAATGTTACAATTTTAGGTATCTGTAGCGTTTATTTGCCATCTAACGTTAGAAAATGCTCCCCGTTCAGAACGATACGGATCCTTCTGTGAACAGAAGGCCTGAAGATGCATTCGACTCATTCGTAATTAGATTCCTATATCCTCAGAATGAAGACTACGATGATGAAATAAATGCTACTTTATTCTTCTTTAAGAGGCCGGAAGGTATCCGTAATTCCAAGTAGAACTGCGAGCTTGATCTCACTGCAAAGGAGAAAGGTGATATAAGGAGACTTATTCAAATTTTTCTTACCTTTCTACGCATTCTACGACATAAACGTCCCATTTTGTTTGATAAGAAGAGCCCCCTTGGCTTTGGAAAACTTAAGCGTTTGTGGTTCTTTCTGATCCTTGAATATCACAATGCTACTGATACGCGTGGGACAGTTGGTCCAAGTATTGTAACGTCGTCGGCTCGAAACGCTTAGTTCTGCAACATCCTGGTCGATGCAGATATTCTGGAGTTGGAACCGAAGAACGGAGTTTTTCTTATTCCTGCTGATACTGGTTGTAGGCTCTCAAACCTATCGAACGTTACTGAAACTCATTCAAAGTTCGATCAGATAGAGGTTCTAGTTCGTTACGAAAAGCGTTTGAGTGAGAAACTTTACTCTAGTTCGAATGCGATTACGACAATTTTCGTTCCGGTCAACGTCGTATAGGTTCATTGGCCAGCGTTTATGGCATGTAGGATTGAAGGGAGAAAGTGAGAAATCTACTGGCGGGATAGTCTTCGCTTTGAATGTCCAGTGAAATGTAGATTTCTTGCGACATGGATGATTGATCGCGCACTGCGCGAGAAGAAAGACTCGGTCGTGAAGAAGAAGAACTACATCTTGGACGTAATGAGATTTCAACTGCAAAAGGACTCACATAGATGTCGCTCATATTTGATATCCATGATGAGTCACTTCGCACGAACACTTGGGGTGATGGCGAATGTGAAGTTCGTTCAAGAGCACCCACCGAATCTAGTAGATACCTATCCCTGGGCCTCCTTGGAAGCTCGAGTGCGTATGGTAATGGCAGTCAGTCCAGCCGATATCCAATGAGTTTGCGGTATCACAAATTCATATGCGGTGCCGGGAGAAGATATATGTCGGACGACATACGAGTAAAGATGGTAATGTTTGTGTTGATAGGGGTAGCATGGCGCAGAGATCTGAATCGAAGCCTGTAGGAGGTGAGAAGCGTAGCCGCGGGGACGTAGAAGCCTAGGATCAGTCAAGCATTGTGAAGGGAAGCACGGATTCTGAAGAGCTTCTGGATTCGGAAGCACAGCCGAAGGGAGGTTCTGCTGGGATGTAAAGAAAAATGATAGAAGCGCGTGAAAGACGAGTGCAAACGCGTAAAGCTGACAAAACGCCAGTTGTTAGTGTCAAAGAACGAGCTTTGAGTCGTAAAGAGAACGATTCTGGTGACACATCGTGTCTGGAGAGACTGTTTTGGATCTTCCGAAGTATTTGTTCGACATCTATGAGTCAGAAGGGTACAAGTACGGGGTACAGTTTTGCAGACTCGTGACGAGGTCCGGACAGCATGGAATCAATTTGATACTGCAGTGTCTCAGGTTCAAGAAGAAACACCGTGGTTGTAGCTGTAAGGCAGCCTTTATGGCGAAAGCCCTTCTGAACGAGAAGGGATGGATCCTCTCTGGGACGAATATTCACAACCGTGAACGTCTCCGACAAGATATGCCGCGCGGAAAGACTGAACGAAGGGACTCTATTTGTGCTAGTATCAAGCAAAACGCACCGGCACGGTAACGCATACCTTTCATCACCTTCACACCGCAGAAACCGGTTGGTGCTGGGAGCACAAGGACTGTCGCCGCGCGTGAAGGAGGTTCAGATGCAGACGACTTCATGGAAACCCTTTCCCCCAGACCCTCTTCCGTATTGATGGGTGACACAAGGAGGCCTCCTGACGATGGCGAGCATATGCGCTCACAGCCCCAAATGCGGGAATGCGGAATTGAGAGGGCCCCAGGGATCCTTACGATACCCAGCGGATCATCCGGTTTGGTTCAAGTTGCCGAAATGGATGAGAAAAAGGGCGCTTCCATATCTGAAGACAGTTCTGTTCGTGACGTTACATAACAAGTGAGGCAACTGCGACGTCGCATGGAGAACGAGATAAAATTCAAATTACATTCATTTCTGAACACTAACCTACTCACGTTCTAACATGCTGTGCATTCCAGAATACGTCCACATCCATGGGTCTACAGCAAGATTCTGGCAGGAAAGAGGCTTCGGGGTGCCATTTCGGTGTCACTGGGTGAGTACGTTGAGGTTCTTCAGCTCTGTGCTTCTCGAATGCCGATAACACGGACATCTCAACCTCCAAAGAGGAGTTACCGACAAAGGAGTGCATCCCTCCAGGTTTTGTTGCGTACCTCGACCAAATGGATGGGAGTGAAGAACAAGAGGTGTTGCAACACCTTCAGTACATCGCCGAATATTTCGGGTTCAACCTCTTTACCACGGATTCGCAGTATGAAGAGAAGGACGGAAACAAGGTACTACTGCGTGGCTATCTCAAATGTGCTATGATGCGTGGTGAGAACTACAAATTTCCGTACAGTCTGAAAGTTCGAAGAGTGCGAGTGTCTGAAGGTGGGAAAAAGAAGCATATATTCTGTGTTGATTTTTCTAAAGCTCATCATAATCACCCTCCGAAAACTAACGACCCACGACTTAAGCCGTCTCCGGCAATACAGCGCGAAGCGAAGAATTTACGTAATACTCTACATCTCCAGTATATTGCAGTTTACAAACTGATCAAAACAAAGTATGGGGTTCTGGTGGACAGGTAGTTGTTCAGAAAACGTCTGAAGTACACGTACGATACTCAATACCCGATGCATAATGAGTGCCTCAAGTTATACCAGAATCTGCTTGATTTACAATCTAGGAACCCGAGACACAGAATGGGGCGCTGGCCTTGGTTGAAAACGACACCCAGTTCAAAACACATTTAATCATTGCTTTCGGGAATGCTTCCAATGATGGTCCTCTATATGAAATGGAAACCCTGGCACTTCATGTGAAGTGAGAAGAACCTCCAGCAGCGGTAACATATCTTGTTGATGGGGTGGAGGACGTGCATGAAACCATTAGAAGGGTGGCAGAACTGTACGGGTACACAAAATGCAAGTTTCAATGGTTTAGAAATGTTCTTGGAATATTGTTTCAAGTGCTACGATGCCTCTAATATTTAGTTTGTTAGGATATGAAATCTCATTAATAAAGGATCGTACATATCTCAATACCCTTTTATCATTCTTTGTGTTTTTTACCATGCTGCCTTTCCTCGTAGCCGTACAACAGAACAACCAGCATAATTGAAGATGCACATCTTCCACACCTTCAAACAGGCTGTGCAATCTACGCGGGATACAGTAGTTTTTGACGTGAACGCCGTACACGCCTACCTCACGCAAAGGACTGTCACTCAAAGCACTTCCGAACGTCACAACGTCATCCGTATCAATAAATCTCGGTTTATTACGCACAAGATTGGCTCCTCCGCTTCCTTTTTTGTATCAGTTATCCACAATCTCGCATCTTCTATCGCTAGGATAGGTAAAAAACGCATCCATCTTCTGCAACAGGTTCTCAATAGCAGAATCCACTTTTTCTCTCCACTGCCACAGTCTGTTGTACACGAAATTGGGAAGGCCACTATCGCTTCTGCTCTCCACGGAACCATTCTCTTCATCATTCAAAATACCATGCCTCTTATTCAAATCCCTTGCCAGGAACAGTAGTCCGTCAACATTGTGGTCAAGCGTTTGATCATTGAATGGAGCCCTAATTTCTCTATCGCCAGAGGAACGGAGGAAAGCTCCATGAATCACCGACACACCACACTCGTCTGTGTTCTCGTTTTGCTAGTTAGGTGCACTAGAACACGACTATCGCACGAAATTACCCTAAAAAATCTGCAAAACTTGCGTATAGGGCTATGTGCAAGCAATTAATTTCATTTTTTTATATACTTCGCTTTCATGTACTAGGGCTTTTTCTCCATTAAATGAGGAACAGTTGACGTACGCCACGATTGCTAGTATATGTTCACGAAAAATAAGTATCAGACGTATTATTTGTTGTCGTGTGAGGACATCAAGTGATATCCACCTGTGCCGCCATATTTAAGTTTCCTAATTTTCTGCAAATACTCTAGAATATTCATAACTACTACGATTACCTAGTACAACATTCATTTTATGGAACCGCCCGCATGCATCTCGCCACCCCCATACCGCTTCAAGTTGCATTCGCGAAAGACAACGGCCCAAACCCTTTGGCCACATCATCGCCCCGTTCCTCCTCCTTTTCCTCTTCGTCCACATCCTCCCAGCTCCACTTCTCCTGATATCCCACAACACTGCTTCCATTCCACAGCGGCTTCGCAACACACCTCAACCCAACCCTAGTCTTCTTCTATTTCTCCATCTTCTCCTGTTTTCCTTTCCAACCTTCGGCCTCACTTCATCCTCCTCCACCTCTAGCTTCCTCGCCACGACTGGCCTCTTCTCCCCGTACTTTCTCTTTCGGCCCCTCTTCTTTCCTACATTACCCGCAACAATTTCATCTTCAGCCAAACTCTCCGTGACCGGCACAAAGTCCCTCGCATCCTCATCTGAGTCCACACTAGCCCCATCAACCCCGACCCCGACCGCGACCCCGTTCACCATCCTCAGCGCAGAAGTCACTGGAGTACCTCGGACTTGACCTACATCCTCCCGCTTCTCACTGAGTTCTTTCAGCTTTCCTCCAGCTTCTGCACTCGTCCCATCAACTCTTTTTGCCCATCTTTCAATCACCTTAGCTCCCTAGCAACAAATCCTGTGACCTTCTTCGTCAGTCGACGCACGTCCTCACCAATGCGGGTCCCCATCGGCCTTGCGCACCCCAGCATTGCCATCGATCACCAGTCCAGCTCATCCTTGTCCTCCACTTCATCTTCCTCCGCAAAAGACCTCTTAATCTTTTTATGCGACCTCTCCCCATCGCTGGGATCCCACGGCCACTTCACGTTCGAATGAGACGTGCCGCTCATGAACAGATTGCAATAAGCGGGAACGTATCGGCAGGAAGACAGGAAAGGAAACGGAAAGGGAGGTAAGGGAACGGGAACGGGAACGGAGGCGAACGGAAACGGAAGGGTTCCGAAACGGGAGGGTTCCGAAACGGAAGGGATCCGAAACGAGAGAAGACGAAACTCTATTCGTGCGTCGACGCTCCGCGAACTTACTACGGCGCGAGAACCCTGTCATGTATGTACGCGCTTTCACCACCACTGCCTAGCTCCCGTTCTCATCCCTGTGAAACAAGTTGTTTCTCAAAAATGATTTCATCAATTCAACCCCAATTCCGGAGTTTTCAACCGTCTCCCCCTCTTCAAATTACCAATCCTTCATCATCCATGTACCTTATTCCTTACTTATATCACTGTCTCGTCTTATAGTATAGTATAAAAGCAACCAGTCTAATCAATCGTTTATGAAAACCATGTTCTTAACATGTTAGTAGCCTCCAGTTTTAAAGAAGCGTAATAGTAGAGCTATTTTCCTATGTATTGTAACTCGCAAACAGTCCACGTTCTAACTAATAAATGTACCGCATCTATACAACCATCCAAAGACCCCTTTACTCTCCTTTGGTACGAATTCGAAAACGAAACTGTCCCGCAATGGTCTTTCGCAATACACACCAAGTACGGTAAATCCCGCTAAACAATCCACTGCGTTCCGTACGTATCCAGATGGATGCTTTCCCACATGCAATGTACATCACTTTCAACAACTGCCTTCAATTGCAGTACGACCTCGATGTTGAAGAAGCTCACATTCGTGGGGTGCAAACTCTCATCACTCCCGCACTGCAGATTGAGCTCAATGAGCTCTATGAAACACTACATGACACACCCCGTCACGAAATTATTCTGGAGCACCCACTCTTTAATCACGCTATTCGAACTCTCTTAGAGCTTTCGAATTATATATATCAGTCAAGATTCTACTCTCGGAATCCTCTCAGCATGCTTTCGCCACCTTCAATGGTCTTTGCTTCATTGTTAACGGTAGCCATTAGCGCGCTTCACGGTATCATCAAGCCCGTCTTCGCCCAAGCGCTTCTATTCATGCGTTCTTCTCGCCATGCTCAGCTAGGTTTCACCATTCTCCATAGCATTCTGGAAACCATGTTAAACATTATTCTCTTCGACCTCGCCTTTTCACTACATGCCGCAAGATACGGTACCCTAGATCTCGGACCGATGATTCCTGCGCACATGACGAGCACATCCTCCATATTGACGAATAAATACTTGGGTATTGCCGTCGGTGGCCTTTTCGCTCTCAATCTCTATATCTTCGTCATCTATCAACTCCATCTATCCCCCTCCAATCTTATAGATTCTCTCAGAACAGCCTCTATAGCGTTTTTTCCAGGTGGATTTCTATTCAGCCTATTCACTATCGTCGTGATCGCACTTCCTATCTTCTAATCTACAGACAACACCTTTAACAACACTGTACCGATCTCGCACCGCGTAGGAACTCGATGGGAAAGGCTCTCTCTCTACATCCGTTGTGTCTTACACTCCTTCAAAAAGGCTCTCTTTTTCCATGATGTATTGCTCTCCATCAGAATGTTTTTGAACAGAGTGGTCCCAGTATTCTTTGCCCACAGGCTTTCTGAGTCGATAGAATCATCAGCCTTTCGTATGTACAGAGACATCCCCCCTGGTCTTACAAACACCTCATTCGTTGCATTTCTTGTGTGTGCGGGTATCGTCAAGCACGAACCACGGGTCAACCTCAAGAGGTACTTTTGTGCACTCGGAGAGCATCCTGAACCCCAGACTCGGCATCTATTGGAGATATAGTTTAGACACTAACTACGATCGTTATTAGTAGTACATAGATAAAGAACAAACATTTAACTCTTTCTTAATGAATCCCCTTTGTGGAAACATATGAACATATATATAGCGCTTGTAACATAGGTGTTTACGCAAAACAACAATCAATATCTTCAACAACAACAAAACATAGTGACGACATCTCCGGATATCCACTCGTCAACTGCAATATCATAAAATCATAAATTCATGACTCGTTCAGTTCTCCTTCCCATCCTCTGTACCGTCCTTCATCCTCTGCGCTTTATAGTTCTCGTCTTCTTCGTCGCTCTCCCCTTCCTCGACCATCAACTCATCCTCTTCGTCCTCGTGCTCCCCATCCTCCACCAATTCTACGTCCACCGCAGAACCACGTGTGTTGTCCTTCATTCCCATGAGGTCGTCTTCTTCCACAAAAGTCGGTCGAAAATGGTGATTCAAATGAAATACATCCGGCAAACTGTACTTCTCTGGTCCGATATACATATGGTAGCGAAACAGTGGGTTTTCCGGGAATCTTCCATCTTTAGTGCCCGCACCGGCATGAAGTACATCCCCCATCCCAATAAACACAGAAATAGGTGGGGCAAAGAACTTTCTCACAACCATTCCTCGTGCCAACCATTCAAATGCCTCTGCTGTTACTGCAAAGTGACTGTGGGATCCTTCACATATCCAAAGTGCGAACGACACAGTTCCGGAGACCATCACGAAGTACCCGGGGTTCTTCCCCTCAAGCTTGTCTTCGTTTGTCAAGGTCTCGAAGTCGGTACGTAGTTGCTGTCGCTGACAAGCCACTCCGGTACATAAGATCCTCCCTCCGGTCTTCGGTGCATACATTCTCTCATTCGGTTGCTTGTTGTTTTGTAGCCCCAGCGCCGGACATATCTGACCAAGCCGAGCATCTGACAACGTCCTCTTTTTCACAAGCAAATGCCTCTCCGGTGTATTCTCCAGCTCGTCCACTATACCTCTTCTCGTCGCCATATACCTCACATTGTCCGCGTTAATTATAGAAATCCATGTAGTTTGATTCTCCGGTACCCTGAGGTCTGGGGCTTCTCGAAACTTATTTTGAAGAAATCCAATAACTCGACGCTTACATCCCCATCGATGAGCTTGCTGAGACTTTCAGCCCTCTTCAAAAGGTCGTTGTCAGAAGGAAAGCCTTCCAGAATACCGAAACCTCTCTCCCGAAGCTCAACCTTCTTGCTCACAAAGTACATATACGCGACGGAATCGTTCTTCACTGCCTCTGCCCATAGGGTCCCATCATCAACCTCCCCCTCTCTAACCACCTCGTTGAGAAGCTTCTGACCCTGATACGCAGCATGCCGAGACACAGCATGATGTACTTATTTAAATTCCTTCGGCTCGAGCAAATGGCCTCGGTGCCCCTTCCGGAGATGTATCGCATCCATCCACGGATGTAACGACCTAGTCCCGTCCACTCCAGCAGGCCACTTGGTCGGAACTGCTTTCAACAATTTCAACCACGAATCCTACCCTCGTAAGGTCCTTTGTCTGCTTTCTTCAGCCCCGGTGGCAGAATTTCCGGGACTGTGTCGTCGAAAGGATCCGTGTCGTCTCCTCGCGTCTCAACATTCGGCGCTGAATCAGAGTCCGTGTCGCTGCTGAAGGAGATTTGATGAGCTTTGAGGAAGCTTCTGACCCCTTTCCCTCCGAGCTTACGCAGATGATTGATGACGAATGTTTCATCCTGGGGCACTTCGCTTACTTTCGTCTTCTTCTGAGCCCTGGGATTGTTATCGCTCATCATCCTCCTTCGTCGACGACTTCTTGTGGTGCTCCTTCTCAACCCCGTACCACTTGGCGCCGCCAGATCACGTCGCTTACCACTTTTTGAACGTCTTTCGCGGCATTCTTCGCCTTCACACGTTTAGAACGCGACGCCCGAGTATCCGGTTTAGTGACCTGAGTCGTAGGCGTGGTCGCATTTCCCCCTTCCTCCGTAGCAGAAGGCCCCACAGTCGAAATGAAATCCACCCCGATGGACTTCTTCACCTTTAACGAGCATAAGCCACCCTTCTCGATATCTTTCCGCCCCAACGCTTCTTTGTCGCTGCAGTTTCCAGGCGTGCGGCTTGTGTCGCAAGATACTCAGGAAGGCTGAGTTTCTCAAACCTAGTGACTTCAATCTGCATCTCGTACACTTCCTTCAGAGAGAGTCTCTTTCTTTTCGATACGTCAACGGCCAGGTCATTTAGGGACCGGCAGCATATAAAGAAATACTTTCGTATGTCTTCAAAGCGGCCCTTCAGTTTATACTCTCGTCTCGTGGCAAAATATGCTGCCAGGGCGTCCAGGGTGAAATCGGTTGTGTCCTCATCCATAGAAAAGACCTCATAACTGGAGATACGTGTAATACCAATTTAATTATACTCCCGACACACACTTTCTAAATGCTTTAGAAATCGAGGACTCTTAGTCCCCTTCAAAGCCATCTCGGCAAACCTCGATAGATGCCTGATATGGTACTGAACTATGATTTCTCATACACTTAAGGCGCCCGCTACAGCGGTCGTTGTCATGTTGTTCAGCACTTTCTTCTCCTCTTCAACCATCGAGGATACAATGGAATGAACCTTGAACATCACGATATGATACGGGTACGTTGAGGAGGGAAGGAATTTTGAAAAACTGAAAACATTTCTAAATTTTTGAGCCCGTACTTTGCGGCCGGCGTGAACTCTACACTAGACGTAGATAGTGCTGCACTGGAGAAGTCAGGAAAGTGCCATGGCACGGACCTGAGGACTGCGATGCAAGCTCTGATCATGGCACTTCTCTGCGACACATTATCTTCCAGCTCATGCGAGTTCCATACAGGTACGTGAAACACGTAACGGTTTCGACTCTTACTGCGATCTTATTTGTTTCTAACCTCGTTCGATGCGAGAAATGTTCGAGTAACGAGCGAAAGACAATTATGCAGATCATGCGAGTGACATACTGGTACGGTTGACACTCTATCTACGGTTGTCATGGGATCTAGTTCTTGTTGACCCCGTTTGATGCGAGCAATTTACGGAGAGCGAGCAAAGGTTCTAGGAACGCATGTGCGCGCTCGTAAGGTACGTCGCTAATTACGCTCTAAGAAGCGATTCGAGTGAGAAATGTACTACAATTCTCACTGGAGACGCTTGTAGAACTTAATTAGTGATGTTCTAATGACTAACAGATGGGTTTGGTTTTAGTTCTGGCTTAGTGAACTTTCAGTCTTCCATTGAATTGGATTGAAAACTATGGCACAGGGTGGGCGTTGAGGGTATATGGTGGAGCGGTAGACCGTGAAGGTGTCGCAATATCAGGACTGGAAGACATAGAGAGGTATGTAACAATATCTCGACGAGAAGAGTTTTACCTTTGTTGTATATGTACTAACTGTGTGTCCAAATACTGCTTGAAGATTTTCGATCCATCTTGAAAAGGAACGGGAACGTTCACTTTCCTATTCAACATCGGTCAAAGCTCTAGAAAAGATGGATAGTGAAGCAGTGGAGGGTGAATGTGTCGTATTAGGAGACGTTGAGGGTGGATCGTAAAGCATTGGAGGATGAATGTGTCGCATTAGCGGACTGGAAGACATGGAGAGGTATTTAACACGAATGAATCGAGAAGAAGTTCGTGTATATTATCTGATTGCTAACTGTGTGTTTCATTACTGCTTCTTGCGGGGTCTTGATTCTTGAATAGAGACGTGAGGGTGGGTTTGGATACGAGAACTGGAGAATTCGAAAACGTAGGGAGATATCGCATTGAAAGGGTTGTGTGCGCGCTAGGGATACTAATTGTGTTTCAGCGTGTGTCTTTGTGCGCTGCCGCGATAAAACTGTGGGGAAGGTGATTGGGACTCAAAGAGATGGAGAGGTAAGAGGTTCAGGTATCGAAGAGACGTTTCTTGGTTGTTTTGCGTATGGCTACTAAGTTCGTTTCAGTTTACGGCTTTCTGTGGTGATGCGATTGAGGTATGGGGACTGTGCGAAGGAAGATGTTACGTGCAACATCCGATGAAGAAGTTTTGAAGATGAGTTCTGGGTTTGATCATGGTGTTCTGAGGATATGCGGTTGCGGTGGTGGTGCTCAGGGGGTACTGCATCAAATGAATGTTCCAGCCGTAGTATTCTCGGAGGCTGGCTGCGTTCGGTTCAGACTGCTCCTTTCTCTGCGCTTCCTATGTGGTCCGTTGGTGGACCACCCGAATGGGCCCACTCACCTAGAGCACAAGAAAAAGTGGAGGACTGGAAGTAAGGTTCTGCTATCTTTCATACTTGATAGTTTTAGATGTCTAGTATCAAAAACATAGCATACTTTAGCATACCTCAAAATCATTCATTAGTCGTAGATTTCTCTAGTTTTTCCTCCGAATGGAAACTACAGAAAGTGCAATTTAACATATGAAAAACTAGCATTTCGAAACTGGCATTTTTGGACTGCCAACTAGCAAAACGAGGGCACAGACGTAATAGATCTTCCGAGCGAGAACCACAGAGGCCCTTGATATGAATGGGAGCTAGAGCTCCGAGAGGAGTCCCTTCACCATTTCAGTTCCTTCAAGCAGAAGAGCTTTGTGCTTCCGCTTATGAAAGCCTCTATTTTAGAGGCTGCCCCTAGACTTCGCCTATGCTGCTAGAACAATACCTAACCTCTTCTGTTGCAAAGAATGGAAAGCTCAGAAATGGTCTTCTAGTCGTTGGTTAGGACCGCACTCCCGCATCAGAAACAGCTCTCCGATTTTCTTACCATGACACTTTTTGCCCTTACCGAAAGTGGGGCAAGGCAACGCCGTATCAGTTGGCCGAGGAACCAAAACACGTTTATGACAAACCCACCCTATACGCCACTCCCCACCCGCGATCTCTTCCGAACCGTAAGACAAAATTCAGCACCGCTTTCATCGATATATCTTGATATCGCGAGTATTTTTCACACAATACGGCTTCCCGAATGGCTTGAAAGTCTCTTTCTAGTGCCCACCGTGTGCTTTGAGAACCTTCCAGGTCCCTTTGGACGAAGAATTCTTCAATCTCTAACGTTTCTCTCGAAACAGAAAGACTTAATGCGCCCGTTTCAATGAATTCTGCCCATGGGTTTCAAATGGGCGGTCCATATAGCCCATCATGCTGTCTCTTTCGCGCTCCCTGAGGAGTATTCCCTCCTTAGAAAAACGCTTGCTTCTCCCAGAATGTACCATATCGAACTATCGGCACTCCCCCCGTCGCAACCGGCTCACATTCTATCCCGAAAATAGGTGTTCCTCCTGCATATTATAGACGATGTAAAAGCGTTATTCGCCGAATGGAACCAATCGGACATAGAACTCTTCTATATGAAGGTCTTAAACTATCTAGTCCGACGAAACGCTCCCGTAAAGTGGTCAAAGTCATCTAAATACGGGAGAGCCGAGAGCAATAAGATTACGTTCATCGGATGGGAATGGAATCTGGGTCACGCGAGGATTGCCCCGCCCTTTCTGAAGCTCCAGAACGCAGGCAAAGGACTCCGAAAGGTGTCTGCAGGGCTTCTAAACCACGGGGAAGGAGAGCTCGACCGCAACACTCTTCAGGTACTCAAACCGACCATTGAAAAAGCCATATAGATAGCCTACGCCAACCGTCCGCTACCATATGTTTTTTCTGATACCTTCCGTCTGCTCTCGTCGTACGCCCCGCACTCACGTTTAATCGAGAGAACCGAAATGGAGCTCCACCACATGGTTAACCTCCTACCTTTGGCGTCTTTCACACCGAGCACAGAGAGGTGCTCTGTGGTCATTGCTCTCGATGCATCCAAGAGTAAAGGCGGAGTCGTCTACACAGTAGCGGAACCAGAGGGGATAAAAGGCTCTGGAAACACGGCGCGTTGCGCAAAAGGACAAGCTCGTCCGAAGAAGAATCTCCACCCAGGCCGGACGGAGCTGGACACATCGAGTCTGAATCATGACAGTGTACGCTCTCGAGTTCCGACCTCGAACGATTTGTGACAAGGAAAAGATGGAGCACAGCCTTTTCGCACAGATGGAAAAGAGATGAGCATCTTAATATGCTCGAAGGAAACACTGCTGTTTTAGCGCTCCAATCGCTGATATCACGGAAAATAACAAAAATGCACGTTCCTTTTCTTTCAGACTCCGCCGTCCTAGCTGGAAGTCTTAAAGAAGTAGTTTCCTTCAGCACCCAGCTAAATCAAATGGTGAGGAAGTTCGCCGTACTATGTACCGCGGCAGACCTGCATGCCATCGTAGCATATATTCACACATCAATAAACCCAGCTGACGCCCCATCTCGCATGTAGGCCGAACCATGCAAACATCCATGTCGCGCCAGAACGAGCTTAATCGCGCAGCCGCTTTTCTACAACAGATGATCATAAAAGGAAGTGCCGGTCAGGGTCTCGCGACTCTGGCGACAGGGTCGCAAAATGATAAACGAAGTCCTATGTCTGAAGAAAGCATGGATTCACGCCCAAAGATTCCATTCTCAGCGGAGCGGTTTTTCGCCCAACACAAGCTCATATCACTGAGTGACAAACCTCAAACCATCAAGCACTACTGTAAGGCAATTAAAAACTTCACCAAGATTTGCTCAACCAGCTTTAAGAACCTGGACCATCTTGACGAGACGATCGAAGGATACATCAATTTCGTGTACGATACAGATCCACGACCTGTGCGAAAACAAGAAATGACAAATGTTTGTTGCAGTCTCTACATTTTGGATGCTCGCACTAAACCGGGACTTTCATTGTCTCATAGAAGCATGAAAGGATCGACTATCACGCATACTCTACAGCCTTCGACACCCTTTACAATGGAAATTGTTTATACACTCATCATGAAGCTACGTATCTAGGAGGACTACCAGAGTGCAATATGTCTCAAAATATCATGGGCAGCATACCTGAAGGTCAATGAAACAATGGGAATAAAAGTAGACAATGTTGGTCTTCCAGGTGATCCTAGAATTTCAGGGTATGGACCTGGTACAGCAGGAGTGGAAATTTTGGATACGAAGACATGTTCGATACAATTTGTGGCTATTGTGAACAAAGTATGCATTGAGTTCCTCAAATGCTATTGCAAAAGGCTGACCAATGGGAAGAAATGTTTGTTTCCAATCAAGTATGAAAAGTATTCTAACACTCTGAAACACGCTCTGAGTGCTTTTAATGTATCTCATTTGAAGTGTACTTCGCACTCTGCAAGAATTGGAAAGGCTTTACATGATTTTATGAACAGAGTAGAAGCCAAAAAGATTGCCCTATTGGAAAGGTGGAAGTCCATGTCATCACTGTTTCACTATCTTACCAACGGATGCGCGTGGTTTATGCGAATAAAAATAAGAGAATCTGATCAGAAGACTATAAAAAATCTGAGTTCTGAGATTGTGGAAATTACGGACCGCTATCGCAGATGTGTCTAGAAAGACACAGACCTTCGGGAGTTTGGGGAACCTTTGCGCTAAGCAGTGCAAGGGTGTGGCACGGAGAAGCTTCGTGCCACTGCGATGCCAGCAATGCAAGAAAGCTGTCTCTACCAAGTTTGAACCGATTAAAATAAGTTTAAGTTATATCCACAACCGAGTGCCGCGTTATCGCACGAGGTTTTTAATATAACGTGCTTATCGCACTGTTGGAATCCCACCGCCAATCAACCGCAACGTAGCGTTGGAAGAAAACATTCCACCTTCCTTGTGCGAGTGCAGTGGTCCGTGTGAATGCATCATACATGATCTGTATGTACATGATGACACCGCCTTTCCATCTTTGATTTCTGACGATCCATTGGCGACGTTCTCCGATGCATTTGCAGGCTCAATCCCATCGTTCGTCAACCGCATTATCCCTTCAACGCCATCTCCTCCCGAGGCATCACCTTTACACCAGAGTGAGTCGGCTACTCTCTCGCATGCATCAGGCGATGCCGTTTTTCCGACACCTTCTCCCAGTGCCCAAAATGTAGCGATTGGCGAGGACTGCATACTTCCTCTTGTTGAACGTCCTGAACAAACTCGCGATTCTCCGTGCGCATTTGAAGCCCATAATCTTTGCGATGAAGACGAAAGAGAAGTTGTGCAGCTGAGTGCTGTGCTCACATCTACGATGGACGTCGTACACAAGCCACAAATTGTGACAATCACCAAACCGACTTTTTCTTGTCGCTTCAAGACAAATGTCAATTTAGATCTCTCAAAAGAGGGACAGAAACTACTAGGTCACCATATTCCGACCAACAATCTACGTTCCACGAAACCTGCTCTTTCTGATTTTTGTAGTTTCTACGCAAAACATTACGGTGTGTTACGAGAACCATTGATCGCCGAGTTAGAAGACCCTAGTACACCGCAGCACCGCCGAAAGGTCTTGAGAAACAAATTGTTCCATTGAAAAGGTTTGATCTGTTCAAGAATAAGCAAAATATCTTTTTGCATTCTGTATTTATAATTAGGAGAAATGACAACTTCAAAAGATTAACAGCACGGTAATAGAGTTTTCGGCGCACACTCGAAATCAACGTACAGAAGAAGAACTTGCGCCAAAGCCTTTGAAGACCTATGTTGCTTGTATACAGAGAGCTTTCTCTGCAGAGTAGGATTATGACCTGAACCTGTTCTTGGGTTAAGTTTTTGGTGACAAGAAAACTCGGGTCATTGCGGCTCTCGACAACAAAATCCGACACCGTCAAACCGCCGGAGCAATCTGGAGAAAACAGAGGAGAAGTACTAACAAGGAAAACAACCTCGTCGAAGTATTTAAATTCGAGAGTATGGGTGTTGAAAAGCTTTAGGAGAAGCGGCCAAAGAGGAACGAAGTGTTCTACGCTATTGAGTACATGTCTGGCAAAATTAAAGTGACCTGATTTACTAAGGCGGAAACGAAGAGTCTTCCGAGAAGGAGTAGTCGAGGACGAAGATCTCGAGAGAGAACAGCGCGCGCGGGGAACTTGGAAGGCCGAGCGCAGTGAGCGATTGCAAAGTATGCGCACGGAATGTGCATTGCTTGTGAGTACTTGAGAATGCAGTAGCAATAAAACCTCGATCTGGTTATCGCACTAAAAGAGTGCGAAAACCACGCACCAGTTTGGTAGTCAGTACTGGTTGAGTGCGAAAACCAAGGACCGGTATGTTATCAGAACCCAGACCAGTGCGATAATAGGAATTGATTCAATGTTCACGTAATGTCCTCTAATGTGGGAAAAAAATTGGAGAATAACAGGCTCTCAGGCTTCTGCCATTACGCCGCAGAGAGTTATCTTTATGTTCCGTTTTTTGACTCTACGGAAAGCTAAAGAAACAGAGAAGCAATGTTGGAAAATTGAGACTGTGACCCAGTCTCATTGTCTTGTTAAAACAAGAAGAGCAACAAGCTAATTCGTAGTCAAAAACAACATACCCATAATGTGGGAATTCACATCTGTTTATCACGTGACAGAGATCTAATAAGATTGCTTATATTTGAGGCCGTAAGCCAACCAAAAGTTGGCTTCTTCAACGGCATTGAAGGATTCACAATCCTTCAGGACCCGAACGGCCTCACGAGCAAGCCAAAAGAAATTGAAGACTGCTTTGCAGCAGTCTGAAGACGGCGATGTAAACGACGCTCCATACGCGTGCGTTTCAATCGTTCGCGCAACAGCGGGCGTCTAGCAGTCAATTCTTGCAAAAGACGAACATCAGCAGCGCGCTCTACAACATTGTCATCGTCTTTGTCTTTTTTCTGACGTTCTTTCCGCAACCTTAACGCATCCATCACATTATCGTTCGTATAGTTTATCCCGCTCTTATTGATTGTGCGAATTGTTCCGTTTTCTTCCACATTTGCATCCCGGAGCAAGGATCGAGCTGCTCTGTGATATGTTGCCATAACATCTCTGAGCGACGGATGGTTTTCTTTGTCCTCTGCAAAGTAATGCTCAAGTGGAGAAAGTGATGGCTTTCCTTCCTGCGCAACGCAAGCGCCAGATTTGTGGAGCCCACTTCGAATGTTTATCATGGTGACAGCCTTTCCGTACGCGTCATTGATACAATTGGCCACATCAAAGGCATCCAAAACAGATTTGAATCAGGCTGCTTGGTGAATTGATGCTTGAAGATGAGACTTAAAAGAGGAGAAAACTCCAACGTCTAGCGGTTGAAGTGCATGCGAGGTGTGAAATGGTAGACCGTTCACAATAATTCCCTAGGAGAATCACGTTTTGTCCGAGGGTGAATACGGGGTGTGCACGGGTTTATTTGGAAAATTGGTGTTCATTTACGGGGTGTTCAAGGCACGCGCACGGAGTAGATTGCAATTTTGACCACCCAATTTTCTAAATAAACCCGTGCACACCCCGTATTTTCCCTTATGATTCTACTAGAAAATTCTGTTCTGCTACAGTGGCCACAATGCCTCGAGCTGCACATGGGCACTGTATCCATCAAGCATTAACAGAACGTACTCGTCTGGTTTACGGTAACGGTTTACTTCCTCCGTAAACTTATGTGCCAAATCTTCTAATATAGCTGAATCCACCCCTGCGGGATCCTTCTGGTACAAGTCACAATGCGGATGAGAAGAATGAAGCTATTCATATTTTCCATTCACAACATGGTAACAAGCAAGCTTCCTGGGGAGAACGACAACTGGCGTAAGCATATCACCGGCGACAGAAACTACCGGCATCAAAGTAACATGATCAAAACTTTCTTTCGTTCGAATCGTTGACTGTACGAGACGGCGTAGATGTTGCCCCAAGTGCCTTCCGAATGCTGCGATGCACAATTTTCGTGAGGCATTTACCTGTCTGGTCAATGTTCCAGATGCGGTGAGGGTCTTTGATATTGTATCTTTCTGTGACAGCATTTAATTGAGGTATGTGTTCGGCGACATGAGCTGTTGAATACGCTGTGATGCGACGATCGTCAATTATCTGCACAGAATTGAACTGCAAATCAGGATGCCTGCGAAGAAAGTAGTGCATCCATTTTCGTTCCGGATGACCACCATTGAAGTGCTTCTTAATTTCTCTCTTTCTCATATGATGCAATTGAGAAACGAAATGTTCCACAAAGTCAAACAGTACAATTTATCAACGGTGTCTTTATTTGTGGATATTGTTATATATCATTTGTGAAGAGCTCTTTCTCATCCTTTGATAAGACCAGTGAGCCTTTTGGCGGTGTTAGGATGATTTTTATATCTTTCGGAGATGGCGGTTCCTGGTTGGGGCAACTCTTAGCCCATCTCTGCTGATGAAGTTAAAAAGACGACATTGGGATAATAAAATGGTTGAACATATCCTCAATTGTTCTATGACTGTGCCCATAATAGTAATATATTGCTTCTTTTAGCACTGAAAGAGTTTATATATTGACTGCATCATCGGCGGCATCAATAATGGCTGTGGCACTTATTAAATACATGTGATCCTTATCATCGACAGTCTGGTTTGAGAAGAATGCTGCCATTTTGGAGACTTGCGCTGACGTGAACAACCCATCTTCTTTGTTTGTGAAGCTGTAGATAATACTGTTAAGTAGTTTGGTTTTGAAAAATGGTGCGAAAGACAGTATTGCGGAACAGAGATTCCTGGCGCTATAAAAATTATGTCGAGGGGAATGGTCAACTTTCTGTCAAACCTCGCCTGAGATTGACACAGTACTCGCGATATACTGGTTTGTTTCGCATGGTTAAAGGATGAAGAAACAGATTTACTTTTCTGATTCCGGAAATGACACCAGAAGTCTGAGTCAGATTTAGTTTAGTTCTTGTTGACCAGAGCAGCGTGAGTCTTCATCGCGCCTCTTCTTTTTCGTCATTGTCTCTGATTCCCTGCCTGATTTATGTTAACTCTTTAGAACCTAAACGTTTTTATAGCTGTTGAGACAGCGATAAGATTCAACAATTAAATCCAAGAACAGTTGCCAAATCGGGTGGCCAAGAATGTTTCTGTGGTTGATTGACTTGCCTCAAAATGAGGGCGACTTTCAATCCATTCCGAACGCGCATATCACCATCAGACCGCGCAAACTACAAGGGTACTGTGCGCTGCTACGCAACGTTGAGAAGAGCTCACGTCTGTCTCGCCGCCCTTTTCTCCGCTTGCCTTGCCTGTCTCCCCGCCTATCTCACCAACTCTCTCGCCATTCTTGCCGTCTGCCTCTCTGCTTGCTCTACCTTTGGCATAACCGCCTTTGTCGCCCACTGAAGATCGCTATTTTCTCACGGCTTGCTTTGCTAGAAGTCGTATCGCCTGTATTGGCGCCTGTATTCGGCCGTCTGTCCCACCACCTGTTTCGCCGCTTGCATCGCGTACTAGCTCTCAGCGTACCTTACCAGGAGCGCCAAAACCTGCCACTTCGCGTGTCTTACTTCAAAAAAGACGCACTCTGTCTGGCCGTTTTCGTTTACAATCTCGCCGCTTGCCTCAATGTCTGCGCTTCTCTCAGCCTCTCTTCCGGTTCCAAGACTGCAAGAACACAACCTGTCCCGCCGTCTGTCTCCGTTGTTGTGTGGTCGGTCTTTTCTTCTTTCTTGTACTCAGCCTCGCTTCCTGCCTAGCTGTCTGCCTCGCTGCTTAAACCACCCTGGTTTATCTCGGCCCCTGCCGTACCATTGGTTTCGCCCCCCGAAGTAACACCATCTCTCCCGCCGCTTGGCCTGCTACATCTCTTTTCATCACGTCACTATCTGCCTCGCCACTTTCCTTAACGCTTGTTTCGTCCACCAAGGAAAGTCGTTTGTCTCTCTGTCTGTCTCATCGTCTTGTACGCTGCTTGTCTCGCCGCCAGCTTCGTCGATTCTTTTCCCTCTAGCATCGCCACCTCCCTCGCCGCCTACGTCCTTGCTCGCCTCGCCCTTTGTTTCGCGGTAGCTCGCAAAATCTAAATTGGTTGCCTGCAGGAAGCAAAATCACCGAAGGAAATCAGCAGTATGGAAAGCAGGACTCCACCGCAAGCGCAGGCAATATCTGAAACAGGGAAATCTAGACAATCTCGAGTAGACGTGACTGCTCACCTCCCGCATTTTCTGAAAGAAACGGCGACTACTGAGCTAACGCGGGTACACAACATTTCCGCGCATGTTGCCAAACACAACGAAGACTTAGCATGCGAGGGATGTAGATGCACGGCTTGCTATTTTACTCAACTTGGGAGTGCTGTGATTGAAACGGTAGAAGCCGATTTGCAATGGTTTTTGGGCTCACGCCCGCGGAACAACGTTGTCAGAAAGCAGGCGTAGCGTATAAGGCCTACGTTTATGAACGATATGGAGTGATGGGAAAAGATATAAAAGTTCAAATCCCAAACTGTGTTCTGGAAGGTATCCGAAGAAAGTGGCCAAACTCTGCGGGACCGTATATGGGATTCAAGTCGAGATAGATTCAGTTCTTGAACGGTACTCGTGCCGATCTTAGGGTGGCAGTTACTTTGTTCCGTCGATTACGGTGATTATTGGTTGATACAGAGGCCTTAGCGGCAACAATTGCGTGATAGAGTTCAGGTTTGTCGGCTCGAAACAGTTCATAGTGATGATAGAAACTGAAGCAGTTGACGTGGAAGCCTTGTTGGCATGCAGAACATGAATGTGTAAATGCCGCCCTGTTTCTGCGAGAGAAGTTACACAGGAAGCAACGAATACTTCGTCTAGCGGTGGTCTCCAGCAAGAGGTGAGTTGCATTCTCTGGCGCTTGCTTCGATGTACTTTCCACATGTCACAGTTTGGATGCCTTGGAGATGGAAAGGGCCGCCTGGTTTTGTTTGTATTCCACGTGATTCCTGACTAACCCCATGATGATCCGATACTTCATTTGACATACATCAATGACAGTCTCCCCCGATGTTCTTAATGCTTTTACAGGTGCGTGCACGTTCAACACACATGCGTCAAGAATAAAGGTCAGAACGCTCATTGTCACTATTCGCTCTTTACGGACTGTAGGTAACGTCGAACGAAATTGGTCAAACCTGTCAACGCCGTTCATGAACAGGTTGTATGCTGCAATCACTGCAGGGGCAATGATTACTGCCAGCTGCATTGATTCGTTACCGATCCATCTCTGTAATGGGGTTAGGCCGTGAACACATGATATGGAATGCTCGTCAGGGTTTTGAATGCGAAAAGTAAGAGTATTTGCAAGATCGTTCGTGTAAAATATGACGACAGCGCGATCTTCGAACACGACATACCCTGAATTCTCTGCGACTTTCACGTCATCGTTTCCACCGTTTACTTTCTCTTACACCTGCACGAGTGTCCACTCGCCGCGATTAGCGTGTTTGAGGGCCTCAACTGCCTCTTTCAGTGCAGGGCGGTTTATACCGTCTACTTTGTTCAACCGCACTGTACCTAAGACTTTCCATTCTCCATCTGTAAGTGAATGAAGTTGGCGGGCGAGCAGATGTCGAGTATAAAAATTGTCTATTACCATTGTAGTGCAATTCCACGAGTGGGCAGACAAGAGCCGAGTCGCGGAAAGCGCACCCACAGGGTGTTCCAAACCTGCTCTCTATAGAGGTAGATGCAGCAGCAGAACCCTCTGATAAAGCCAGCTCGGTGCCGGGTGTAAATCCGAGTGGCCCCGATCTGAGCGTGCAGTCAGAGGTAAGGGGGAAGAATCGGCGTAGGTATCCGGATGTTCCGGCGAGCCCCAGCGAGTGGGGGTATGCAGCCCAACGGTAGGGGGCAGCAAAGGATCAGCAAACGAGCCGCACTGCGGAGCACTGACTCGTGATAAACGGAAATAAGTCCCGAGACTAGCGGGCCAAACTTGTATGACAGGGCAGAGAAACAAGAGCCGTAGGACGGAAATAATAACGAATAAACAACAAAAGATGGCGTAACGACGGTCTAAGACTCCTCGGTGGTAGAGGTCGGATGAATAGCCCGGAATTGTGGCGGCTTTCCCGATTAGGGACGAAAACCGTTGACAAGCGGCAAGAAAGTCAGAGCCAGAAGCCTCCTTGAGGTTTACTTCCCCTCAGGTGGCGGTAAGTGCCGCCACCTATATACGGCACTTGAAAATATCAATTAAAAATATCTAACCATCCGGCGCTGCCGGCCAACACCCTACACGTGTGAAAACGTGGCAGGCTTGCCACGGCGCATCCGGCATCGGGTCAACTCAGCACAGGTGTGCAGAGACACTACCCTTCCTAGGCGTACCCCAAAATAGGGCCATTACGGCAGTAGCCTCTCATAACATGAGGTGTCGAAGCCGGTAACGGATCAACAAACTATGAAAGAACCCTAGGTGAATCCCCACAAAGTTTGTTTTCCTCTACAACTATCAGTCGTCCATGATGCGGTGTTGGACGTAGAAGAGTGTGGTGAGCCATTTAAGCACACCACTAAGCAGAAGCTTTTGATTTGGGTACAAGAATTCGATCTATAATTCGGCTTACTGCTCCGCGCAGCTCGCGAAACACGTTAGTGTAGCGTTCTACTGGTGACTGCCCCGTTCTGTTCCCTGAGCCATTGTCCTGAAACGAGTGAAGGTAGGCGTGCGTCCAGCCAACTACAGCGTAGAATCGTATGCCAAACTTGACTGGCTTGCTCTTCATGTATGTTCGTGGCTTTGAGCGCCCCTTACACCTAATTTATTCTCATCTAGAGAGCTAACACCAACCGGGACTGCAATGGTCGCCGTGTTTCTTGCGAAGTGCTCGAGGACGTAGCACGAGTGCCACAACGGATATTGTAGAGCAATATCTGCGTCATATGCTGGATATATGCGCAGTGCAGAACGGATGTTGAGAAACGCGTCTCTTCCCATCACGCTTCTAAAGAACGGTATATTTAGGAGTGCAGACGTGGACCAAAAATCACGTACCCGCTTGAGACCGTGGATCGAAGTCGCCAGCTCCAAACCAAAGAAAGCCATGAGCTCATCGCTACGGAGAAGTTTTGATCATTTACCTCTTCGGATCAGTTCTGCGCTTGTCCACTTGCAAATGCATTCTACGAAGGGCTTATTCAGAAACAATTGAAACAATCCCACTTCTTTTCTATGCGAGTACGTGCGCCGAATGAGCGACGGCTCTGCCAAGTAGACACTGCTCTTATCACGCCACTCTGAGCAGAATTTAACTGATTTATAGAGGTTCTTTTTGTCAGCAGATTCTAACGCCGTTACGATAAATTTTTCTTCGTCATCTTTCTCCCATCATAGTAATGCAACGGTATTACTGTTACTTTTTCCCTCATTTGCTGTCGTGTTTGTTTCGTCACTGTTTTGCGGGGAGCTGACATCATTTTCATTGAGCTGCAAACACGAACAGCGCGGTGGCAACGGTGGAGAGTCGTAAATGTGTGAAAGAAAAAAATGGTGCTAAGATAATAGAAAATTTGCGGAGAGTGTTTGTCGTTATCTTGTACTGAGTTTAGGGCAGTAGTAAGATGGTGTTAAATTTGGCCGCCTCGTTTCGCCGGTTTTACAGAGTTTGTAACCTGGAGCTGCTGCTTTGACCGGAGAATATGCCTGAGTAATGTGGTATTCTTGAGCTTGCGTAATGGAATTCTATTTCTGAGTAACAGTAACCATGACGCTTTAACTGCATGGTCGGCAAAGTTCACCCGCCTCCGAGTGGTGCCGGCTGGGCAACGTAGCATGCTTGCATGCTACGGCTGAAGGGTGAAGGGGAAGGGGAGGCTTCGGAAGTCCATTAGACTCTCGCGTGTCTGACGCGGTATTGGAAGGCTGAACCGTTGATTGGCATTCGTTTCGAAGGTCTGTGACAAATTGTTGTCTTTGTAATGCCTGCGTAAGTGCTCCTGATCTTGTCAGTGTTCCTATGAGTTTGTCGGGCCCATACAAGACCCAAACGTACATTCTCGGCTACACTGCTATGCTTGCAATATTCCTTTGGAATGCAGCTACTTGAGGGAGCCAGGCGTCATGGCTAATGAAACAATAAGATAGTTAATGGCTGGAGGAGGTAGAGTAAAAATCAAGTGGGGATTAGTTCTGATATCGGTGATGATATTGCGGGGGGAAGGTGGGCCAAGGGTTTCAGATCCTTTCTCGTGGGTAAAACCACCGTGTGGAAGATCAAGAGAGCAAAGATCGGATGTTGCGACGGACACGATTTGCCGCGCACAGTGCCAGCGGAGCCGGACGGTGAAACAGACGTCGGCTCTTTAAAGCCCTGTGTTCTCTAGGGCATCACATATGATGCGGTCTGTGTACCGTTCTGTGACGGTCTCTATGGATGCGGGGATAATTTTGTGAGGATTGATGCACAATTACTTGTGCACATGTTGGGGAAAATTGAGGGCAGGGTCGGTGCAAGGCCTGACCAGAAGCAACTATTGAAAAAAACTTGTGCTTTCAAATAGGGGCCTGGCAGGTACGAGGCCTGGCTTAATTCCACTCGTATGGGAGTCAGATGGCGGCTGGTCCTATTTAGGACACGCGCTCAGCCGGGAGCAGCCGTCCCAAAAGCGCAGGCCCCTGCTAGGGGATAACATAGCCCCCGACATGGATTGAGTTGACCATCTAACGTGAGTAGAGGACCTGCTACAAATTCCTTACAAACAAATTGCTCCCGTCTTTCACGAAGATTGAAGGATAAGGGAGTGGACGCTGTTGAAATTTTCAGGAGCGAGTTCAGGTCGAATTCGGCCCAGTTCTTGGGTGAAAGGATAAAGAGTAAACGCGCTCTTTTATCTCGCCTAAGGAACGAACTGGAGGGTATTCCAACAGAGGGGAATACGGACGTGTTACTCGCGTGCGTCAGAGATGGGACTTATCCGAGCCCTAAAGCGGGTCCACCGGCAACGCCGGGAAAGACTACAGGTGAGACTGACGGGGGCTACAGCAGTGATGAGGAAACTGAAAGTGACCACTCCAGCGATGGAGACGAATCCAACGGCGGAACTCTTGCTGCGGAGGAACCGAAGCAGGATGGCAGCGGAAGTAACGAAGTATCTGGACAAGGTGGTGAGCTCCGCGCACTACGTAGAGATCTTCGCGAAAACAATCAGCAAAGTTTTAAGCTGTTGGCTTCCCTTCGGGAAGACCAGTTCAGTCTGCGTGAGTTTATCAAGAAACTGAAGAAAAAACAGAAGAAGCGGGCGAAAGATTTGTTTGAGGACGTCGAACGAGCGAGGAAAGGTGGGACCAGCAATGGCCTTACTGACACGGACTCTGACGAGGATTCTTCAAACGAAGAGCGCTCGGTGAAATATGACGAGCGTCGACTTAAAAAATCGAATGCTCTATTCTTCGCAAAATTTGCGAAACGACCTTTCCCGGACCCAACGATGCTTGTGGACTCGTTTGAGGGTCCAAATATGTTGAGGAAGGCTCTGACCAATTACCCGACTGTAACTCCTTCGGTTGACTCTCGTCAGTTAATCGGAAGTAGAAACAAGAGGGAGGCAGTTACCTTGGCTAAAGCAGTCGATTGCTTAATAAGCTACTTGGGCGTTTTGCGTGCCAAGGACGAGTTAGCAGTCGAACTGCTTATGCGTCGTCTTGCCGCTGTCAACATAGCAGACAAGACGAACAGCTGGGACGCTGCTCGCGAACTGGACGAGGATGTTGACAATCTCCTAAGCAAGACGCACCGTCGCAAACTCCATAAGTCCGCGAAGTTGCGTAAAGAGCTTTCATCCAAAAATGATAAGTCTGACCTGTCTAAAGAGCAGGGAAACGCCGGAGAGTAACTTGAGAAAATAATGACAACAAAAATTGAGGGAAGTGTGATGAACCAGCGGGATGTGCTTCCCCTACAGTGGGTCTCCGCAATGACGGAGGACGCGTGCGGGAGTTCAGGGGGACGTAAAGACCAGCGCTTCCGGAAACGAAGGAAACTGGATCTACTCGTCCGTGACCTCACTGCAGGACTGAACTGCATGTACGCAGGGCATGTCTACTCTTTTAATTCTCTGACGAAAGAGAAAACGCTGTCCAAAAGCTGGCGACCGATTTCTTGCGAGGCATCACGGAGAAGGCCTTCCGCCGGAGATATTTCGATGCGGAGACCTCCTTCGAGACAGATGATGAAGGCTCTGAATACGGTGAGCTCCAAAGTTGGGTCTGGCTAAACCCAGATCGAATTTCGTTGCCAGTTGAGGGCCTTGCAGCGTCGGCGGATATTCTGCCGTGGTTGCCGGAGGAAATCCAAGGAACTTACGCGGCAGAAGGAGATGTCCTGCGACCTCCCCTTACTAAGGAAAAGCTGGGTAAACCTTTCCGCGGTGTACGACAATCGGACTATGCGGCATTGGTGATGAAGTTGGAGAAGGCAGGGCTGGTGACCCTGCGCAAGAAGAAGCCAAAAATTATCAATGGAGTTTTCGCCGTACCTAAGTCGGAGAAGGGGGTTCAAAGATTGATCATTGATGCTCGGAATGCCAATAAAGCATTTCGAACTCCGCCGGAGATTGAGATTCCAAATCCTGGTCACCTCGCGCGACTTCACTTGCCCGCCGGCAAGCGATTGTGCGTGGGGAAATCGGATATGGATGATCAATACCACCGGATGAAGTTACCGGATTGGATGAACAAGTATTTTGGTCTTCCTCCGATAGCTTTGCGAGGTTCGCAGGTTTTTCTTATGATACGTTCGATGCCTATGGGATGATCTCATTCCGTGTTTATGGCTCAGACCATTCACCGAAAACTGCTTGAGCGCGCAGGGCTGTCATCGAGTCTGTGGATCCCGGATATTATATGCCACACCTTCAAGGCCGATTGCGCTTGTCAGCACTCAGTTTGCAAGGGTGGGCGAATTTGCGTCCATCGGAGCATCACAGTGTCTGTCCGGAAATGGTTGCGTACGCTATAGCTGCCGACCTTACTCGTCATGGAGTCCCAGATGCGGGGATTGGGATTCTTCTTCTTTTTGACGGGTATCTGCGCATAGGAGATTTGCTGCAACTGTAGAGCAAAACCCCAACGATGGGATGGTCTCTCAAGGCGTTCGAGTCCTTGCCCTCTAGACGAGGTGAACTCAGTGGTGAGCCCTCCGAACACGGATAGTGCGCGTGTAAGACCGCCCGTGGTACGGGATATACCTACGGAGGTTGAGGGGTGAACGGGCCTGATCCAGGAATCCGGCGAGAAGTGACGGAATGGTCGAAAGGAAAGGTACCGTAGAACGGTGTAAGCCCTAGGCAAAAGGGGGAAAAGGAAGGGAAAACCAAAGGAGGAAAGGAGAGGAATCCCGCGGCGGGACGTGCGGCAAGCGGCAACAGACTCGGCGCCGGGAGACGACAATGTGTATTAAGCCCACGCGGCACAACTCTATACAGAGACGGAAACGCTACCAATTGTGGTGGAAGCAGTACAACTGCACAGTAACAGAAACAGAAAGTCCGAAGACACGGAATAAATAAGCCCGAGGGCAAGGCCACAATGGTCAGTATTGCTTGAGTGATCCCGAGGGATGAAGCTAACTCGTAGCGAACGTGGTGACCCTCCGGCTGGAATTGTACACTTCGCGATGGCGAACTAGTTCAGAGCCGAACTCGGTTACCCTTTACTGAAGGAGGAGGTGACCGGGAGGTCACCTCTTATATCGTAACCGATAAATTAGTTAAACTAAATTAAATAATCTAGTGCACACCTAAGCAGTTCCATACACGTGGGGCACGTGACAACCCGCGGCAGCAACCAGTAAAATATCCGACAATCATAACAAGACATGTGTGAACACACCCATTCCTCCACACGCGTACACGCGAACAACACTCATCTGCACCACGTCATGGCCGACCACTCAGGGTGCCATACCTCAATACTTCCAAAAAGTATCCCATCCGTGGGCCAATATTCATACCTTCCGAGTACCAGGAATCATCCTTACCAGGGGTTTATGAAAACAATCCCCGTGTATCGGGCGAGCACGTTTTGCTCTACAATAAACCCCTGTTAAGGATGATTCCGGGTACTCGGAAGGTATGAGTATTGGCCCACGGATGGGATACTTTTTGGAAGTATTGAGGTATGGCACCCTGAGTGGTCGGCCATGATGTCGTGCAGATGAGTGTTGTTCGCGTGTACGCGTGTGGAGGAATGGGTGTGTTCACACATGTCTTGTTATGATTGTCGGATATTTTACTGGTTGCTGCCGCGGGTTGTCACGTGCCCCACGTGTATGGAACTGCTTAGGTGTGCACTAGATTATTTAATTTAGTTTAACTAATTTATCGGTTACGATATAAGAGGTGACCTCCCGGTCACCTCCTCCTTCAGTAAAGGGTAACCGAGTTCGGCTCTGAACTAGTTCGCCATCGCGAAGTGTACAATTCCAGCCGGAGGGTCACCACGTTCGCTACGAGTTAGCTTCATCCCTCGGGATCACTCAAGCAATACTGACCATTGTGGCCTTGCCCTCGGGCTTATTTATTCCGTGTCTTCGGACTTTCTGTTTCTGTTACTGTGCAGTTGTACTGCTTCCACCACAATTGGTAGCGTTTCCGTCTCTGTATAGAGTTGTGCCGCGTGGGCTTAATACACATTGTCGTCTCCCGGCGCCGAGTCTGTTGCCGCTTGCCGCACGTCCCGCCGCGGGATTCCTCTCCTTTCCTCCTTTGGTTTTCCCTTCCTTTTCCCCCTTTTGCCTAGGGCTTACACCGTTCTACGGTACCTTTCCTTTCGACCATTCCGTCACTTCTCGCCGGATTCCTGGATCAGGCCCGTTCACCCCTCAACCTCCGTAGGTATATCCCGTACCACGGGCGGTCTTACACGCGCACTATCCGTGTTCGGAGGGCTCACCACTGAGTTCACCTCGTCTAGAGGGCAAGGACTCGAACGCCTCGAGAGACCATCCCATTGCTATGGTTTTTCTCTACATTTATGAAATCATTCTATGTACCTCAGGCGAGCAAGTTTTCCTCTACAGCAACTGAAGCTAGCGGATGTGGTTTTTCTGGACTTCTCAACGAAGCAGTGTCACTATGGCACGATAAAAATTACTCTAGGGAAGCGGAGTAAAAACAAAGCCGTCACGATACGTCCTTACGTTTTGGTCTTTATGATGAAGTGGCTGAAGGAGCGAAGAATTTTACTCGGAGGGAACCTTTTTTTCCCTTTTGCGCCTGCGCGCTTTCATACATATTTTCGTCGCTCGGTCGAACGACTGTTGTTACCGCTTGCTGTTACACCCCATATGCTCCGCTTTGGTAGCGCAACCACCGAAAAATTGTTCCGACAAATTGTTCGGCAGGCTTCCCGATCATAAATTTAAATACTAAGAACGATTACAAAGTGATCAGAAATTTAAATTCCATATTCAATCGTACAAAGTTATGCGAAAATTAATGCGTTAAGTACCGACTAAAAACAGAATTTTGAAGCAGTGTAACCAATGCACAATCACTCTTCAACGTTTCGTTACCAAATTTGGCTGGAGTTTTAAGAGAAATCAAGTGCTGTCGCAGGTTACCGTTTGATGAAAAAGTGGTAGATGGAATTCAATTGTAAGACGTTTTTGGGAAACAAAGTTCTTCGTAGCGTGTTATACCGTAGCACAAGCTATAAATATTAGAAATTAAAGTTGGAAAACGGTTTGTTTACGGAGATGATAGGGCTAGAAACAAGGCGACATATGAGGCGGTTGTTGGCATTTTGCTTGTATTTGAAATTACTTGACTTTCAATCTAAAATAAAAATTGTTGTTGTCTCAAATTCTTTTTTTTTGGTTTGTAGATAGAAGGGATGCGCAAGCGATACATGCGTGCAATAATTAATAAAATATGACGAAGTTTTTGACAATCCCTTCGTACAAACGTTGTGAGCTGCCAAAACTTTGAACGTAGAAAATGGTGTACATAGTACATCTGAGATTTTTTTTGGTTCTTTGTGCCTGTTGCAAATAAAGATTTTTGTTGTGAAGAATTCGAGTTCTGGTTCACGCCGCACTAATTGGACGTCAAAATTCTTACTACTCATGCTATCAGTGGCAGATGATTTAATAGATTGTATTCTCTGCCATTCAACAATTAATGGTCATCGCTGTTGTGACAGCGATAAGCAAAACGAATACTTGGCATAACTGTAACCAATGGAAACGGATACTGCCCATTGAATGTTCGACGTTAAAGCTGTTTCAAGGTTTTAGGATCAAAGGGGTTAATTAGAGCATATCTATCAGTGAAGCCAAATGGTAAAGCCAAAAGGCCAAAATCCCGCTGTTAGATTTGGCTTTGGGGAGAGCAAATCTATCAGTGCAAAGGTAAACGATGTGCGTACGGTACATGCTGTACTGTTCATTGGGTCAAGTTGTGCAAGAACGACAGCACGGTAACGTGGCATCTTTTGATTTGTTCCGCATTTTAGCTTAAAAGCTAAACGCAGTGCCAAATCTCGTCCGGTTTGGCATTTGATTTAGCTCAAAAGCCAAAACTTTTGGCTTTGCCTCATCTGATAGAGATGCAAAAAGCTATGCTAAAGCCAAAAAAACAGCTTTTTAGCCATTTGGCTCGACTGATAGACTTGCTCTTATGTATCCCAGATTAGGGATTTTTTCCCAAATACGGGGATGGTGCGTTACCCAGGACGATATCTTGGGTCAATCTGGATAGAATTCAAGATTAACCTAACATTAAGCAGATTACAAGGCTGCCAAAAGAGGCGGCCAATCACGTTGGGCATAATCTTCGACGTGCATCCAGGACACGATCTCAGGCGCCGGCTTGGTGTATCCAACGTTTCGACTCTTGGATAGCCACCTGCTGGCGCTTCTCTCCCCTCACGCCCTACTTCAGCCGCACACCCTACCCTGTCTGTTTTCAAGTCATTCCGCCACCACTTACCGCCCATCCACCATCGGGGTGAACTGTCTGCCATCCTTCCTCGGTCACGACACTTTTCTTCACCACCATGTTCGCCTTCGCCCCGTCTACCGCTCTTACTTCCGCCCGCGTCGCCACCTCTGGCAGCTCCTTCACCCCGAGCGTCACCCCCGTCTCCCCGGCTCGCAAGCACCATGCCGCTCCCACAATGGCGTTGCGCCAGTCCATCGTCAAGCCAATTGGATTGCCCGTCTCTGCCTTCGGCGGCGTCGCTACCATTTTGGACAAGGCTGACGAGTACATGGCCAAGTCAGTTCGCACGCAATACATCCAAATTTCTCAGCCCACTGGTGTCTATGGAGTGCAGTGCACAGAAGGTTCCGTGAAGGGTGCCGCTGAAGTTTCTAGAATCCTTGCACTTAACGCTCGCTTCAGGGCCTTGCAATCTAGCCCGTTTAAGAAGTATGGCGATCTGTATGAGAACCGCAAAAATGCGATTGTCTCGAGTGCAATGTGCCATCATGAGGAGTCCCAGTTCAGTGATTACCCTAAGATGTCTAGCACTTATAACATTGCTCGCAGTGAAGCGAACGGTTCTTGCATTCGCTACGCCACGCCGGAGAGCATTGAGGAAGCTGCCATGATGCGTTACATGGACATTCAGCAGAACAACGCTGCTAATCCTTCTGGTGTATATAGCACCGCTTGCAATGAGGGTGCTGCCAAGGGTCAGGCAGAGGACACTCGAGTAGCCGCGTTGAACGTAGCCTACCGTAACGCACAGAAGCCACTTGGCCAGATATTGAAAGAGAAGTATCAGCAGAAGAAGTACGGATACATTCAGTGCCATGGTTGCAACTACGAAGAACAGCTCGTCAGCAAGTACCCCGCGATTGGCGCTGCATTCCGTCCCAAGTCTTACGGGTACTGAGTTCCTGTTTTGTGTATACGTGTCGTCGCAACGTATGGTAGTGTCATGTTACATGCTTCAAAGAAATCGTCAAAGGACTTCTTTGTGTGGAGGTAAGCGATGGTGGTTCGATCATGGCTTAGAATTTTTGCTTTCGTGCGAACGCAGAACGTCTTCGTAAAGCTTAACAGTTTTTGCCTTCCGCTGGATATGCGTTTCTGCGATTGCTTTTCCGTTCTTCCATATCACAAGACCACCTCGATTGTTCTAACGCTGTCCGCTCTGCTATTTTTGCTTCCAAAACGTTCCCAACATCCTAAACACGAGTATCGCATGATGTACCGGGGCAAATGAGTGCTAAACTGTTTGCGGAAGCTAGTAAAATTACATGACATCTTCTGTTAGCCAGATCACAGGCCATAGGCTTCATAGCGGGAACTGTTGTTATTCTTTGTCGACCCTATGTTTTGATTGGAGAGTGTTCCGGTCTTTACCCGGGTCCGTCTTCGCTGGCAGCGCGGTCTCCTTTCCGAAGTGCATCGAACTTCCTCGGCTGGCAACACCTTGATGAACAAAGGTAAGGAGCTAGGAGTTTGTTCGTGATGTATGAGTTGAAGCTTCCTGGTAACGAATGTATTTCTACAGAGGAGAAAAGCTTTTGGCTGAATTTATCGCTGGCAGGACTTTGTCTCCTGTAGCCTTTTATGGTTGTAGTTTACAGAGTTAAGAAAAGAGCCGTAGAGATATCGTTGGAGGAAGATCCATTGAGCTCCATTTCCGTTTATACTGGGTTGTGTAGGTTTGCACAATAGATCTACTTCACCGCGCAAAGAACTAAACCTCTGTCTCCCAAAACTTGTTTATCCTCACGCTCAACGCATAACAAGAGCTCTTCACAATATACATAACGCTGCTTGGCCGAACGGAAGCGCGGCTGACGATTTGGTGGGAAGTGAGAGGCATGTGACTAGCTCTCTCGCAATGCCTTCTCCAAGTAGGCCTCAATAGACTTTCTAGCCAGACTCTTCACTTCAATCGCCTTACCAATCATCCGATACTTTCCTTGCAAATACTTATATCGCATCCGCACCGACTTTACGACAAAATGTCGACCTTCATGTTCTACAATGTCTCCGCAATGGGTCCTTGGATCCAACCGGAATCGGCCTAAATGCTCAGGAGGCGGTGTACCTATCGATACGTCAAATGGAAGCATATCTCCTTGAGAACATTCACGCTTTTGTCCTCGTTTCTTATAGACGTGCATCTCGGACTTGGACTCATCAGGATTGAATTCCTCATGGTCTTCTTCGTCCGCTGAAGCACAAGTTTTTGTTGGGAAGAAACGTGGTCTTCTGTTTGGAGGGAGCACCATGGAGGATGGAGCTCTCGATGCAATACATGTGCTTCCCATGAAGGAGCTTTGCATTGGAAGGCATCGCGATTTCGAGAGAGAACCGGTTACAAAGGCGTGCGGTATGGGTTGGAAATGGTTCTTTGACATCGTTGGAATGATTGGTATAGAATCTGTACAAAGAACACTAAATTTCTCGGCTCCAACTTAGTTTGCTACGGCGAAAAGAGGATGATAGCATTCCGTACGCCAGGGGAAAAGACGCCAGGAAAGTGATTATCCGTCCGATGGCAGGTTTTAGGAAGACTAGAGAAGGGGCGAGGTTTATGGACGAAAGCTGCTGGAGTTGCTTCACAAGAACACTTGCTTCTTGGCCAGTTAAAAGTGCGCTGGGCTGCTTTTAGAGCGCCCTTGCTTTTGGTTATAGATTGGTGGTGAAAAGAAACCTCTGAGATATTTTTGCAACCGTCGTCCACGTGTCACCGTTGAAGCAAAACCCCGATATCGCAATCTCCGCGGTAGGCTACCGTCGGCACCGTCGGTGGCGGTGTCCGTAACTCTCTTGACCTTCGCACCACAGAGAAAGCGTGGGCTTGTCACGAGCACATTGCAAACAAGCGGGCGAGAACCTATGAGGCCCCCGCTGCACGGATGAAAGCGATTTCCATTTTCGAATTCTTTAGAAGGGAGAAGTTCTCTGTCTTATAGTGAGCTTCTTCTCCGCGGATTTAAGCTTGTGTGCAGCTACTAAAACTCTTGAATCAGCCCATTCCTTTCTCCTCCACGAGAGAGGCTCATACATAGGCTCGATAATGTTGCCAATACCGATGGTAAATGGTCCAAGTTCTGGGTCCGCTGCAATTGCTCTCGATATTGAGACATTATGCGTAGAGCAAGTTTCATCACGCAAGCTGTACGCCATTTGAATTCTTGCCCTTCTAGAAAAGGTTACTTCTAGCCACAAGATACCACAACTGGTGCTTTTTAATTTGGGGCAGCGGAACATAAAGAAGGAAGAAATAAGCTCTTCGAACGAAGGACAGAACTAACTTACAACGAGAGGTCCACCGCCTCGTATTCCCTCTCTTGGACGATATATCTGTGCTCCACGAAGTCTCAAAGTGTCACGCTTTGCCTAAGGTACAACATACTGAAGAGCACCAAATAAATGAATGTTTACTCATTGATAAAACTGAAGCGATTGTCGTGTCTGCGGTCAACCGGCACGACAGTATGCGAGCAGAGAAGTAAAGCAAGTTCGTTCTCACAGGGCATGTATGCAAGTAGAACTCTATCTTTGTATAGAGCCGCTTGCGCAAAAACGCGAAAGGTCAATGAAATAAACAGTCTAGTAAGTTTCCACCTCCCAGCGACCGGCCTTCTTCATGGACTTACGATACTCTTTCCAGTCTCGTCCATCCTTTTCAAATCTCTTGGACATGAACTCATCAATACCGCCTTCCATACCGGCCAATCCACACATGTATACGTAAGTGCTGTCTTTTTGGAACAGCTCGTACAATTCCTCTTCATATTCTTGCATTCTGTTTTGCAAGTACATCTTGTTACCGTTGGGGTCCGTCTGCTCGCGGGAGATGGCGTAGTCGAGACGAACCTGATCCGGATAGTTGGCCTTCATCTCCTCAAATTCTTCTTGGTATAAGAGAGTGGATGACGTGGGCACACCGAGGAAGAGCCACATAGTTCCGGTGAACTTGTAGTCTTCGTTGTTCTCACTGAATGCACGACGCATGTAGGTACGGAATGGAGCAACGCCAGTACCAGTGGCAAGCATGATGATGGTGGCATTAGGATCCGGCGGCATGAGCATTGCAGTTCCAACAGGCCCAGTAATCCTGACCTCGTCGCCAGCCTTGAGGTCGCAAAGGTGGTTGGAGCAGACACCACGAACCTCGTTTCCTTCGGCGTCGTTGTACACCAGACGCTTGACAGACAAAGACACGGTCTTGCCATCGCCAAAATCGCCGTGGCGAGTGGATGCAATCGAGTACAAGCGAGCCTTATGTGGCTTTCCCTTGGCGTCCTGGCCTGGCGGAACAACTCCAATGGATTGCCCCTCAAGATACGGCAAGTTTCCATCTGTGTTGAAAATCATGTGCTTGGTCTCTCCCGGCGCGTCGTCACCCACAATGCGCTCGTTGTAGACAACGGTAGCAGAGTACGGATCTTTCGGGCGGAAGATGTTAATGGGAACCTTCTTCTTGTCAATCGCGGCCATACGAATGGAGGCCGGACGGACATTCTGTGCGACGCTGAAGGAGGTGGCACCTACGAAAGAGGAGCGCTGAACAAGCACATCGCGCGACTGCTTGGCGGAAACCAGCGGCGCAGCTGAGACGAAGCCGTACATGGTTGAAGGGCGGAGGAAGACGACGGAACCTGAACGGCCGTTAGGAGAAGCCGAAGAGGGAGTTGGAGCCGAAAGGTAAAGGGGGCAAGATGACGAGAAGGCGCACGGGATCAGTGCTGGGCCACGCAGCGCGGTGGTAGAAGAGCGCGTGTGCGGCGGAATGGTGCATCGGGCGATCCATCTGCGTGCGCTCAATTTGTGGTGGCCGTGAGCTGTGATGCTTCTCTCCGATGCTCCGCGTGCCCCCCGCGATCTGCCCAGTTCGTCACCGTTCATTTTCCGCGCGCAGCTGACATCGCGCCGTGGTGCGGTAGCCCTCAGTAGCCGTAGCACCTCGCGCCACGTGTACCATTCGTGTAAGCATGCCTGCTTGAAATTTCAAACTCAAAAGATAGCTCTTCAAACTTTGCTCCACGTGCGGAGCAGCTTTCCATAGCGCTGGAGCGCTCTCCTACATGACCTTAACGACCTTCTTCATCCCTTCCTTCCGCTGCAGTGTTTCACCTGCAAGCCGCTGGCAGCATGGCGTTCCAGATACCTCTGCATTTCGAAGACCTGACGACGCAAACCGACTCACCTTGGAGCGTTGAACCATCTCAATTCCGCCATGACTCACCCAAAGTTCTTTTTCGACTCTTCTCTGGCGAAGTCACTCCTGTTTTCTCTCAGCCTTCACACTCGCAACATTTCAGTGCCCTTTACGCCCTCATATCTCGATACAAGTCTCTCAAAAATCCTGAGAAAGGCGAACTGCTAAACGTGATAGAAAAAATCTCCCACGCGTGCACCTCAACCGATTCTCATCCCGTCAAAGTGTTTCTCTACTTCGCATCCGGATTGGCCGTTACAGCTCCTTCAGTAACTCCAGCGTGCAAATTCTGGGATAAAACTGCACGCGTTCTTCTACTTGAGACTATACATCGTCTATTGTCGTCCATTCAACTTCCGAGTGCATTTAATGATTCCGATAAAGATCAGATTGCCTCTTTGTTGGTACGAACCTTGCTACACGTTTTGGAATCCCCAATTGCTGCCAGGGACAAATCTACGCGCGCTCTACTTGCTCAAATGCTTTCGTGGTCTCTATTGTTTGATCCCAGACAAACTCTTCCAGCAAATACGGCCCTTCTGCATGCATTGAACCGTCATGAACATCTTTCAGCACCACTTGCCGACATATTATCACAAACCACAACTCTACACAATTCACATACCACCTTTGTATCCGATTTTATCCGCGATATTGCCCGTCTTCCTTCCGAGCATCTTGCAAAGGACACGTCCGCCGCAAAAAGTATAGCAGCTTTTGTTTCGGAAATGTCAGAGAGACTTCCAGAAATATGCCGTGCAAACCTCGCTCTTCTTCTTTCCCAACTCGACGGTGATAGTTATATCGTTAGAAACGGCATCATTCATTTAATTGCTACTCTTATTGAGACGAGACCAGATCCGAAAGATCCGCTGCTTGACGTTTTGCTCGAAAGAGCTCATCGTGACATTCATGCATTTACTAGGAGCAAAGCAATTCAGGCCTGGATCACTATCGCAAGCGCTAAAAAGGTGCCCATTCCTCTTTATCCATCTCTGGCCGAGATGGCAACATCTAGATTGGAGGATAAAGCTGTGGCAGTGAGAAAATATGCCGCTCAACTACTGGTGGCATTGCTGCAAAACAACCCGTTCGGGCCATGCCTGAAACGCTCCCATTTTGAAGCCAAGTGGAAAGAAGTTTCTCCCGATGTAGATGTTGGAAAAGCTGGTGTAGTGCAAGATGCGGAGGGGCAAGACCGCACTACAGCGGGAGACATTGCCGATGAAAACCAATCAGAGAAGGTTGATGAAGAGTTGGAAGATAATTTGTCTACTGATGGTGTATCACCGTCAAAACAAATCCAGAACACCCCTGGGACAGATATTGATGCCTCTTCTGATACCGCCGACCAGGAAAACGATATTGGAGAAGTTGGTGAGGAAGTCGAATCTAATGCAGAAACTCAGGCAGATGAAGATGAAGAAGAGGACAGTGAACTTGTCCTGAAGCGTAAATACTATTCATCTTCCCTAGCATTTACGGACGCTGTGGAGAGAGGACTTAAATCTCTTTATGATATGCTACGCTCCAAGAGTGTGACGGATGTTTCAGAATCCGTTTCTTTCCTCATCACAGCAGTTCAATTTCAGCTTGAAGCTGCATCTGGCGTCGCGGTGCGCAAAATGCTCCCCTTGATTCTCGCTCGAGAAGCCAACGTTAGACAGATTGCTGTAAAGGCATATGCAAAGCTCCTCTGTCCTGGAGGCCTTGAACTAGCTGGGGAGAAAGATGCAGCCTTGGCGATTGCAAAGAGCTTAATAGCTCTGGGGCTTGGGGCAACCACTGGAGAACTTGCCTGCCTTGAATCTCTTATATCGGCCATGTTTCAGGACGGAGGAGCCAATGTTATCTCACCTGCCGTTATTGCAGTAATTTGGGATCTCTTCGAAGGGCGAATTCCTGGTGCAACTGAGAAACAGCGTCGAACGGCCTGCATTCTAGTTGGAATGGTTGCAGCAGAGCGTCCGCAAACGCTTCAAAAGAAAATCGATGTGCTCGAATCCATTGGTATATGCGATCCAGCGTACTCGCGATGGTCTTGCGCGGCTTTATGCAAGCTTGAAAGTGGGACTGATATAGATGGTCGTCTCTCACAGCAACTCTGCCATGTTGCCAAGACATCCAATTCGATGTCCGCTGTTGAACAAGCTTTGAACGCAATATTTCAATGTTCTCCTGAACCTGAGCAAGTGGTAGGCAGTCTCATTCGGGACTTAGCCGCACAGCTTCACTCTAATGCTGCATCTATTGACATCATCGAACTATCTCGATTTTTAGTTGTTGTTGGTCATGTTGCCGTCAAGGAACTCGTTCGAATTGAAGTCTTGATCTCAAAAGTTCGGAAAGACATCGCTGAACAGGCCAAGTCCGATGGGAATCATGATGAGGAAGAACAAGCAAATGCAGAGGCAGATCGTGCCCTTGAAGTTGCAGAAAAAGAGTTAGTCAACCCTTCTTCACTACTTGGAAGATACGGGACTATAGCGAGGAAGATAGCAAGTGACAATACGGCCGAGCCAATCTTACAGGCGTCGGCAGTTCTTTGCTTAGCAAAGTTGATGTGCGTACAGGAGAGGTTCTGCGAGTCGAATCTTCGACTGTTGTTCTCAGTTCTTTCTGGAGCTATTGATCCACAAGTGCGATCTAACGCGGTTACTGCTCTCGGCGATTTGGCGTTTAGGTTTCCAAATCTGGTCGAGCCTTGGTCATCTCATATTTACTCCTCGCTTCGCGATTCGGATGAAAAAGTGAGGAAGAACACCCTCATGACGCTCACTCACCTAATTCTGAATGACATGATCAAGGTGAAGGGGCAGATTGTCGGCTTGGCAGTCTGCATTCTGGATGAGAACAAGAGAATTGCAGAGCTGGCCAAGCTCTTTTTCAATGAACTCGCTCGCAAGGCAGCAAATGCCATTTATAACATTCTTCCAGATACAATTAGTTGTATGAGCAAGATGGACGATCTAACCAAGAGTGGATTCAAGACGGTGGTTTCGTTCCTTGTTGGTCTAATGGACAAGGAGAAGCATGGAGATGGAATGGTTGAAAAGCTTTGCCATCGATTTAGAACGAGTGAAAGCGATCGCGAGGCGCAAGAACTTGCATATTGCATATCTATTCTGAACATATCCGAAAGAGGACTCAAGAAGCTGAACGAGAACTTTAAGTCATACAGCTGCAAATTGAGCAACGATGATGTTTATGAATATATCTCTGCCGCTGTATCGAAGTGTAACAAGCAAGGAATTTCAGCTTCATGGGCACAAGCAATCGAGGAGTTGCAACAGAAAATTGAAAGGACAAGGGCACCTGAGAAAGAAGCTGAAAATAGTCAACATCTGCCTAAAAAGAGGGGCTCAAGTCGTAGAAGCTCCACTAACGATGCTCCAAAGCCTAGCAGGAGGCCAAGAGCTCCGAAAAAGAAGGTCGTCGCATATTCCGAATCAGAAGGTGATTCTGATTCGGTTGAAGACAGCGAAGACTCTGATGAAAGCGATGCTACATCGCTTTCGGATGATGATGACACGTCTGACGAACAAGATAGCATGGAGGTCGCACATGATAAGAGATATCGGGCTCGGGGGGGTTCCGGGAAACCAGCGCGAACTATAAGGTTCTCTGAAGATGTGGATGAAGAATAAAGCACCGCACAAACGATGCGTTCTAGGCAGAATGATACCTACATACCGAAAGTAGTACTTCGCTCTCGTGTCGTAATCTACTGTACTGCGCCAGACTATGCTGCACGCACATACAGATATATGCACAAATATTAGCGACTACTTGCAGTTGGGGTGGTCGCAGGCAAGGTCGAACCGTTTGGTCGAGCAGTTTCTGAAGCTAAGAGGGCGAAGTCGTCAAGACCCAAATCATTCCATTTATCATCTTCATTCTCTTGTTCATCAACAGCTCCATGATCATCTTCTTCAATGGTAGGAATAATTGACGGTGGTAGTTCAATATCTTCCGTTGGAAGCGTTTCGGTGGCCCATTCTTCGTCTACAATGTGAATCACAAGAAGAGGATCCTGATTAATTGGAGCGCTGAAGTTCATATCCATGATATACTTGTACGAAATCAACGGCTTGACTTGCCCTGTCTTAACTGTCGAACTCTCGCGGCTGCTATGTGAAGAAAAGGCGTTATCTTGAGGCTGACGTTCTATCCTAGATGCTTGCGACATGTGAAGAACTTCGGCAGTTAGGGTGTTTCCACACCGGGACATGGACAGATTTGCAGCTGTCTCTTGTCCACAATTTTGGGGTCGCTTCTTGAGCAACCCCACTGAAGAGACACTTCAAAAATCGTTCTGTCAGATTTGTTTTTAATTTTTCTGCAGGCAAGGTTGATTTGTTTTTAATTTTTATGGTACACGTGTGCCAGTTTTGCGTGTCCATGTCCCGGTGTGGAAACACCCTTAGGACTGGAGCAAGCAACAAGAGTTTTGAACTTTCGGCTGAAAGTTTTGAAATATCCAAAACGTTTCCGGTTTTTGGACCCGGATATTGATCTTTTACGTGCACGTGTCAGTGTTCTACCTGCAAACACGAAGTTGATCCCTCGCTTATGCAATCTCCCGGCGGCGAACGGCACGGAACGTTTTGAACGTCCTCCTTTACACTAGTGACCTCCTGTCGCATGCCTTAAGTGTGATCAACTTCGTATCGCTCTGGCCTCACCAGAATATCATCGTCAACCCCGATATCTTGGAAGCAAGATATAGTTGATCGTCCCGAAGCCATTCCGGCTAGTCGTCACTACTCGTCATTCGACACGCCGCGGGAAAAGAATCTGAAGTCTTTCAGATATATAATTAGGCAGATTTCTTCGATTCAGGGAAGAGATGGCTTTTAAACCATCACCAGTTGCTTTTGCAGCATCTGCGAGCTCTCTTTTACCTCCCAAGTTGGATTTTTGTGGCAGTGTTACCAAGTTGCGCCCTCCAACTGCTCTCAATCAATCCAGAAGGGGTAGCAAGGCTCGTATTGTAGCTCTTGGTGCTGCTCCAACACCACCGCCTCCGAGTGAAGAGAACCAGAATCAAAAGGAAACGCCTGAAGTGGAGGTTGAGGCTTCAACTCAGTCGGGGCCCGCGGCGCAATCTGAGCCCGCTGAGGAGATTGCCGCGGACGACATTCTCAACTCCCCCTCCTTCCTGAAGAAGAAGTTGGAAATCGTACAGAAAGAACTCATCGACGCCCAGGGCGCCGCCGAACAAAGCTCTGAAGCAGTCAAGGAAGAGAAAGCAAAGTATGTCCGATTAGCAGCAGATTTTGAGAACTACAGAAGACGTAGCATGGAAGACTTAAGGAAACAGGATAACAAGTCTACAGCGAAGGTCTGCAAGGAAATTCTGGGCGTTCTTGACAATTTTGAACGGGCAATCGCTGCAGTGAAGCCTGAAACTGATAGAGAAAAGTCTATTTCATCTAGTTATCAGGCTATTAATAAGCAACTGTTAGATTCGCTCACTAAGCTGAAGGTGGAACCAGTAGACGCGATTGGCGAGGTGTTTGACCCATCATTTCACGAGGCAATCCAAAAGATGGAGTCGGACTCCTACAAGGAAGATGTGGTTTGCCAGCAGTTCCAAAGAGGATATCGTCTTGGTGACGTTTTGATTCGCGCGGCAATCGTGGCAGTATCCACTGGACCTGGTCCATTGGAAGATGATAGTAACGGAGGTGAGGATCTTGTTGCTGAGGACACAGATGAGATTGAACAGCCAGTCTAGGAGCACGATCATGTCACATGCCTATCGTTTAATGTAACCAGCGTATACAAAGGTATTTTGGGTCTGAAAAGCTTTATCTCGTGCAGTAGTCCTGGTCAAGGTAGTTGCTTTGTTTTCTTTACGTGTATGAGTTTTCTTTTGACGCATAACAACCCAAGTTTCGCCCAATACGTAAACCAGTACGACTACGAAGTTGCTTCATCTGATTCAGAGCTATTCTTAGAGAAGAAACTGGCCACCACTGGTGTCGCAGCGACCGTAAGCGGAAATCGAAGCGGGCTCATTGCCTTGTGGGCTATGTACGCAAGCGCAGCCGTGCTCGCTGTGTCAGATATGTTGTCAATGACTGAGGGTCTGCCGAAAGGAGTCATAGCTAAGAAATCACCGAGAGAATTCATCAACGCTCGCACATCCACTCCGACGGCTACCATTGCGTATAAAACAGCGTATGATATGATAGACAAACCGATCGAGGTACCCAAATAAGAACCACCGTAGAGCTTTGCCAGCTCTTTTGCGTCAGGCTTTGTGGAATTGCTGCTGGCCATGCATCTTAATGAATATGATGTATTAGAAGGAGACTTAGATTGAACAAGTCCTCGAACTCTTCTCGTCGTTATGGGTCGGTTTCGTGATAGACCTGAATAGCTTGCCAAGCTGAAAGAGTTTGTTGTCCTTTGACCGGCTAGAGCATAGTTTACAATGAAAGCCATCTCATTACCCAGCTCCTTGGACGCTGTTCTTTTTCTTCTGAAGAACGTCGATTGCACTTTCAAGATGCTCCGAAGGACAGCCTTGTATATGAAGTTCACGTCTGAAGCCCAGAAAGTATGAAGAACTTCAGATTGTATCTGCTTCTGAATATGAGCAGCGTGCGCGACATGTATGGACAGATGGTGACGAACAGAGATGAATCCCCAAGGTTCACAGGGAGATCTGGACCTCTATTTCGGAGAAAAAGGGTGGGTGAAGCAAACTGTATCTACAGTTTAGAAACTCCTCTATTTTAAAAATAAGGACATTAATTAAATGGAGCGATTCTGATCATCGACGATGCCCCTCAGCTTAAGCGTCGGGCGACATCTTCATTGAATCCGAGGTTCAGATCTTCGTACGCTCTTATCTTTATGCCAACTTCGAGCGTCGCGATTACAAGAAAGAAGAAAGCTCGGAAAACTGCAACTTTACGTTAAGTTCGAAGAGAATACAGCAACTCAAGGTTAATTCAAGATCATGCCGCGATGCAAATCCTGTCGGACGCAGAAGGCGAGTACATTCGAAACGGTGCAAAAGATGGCGTTCGCAGTGATGGTCGCGCCATGTTAGACATTCGTCCTGTTACTTTAGAAACAGCTGTTTTGCCGACTGCGTCGGGATCTGCAAGGGTACGAATCGGTAAAGTTACTGACATTCTGGTTGGTATAAAACCTGAGGTTGCGGAACCCAGTCAAGAGGTACCCGATGAAGGCATAATTTCGTTTACTGTGGAATGCAGTAGTTTAGCATCTCCAGATTTCGTCGGTCGAGGAGGTGCAGATCTTAGTGCTGAACTCAGTCAACTGCTCACGCGTTTATACACATCGTCAGTGGCACGCGAGCTGCGAAAGTCCCTCTCCATAATTGAAGGAAAGAAGTGCTGGATATTACATATAGACGCACTGGTTCTTGACAGCGGTGGCAATCTGTTTGGTGCGTTATCGCTAGCTGTTCGAGCGGCTCTGCGGGTGGTCATTCTGCCTAGAGTTATTGTGATTCCAGGAGAGGCAGACGAAGAGGACGAGATTGAAGTCGACGAAGAAGAGTTCAGTATGTTGGAGAGCGCTAAAGATGCTCCAATTGCAGTTACCCTGGCTTCCCTGGGCGACAGAGGTATATATATGGCAGACTGCACCTCCGAGGAAGAGGCATGCTCCAAAGCTTCAATTACGATGGGCGTTTCCCCTCTTGGAAAGTCAGGTGGGGCTGTTTTGGCTGGTACTGGTGGCATAGATGTTGATACATTGTCGAGTATGTTGAAAGACGCAACTCATCTGGGGAGGGATATTCTGGAAGCAACGGATAAGTTTTTGGCATCCGATATGCAGAGTCGGTTGTCAGGAGAGTCAGTCCAGCCGGTGGGCTTCTTCTCCTAGCCGATGGACATACCCAGCACCAGTTTCGCACATTTGGAAATTCGCATTTATATGCCATCATCAAACTGAATGAGTTGTGAACTATTCTGCAGAATGTGAAAAGAGTTCTGACTAGACCTGTGGTCGACGACAGGCCTTATTACTTTCGTGGCAGCACTAACTGCATGAAAAACAGTATATCTCGTGAAAGAGATGAAAATTCACACTTCTGGGTCGGTCATGCTCATATTGCATCCGCTAATATGAGCGACTGCAGAAGAAACGAAAAGTATCGCAGGTTCAGCATTGCGCTTGATGTGGGCCCAATTTCTTTTGTCCAGGATGTCTCCCATCAGTATTGCGACGCGCACACATCCAACGAAGAAGCCTGTCCGCGTCTTCGGATTAACCACTTAAGAACGCTTCCGTTTCCTGTGGTCTGTCGTCGTCTACAACAGAACTCTGGCGTCATTTCAATGAAGCGATTAACATTCACCTACTACAATCAGACCCGCGAAACCTCATAACACCTGCATCCTGCTTTAGAAAGGCAGAATTCATTTACATCGCTATCGAACGTAGTGATCATGCTGCTATTCGCGTATCTCTTCGATTACCTTTCCTACTTCTTCGTTCGTCTTCTCCCCTAAAGCCTCCTGAACTATAACCGTGGGGTCGGTCAGAATTCTGAGCCAGAACTGTGGCTCTTATCAATAGGTTCTTGGTAGTATCGACAACCTGCTCGTATACGCTTGGTACGCTCACACCCATAATAACCTGATTAGCCTGTGAGTCTATCTTGGCATCCAGCCTTGCATTTCGGATGAGGTTCACAAGCCATTTCTCGGCTTCATCTTGCCCCATGTTTAACTTGCTAGCAAGCATGCCAATGTCAATAACTTGATGAATGCGACAATATGTCTCGAAAATCGTTCGGCGAGCATCTTCAAGGAAGTCATCAAGCATACTATAAAGGAAGAAGTCTCGTCTAAGCGTATTTTCGCAGTTTTGCAGCATGTCCTGAGCTCCTTCGAAGTCAAAATTGACATAGAGGTACTCCACAAATTCCGTGATGGGATCTGAGTACGCGTAGGCTTCCTGTTGGATTACCTTGACCAAGTCCTTCAAGACACCTCGTCGCTTCTTATTAGTGATAACAGCAGTGGTGAGATACCGCAACACATGAGGGCAGTTGGTTTGAATCGTATTGAGATACTTGTCGCTGAACAAGAGGTCAATAATTCCGTTTCGGCCGTCTCTGTGATTAAAGAAAACAAAGAGACTCCAATGTATGAGCCAAGTGCGATGTTGCAGTTGTTGCAAAGGGTTAAGCAGCACATGACGACCTGTGGCGTCGATGACTTCACGCAACATGTTCATATCCTCCAGAGCTTCATCCCAGTTGAAACTAAGAATATCGGCGGCAAACTTGCCCCACAGCGCAAAAAATTCTCTCTCTGGATTCGAGCCGTCCATCAAAATTCGATATACCTGCATTAGAGTTGCGGTATCTTGATAACTTCCACAATCGAACTGAAACTTTCCAAACTCATACGCTGCTTCGACAACTTCAGCCGTAACACCGTGAGCCTCAGAGAGAAACTCGAGTTTAAATTACTTTCTCGAAGCTCAGTAAAAAGTTCCTCATCGCTAATAACCTTTAACAAGGGCCCGGCATCCTCACTCAAACTCTGCAAAGCGAGTAGCACGCGATCACGTCTGGTGACGAGTTCCTCTGGAGGATCGGTTCCGTACAAATCCTGGTGCACCTCAATAGCGTAATCCACCATTCCAGTGTTTGAGAGCAGATCCAGTTTTGCTCGCATAATGTCTTCTTGATTGTAGCAACTTGTCATGTGGGGGTGTTGGCCGATGAAATCCAGCAGCGGAATGACCAGATGGCGGTCTAGAAACTCGGAGATGGTGCTGGTGAGGTCGAACTCCATCTTGGGCATCGTGTTTTTGGATGAAGATGTTGTGCAGGAAACGACTAGATTCAAAGCCGTCGGCGCCCCAGCTTTATCAAGGTCGGGAGCAAACGCGCTTGCCATGCGTTTCACCACCACATGCCGCTGCCGACGTCGACTTTTAATTATGAATTATATTAAGGCTAATGTAATTTATTGGCGTACTGAACTCCGCCTGGCCCACACGCGGAGTTCTACGACTTGGAAAGTCTAAAAAAAAAGCTCTCTGCGACTGTGCCTGGCCCGAGCCGAAGCTGGCCATATGTACTCAGGTTGCGATGTCTTGCTGTGTACCGACGGTAGGAGGGCTACTGTTGGTACCTTCGTAGCAAAGGTCTAGAGACGCACTCGCAAGCCTAGACGGCTGCAAATCCCTCTCACCGCAGGAGCGCTCAATGCCACCTGTGGCGCCCCGCCCTGCTACACTGCTTTCTCACTACCGAGCGACCGCCCCTTGACGGCGCGCTTCCCTAACATGTACTCCACCACCGGGCGGAAGCGAAAGGCTCTGGAACAAGTGGTTCCTGGCGTCGTGCCTGACCGGGGCTCCCAGTTCGCCGCGTACTCCCAGAGTTCGGCTGCGACCGCCGTGAACCCCTTCGACAACGAGCACTATCCAATTCCGGAGTTCGAACGAGTTTATACCTTAATGCGTGATCCGAAGAAGGGCGTACCGCTTGCAGACCGTCGCTGGCGGCTCAGTACATACCAAAGGTGCTTCATTGGCGAAGAGGCGGTGCAATGGATGGTTGATAACCTCTCTATGACTCGGAAAGCTGCCGTAGACACCGGACAGAAGCTCATGGACGCTGGCATTATGCACCACGTTACCCATTCTGAACCGTTTTCCGACGCCTACTTTTTCTATCGCTTCCAGGAAGATGACGATGGAAATGTTCTCAACATGAAACGAATCTGGGATTCTAACATTCCTACCCGACATGCTGTCGTCGTTGCAAAAGATCTGCTTACGCGCCTGGCTTGCTTATGCGAGGAACATCGCAAGCGAATTCTCGAAGCTGACGCCAGTTCGGATAAACTGAAGCCTTCCAAATCCGCTCATATGGTACTAGCCTCTCAGCCGGTAACACCTCTGTTAGACCCCATTTCTCGCACTGACCCTGCAAACTCAGTCTCGTCTCCTAATTTATTTCGATCACTCTCGGCTCCACGTTTACCTTCCTCTGGATCTCCCTTGTTATTCTCACCATCTTTACAACGGCGTGCATCGAGTACAAGACCCCCAAAAAATAAGGATGATGACGTCGATTACTCATCCTTGGCCAAGAGCGAGCAGTTCCGCAAGTATACCCTAGCTGCAGCGGAGTTGCAACACGTTCAGCTTGTTGCGCTGAATCAAGATGAAAGGCTTGCGTTTTTCGTGAATGTGTACAATGCCTTATGTCTCCATGCGCATGTAGTCCACGGCCATCCCAACAGCGTGTTCCGTCGCTATGTCTTTTTCCGTGTTCTCTCTTATAGAGTAGCCGGATTAGATATGTCTCTTGATGACATTGAACATGGTATTCTGAGGGGGAATAAGAAACCTCCTATGCTCAAGTTTATTCAACAACTAAGACCATCAGACCCTAAATGTCAACATGTGCTGACCAATCGAGATGGTCGTATTCATTTTGTTATCTCCGCTGGTACTAAGTCTGATCCACCTATTCGAATTCTTGATGGCGAGAACGTACAAGAAGAACTTGGTGAAGCTTCTGTTGAGTTTCTCAGCTGCTCAGTTAAGGTCGATGTTGAGAAACGAACTGTTACGCTTCCACGCATATTCTACTGGTACTCTGAAGATTTTCCTAGTCCGGAGAAGAACTTGTTTTTGTGGATAGCCGCTTATCTTCCAGTTGAAACATCCCATCTGCTTGTCAATATAGTTAATGATGACGAACCTTTACCCGCGTTGTTATATGCGGATTTTGACTGGTCAAACCCGGAAGCGAGATTCAATGCTTCAGCCGTTCGGAGAAAGCGGAGAAAGCTTGAGAGGGAAAGGGACCTTGATGACGGTCAACAAGATGCCATTGATCTTAGTTTCCAAATGCAAATGGGGGATATGTCCTCCTTACTGTCTATGCCAAATGTCAGTAACGAAGATTTGTTCAAAGAAAACGATCCGCACTCCCGATCGGTAGTTCCACTGGACGGGCAGAATGAAGTCAGTCAAAGACAGACTGTGCACAACAGTGCTGAGAGTATTGGCGCTCTATCTCAGGAGGACTCGTCAAAACTGATGACTCCAGACTTAAGGAATATTAGAAATCAACCAGAGACTCCTCCCGTAAGAGGTAATGAAAATGGGTCTAGCTCGAACGCAGCGACGGCGGCAGCCACAGCTTCATCAGCATAGTATCACAGATATCAACAATTTATTTTCTGCTTGTATGTCACACGCCGTCATCCTCAATGTAAAGTCTTCTCAGAATAAACGGTGTATGTACCCCTCATATCTTCCAGACATTATATGTATCCCGCATCGATGGTTTTGCTCGAACGAAGGGATACACAAACAAACTGTCTCTGCTGCTGCGAACGAGGCAAGCCCAGCTGAGTATGACCTTTATGAATACCACGGGAAGGTGTCAATTCTTCGCATGCACCTTATTTCGCTGGACCGCGTACATTCGCAGCATAAACTTTACTTTTTAAACAACCGGGTGTGAGGGCGTGGTTTCTAAGAAGACGTTCTACGTTGTTGGGGGTCCTTAGCGAACCCCACACGATACAAGTAGTTGACGGACGTGCTCAAATCAAACAAGAAGTCTGATGCGAGTGGCCGGATTGAGGGCGATTTCATTCTTGTTCTCCCCATCGGTATCCAGCCTGACTACATCGTTCTTTGTGATAGCCTTGCTTTCACGTCCATAATGACAATTTGCGCTTGACCCTGTTCTTATATTGGAATTGCCAACCTCTCTCTCTCCTAAATGATCAGCTGCTCCCAATTAGGAATCAGTATCAAGGCTACTGTTAAGCTAAAAAGTACCCTTCCCTCTCAAAGAAGGCGAAAAACTTCAGCGGGTCACAATATCTACTTTCTGAGAAACCTGGTTTGAGATTACGACCGAGAACTCGTTAGATTGCTTCTTCTTGGATGCGAACAGTAGTCCTCAAACTACAGGACTAGAGTAAAGCTATCTGCAGATAGTTTTCTCTCGCCAAGAAGGCTAAGAACTGATGAAGATGTTCTCTAGTTAACGTCTGCAAATCTAGATCGTGTGTCTCCGAGAGGCGTTTGTCAAAGGACACCGAAGAGCAAAATGTTCTGCACTCTTGTTAACATTCAAACCGCATTCGCATCTCAACGTTCTTTTGCATATAAGAGCCAACGAGATGGAGAAAAGGAACGTGTTCAGTGTAGAATCGAGCCAGTAAGAATTCGGCCTTGCGAGCTCTGGCTGAGTTTTGAATAAACTCTGGTACCGTTGGAAGAAGACATTTTGCTTTCGACGAAAACTTCAGTTTTGCTTTCACATCCAGCATATCTATAACCATTTTCACTTGTTCGTCTAGTGGAAGTTGAAGCCCGCTCTTGGCCAACAAGTGAAAACAGTCGTTTTTGGGTACTCCGCAATGACTTGGGGTCCAACACAAGTATATTGTGCAGCCCTTGCTGAGAGCATGTAAGAGTTTAGCAAGATTCTTAAGATGGTGAGGCTGAGCTCGCATGTTACCTTGTAATGCCACCCCGATGGCGAGGGAGTCTGTGAATATTCGAATAATACCGCAGAAGCCCTCTGAGATGTGTGATAATGCGGCTGTTAGTGATTTCGGCTGTGTACGAGCATACGTCAATACCAGCTGGTATCCTTGTACAGCTTTCGTTAGATCGTCTTCTCCTGGCCGATACATGACAAATGCTCCGGCTGCAACGGTATTCGGTCTCAAGAAATTCATTCTTAGTTCATCCCCATCATCATCAATACCATTGGTTCCACTCGCATCCAGTTAGACATCTAACGCGTTCTTCGAATAATTATACAGTAGCTCTGTGTCCGCAACGCGGCTACAGATTTATAGTCGGTAGCTAGCCTTCTGGGAAAGCATCAGGTAGTCGGGGGCCTTCAGCAAACCCCACGCGATACGAGAAAATAAACGCAATAAGTCTCCAATAAAGAGAGAAAGAAGATTCTAGCATTGTTCTATATTATACCACGCCTGTGGTCAAGTCCCGTTATCAAACGAGCATGTGCTTCGCAATGGCTTTGTCGACATCGCCGACTTGCGCCTCGGTTTGTTGTGTTCGTTATGGTTTGTGACTCGTCTCGCATGGAATTAATATGCTATTCTATGAAACGATGTCCAGACTCTGGACTCTAGAGAGTCTCAAAAACTTTGTTGGCTGTTATGAGCTGATAGAATTAACCACTGCTTTCCTTCTCTCAACTCTGATCATATCTCCGAACACCTTTTTCCCTTTGTCTATCGTGAATATTTTTTCTTGTTAATGCATATTATGCGCTCTCTAAAGAGTAATCCGGAGGTACATGACTATTGTGAGCATTACATCATTGCAACAGAGAACACCTTAGAGATCTAATGCTTTCTTAGAAAAACTCACAGCTGCTCAACATGCGTAACGCGGCTACATACCCGTAGTCGGTGGCTATATTTTGATGAAAGCCTTTTGGGTTCTTAGCAGGCCTGGTTCTTGGGAAACCCCATGCGATACAAGTAATTAGCGTACAGTGTCTCACACTAAAGACGAAGAAAGATATCATTGCAACATTTGTTTCTATTCATCATTCATGATATTTACTGCCTGTATCATTGTCTTCTTCCTTAACTCGGGCATTTTCCTCCAATTAATTCAAGTTCACTTCTTCTACAGGAAGTTATCCCTCATCAAGAAGTCCAACAATCTAAATGCATATTGTCTAACCAAATCCTGAGACTAAGATTGCGTCTCTCAAGTCGAGAGTCTTAACTAACAGGGGGAGCTTTTCTCGACAAAAGGCGTTTGTCAAAGGACGTCACAGAACCACGTGTGCTATAACCTATAGCGTAAAATGATACCTTTTGTCAAACGCACCACTTTCGCATCTTACAAGCTTCCCGCTCATGTAATCTCTTCCTTTGTAGGACACACTCTCTCTCTCATTTATAGAAACGGTAGAGCTAATTCCGCTCCTACGCGTGGGTTTGCTCAAGACCCAACGACCTATTATACCTCTACATCGCAACCAGTAGGACACAACTTCGTACAGTTTTGGAACGTGCGCCAGCTTTCCTGGCCAAATTCTCATCGGCTATAGAGCCCGGCAAGAAGTTCAACAGCGGTTCTTCTTGGGCTTACCCGGTGTCTTCAACCTAAAAGGTAAGTGTAATCTTCCCCAGCTCCAAGTTTTCTTTTGGTAACCTGTTCAAAGCTTTGCCATTTCTCGACGACTTAACTGCTGAACAACGAGCTCGCTGCCTGGGAAAGAAAACGCTCGCATGGATCCATCCATATACGACAGTTTCCCTTCACCGCGGCTTCTCCAAAGGAAAGTTCCGTTACGTCATTCACCAGATGCTTAAAGGTTCCTACACCATGGTGCTGACCTCTACTTCCTAAGACGCTAGCCAGTATCGAAGTCCAAGCTGTTCCGACACCGCTTTCAAACACTGTGCTGAACACAATTTCGCACCGATGCTTTTCTGCAATGGAGACTAGTTGGAAAAGATGGCGCAGTGAACCGATTACAGCGGGCTTCAAGACGAGAGTTTGGCATATGTCAGAAGAAGCGAGATGTTGAATACAATCGAAGGAACAGTCATTTAATGATTCATCCAAAGCAAGAGGAAGTCCGCACGATTGCTCATGTTGGGCAGCAATGAACTGAGACAGCTGTTCAGGAGTACTGAACGGTTCTTCAATGTATTCAATCCATTCGACGTACTCCTTCAGACCGTTTTCGAATTGCTCATATTGTGAGATACTCCAAGCTCTATTGGCGTCAAGTCTTATCCGTTTCCCAGAGCTCTTCGCCACCAAAACTGCCGTGCGAACTGCTCTAAGTTCTTCTTCCATGTCATCAGAAGCCCCAACTTTCAACTTCATTACTTCAAATGGTGACATTTGTATAGATTCGCGATAAAGAGATTCTGGGGAACATTCATCTGACCGAGCACTGCTTTTTGGAATTCTCGGTAGGACGCCATTCATGTCTATGAACTCTGAGGCAGTCAAGTTTTTGCCATATAACAGGCTTGAAGCGCACAATCGAAGCGAATCTGAAATTGGTTGATGAAGCACTAGGCTATGGAGATGAACGAAAGCAGCTTCAAATCCATTTCTCGAAACAAGAGAGTAGTTCTGGACGAACTCGAGAAACTCAAGGATAGCTTGGTTTGACATTACATTATACGGTCTGCGTAATGCTTGAAGCCTCGATGAAAGATCTCTTACTTCTTTAACACAATGGTCGATATCTTCATGGTGAAGACCGGGAAGCGGGCATATATCACCGACTCCCACGCAGTGATTAGTGGCTACCAAGGCGACCACAATCCCTTTTCGCTCTTTGATTTCATGTCCTCCCACTTCAAACGCTTGCTTGAGGGGAATGGAATATCTTACGAATTTAACCTTCAGCAGTTCCACAACAGACTCCACAACTGTATGAATTCTACTATGTAGAAATGTCTCTACGTGAAACGCTAACAAACTTGGTGAATCCAAATGTATGTTGTGACCGGCGCCTTCGATGGGAAGAGACCGAAAGTTCGAACAAACTTTCTGTAACTCTACGGCCATTGCCGCATACTTTCTATCGCAAGTTCCATAAAAGTAAAGAACAGGGCATTCCAAAGGCTCCGAGATAGAAGTCATCGTAGAACGACACATGTTTTTCGCTGCCAATGCCCATTGTGTTCGTCTCCTTTCATTGAAAACTAAAACCTTCTCAGAAATAAGGTCCTGAAAGAAAGGCTTATCCCTAATGTTACCCCATAGTTCTGCAGCGTACCAAGAGTTCCTGAGCCAGTCTTCATACTTCTCAGGGGAGAAGTTGCTGTCAAGCAGTTTCTCATACCTGGCGTTTGAAGAAATTGTGCAATTACTTCTTTCGGCTTCATCGTTAGGTGGGGGAGCTGAACTGATCAAAACTAACGCTTCAACATGGATTGAACCTATGAGCCCCGCTTGTGCTAATGTGGTTACTTCGAAGGCGATGCGGCCTCCCAATGAATAACCAACTAGAGTAATAGACGGGGGCTTGTGCCCGTGATGTTGAAGCACAGTCAATAAAGTTTCTGATAAAAGTCTTGCCGTGTCAGAGCAGGACAGTACTTCACTTTCGGACTCCCCATGATAAGGCAAGTCCAGTGCCGCTACAGAGTATCCAAGCTTTACGAGTGGAGGTGCGAGAAAGCGAAGGTCGCCTCTATCACCCATCCATCCGTGGAGCAGAATAACATACTTGCGATTCTCGAAGTCAGATGAATTCGAGGATGCAAAGCAAATGTCTGCGGTAATTGAATTGTGTTGGATCGTCTTCCAGGGGAGCTGTCCAACTTGCTGTTTTGACATGGTTGTTTCCATCGTGTCAGATGGCAGGGCTTTCGAGAACGCGGAAGCGCATACGGTCAGACACTTGCGATCGACAGGAGCTGCAGTCAATCTCTTTGGTTTCTCTGGCAGAATTCGTTCACTTGTCTTCCTGGATTTGCAGAGCTGCCCATGAGAAGCGCTAAGAGATCTATGGGTACATGTCCTCTTTGTTTCTCTCAGCAAAGACCAGATGACCTGGCTCACACGCCGATGCTGGACTCGTTTCGAATTTGGAAGGCTTTGCCGTTCGTAGTGCAGCAAACGGCAGTCGCTCCAAAATCTTGGAACACAACGACGAAAATGAGGCGCAGCAGTGTGCAAAGGTAGAAAGCTGCGAGGATAGGAGTTGGGGCTTTCACCTCCTAAGGTAAACCCCAAGGACAGCTTGACGACATAGCGACTATGGCGGCAAGGGGCGAAGGATCCACCCGCAAACACACGTCGGTTCGAGGACAAACCCTACACGTCGCATGCGAAACATCTGGAACAGGCGGTTGAAAGCGCGTCATTGGTCATGAGCGCAATATGTCAAGTGCTCCCGCGCACACAATTGGGCCGTCGAGAATTGTCATTCGCCAATACGCACGGAACGGCCGCCAAGTGTCGGGCGCCATGCCGTTGGCCGCGGATCAACCCCTCAAACAACACAAACTCAAACCGCCTCCCCCGCCATGCATATGTACACGCAAGATGCATGCCATCTGATCCATCGAATATCGTTTCGACCTCGCCGCTCTCGAGCGTCGACACTTGCGTCTTAAATCTCTGTCGCTGCGACGGTCGAACTCTTCGTTGCTTATAAGTGCTGTGAAGCTCGACAGCGTCAACTGCGGTTTCTTCAAAGCTCAATCTTCTTTCACCGAGCCCTCGAAAATGACTCTTGCCTTCTCGTTCTCGTCACCGTTCGTCCGGCCGTCAGTCTCTTCGACTGTTGTTTCCTCTTCGTCGAGCTCATCTTTTGTGCCGAGGCCCACAGTCTCTCATCGTGTTCGGGGTCTTCGAAACAAGTCTCCGGTTCTGGCCACAGTTGCTCCGCCGACTGCCGTAGCTGATGATCTCGTTGAACTTCTCGTGCCGGAGGCGCAGCGCCCAAGCAAACTGGCTGAAGCCCAGTCTTTACCGTCAATAACCGTCACAGATGTCGACATGCAGTGGATTCACGTTCTTGCTGAAGGATGGGCCAGTCCTCTCAAAGGCTTCATGCGCCAAAGCGAGTATTTGCAGAGTCAGCATTTTAATGCGCTCCGAATGCCGGATGGCTCTTTGAGTAACATGAGTATTCCAATTGTGCTTGCTCTTGATGATAAACAGAAAGCGCAGTTGGAGAACCAACCCGCCTTTGCCATAAAGTCCCCAGAGGGTGAAATAGTGGCTATTATGAGGAACTTCGAAATCTATGATCACAACAAGGAGGAGCGTTGTGCACGTACGTTTGGTATCACCGATGAACGTCACCCATACACCAGCTTCATTTATGAAAGTGGAGACTATCTTGTCGGTGGCGATCTCGAGGTTCTCAAGGATATCAAGTACAACGATGGCCTTGACGACTACCGACTCACACCCCGTCAGCTGAGGGAGGAGTACAAGAAGAGAGACGCTGATGCCGTGTTTGTCTTCCAACTACGCAATCCTATTCATAATGGTCACGCTCTTCTCATGACATCTTGCAGGGAGGAGCTCATTGCTCGAGGCTATAAGAACCCCGTGTTGCTGGTCCATCAAATTGGAGGCAAGGTGAAAGGTGATGACATTCCTCTAGAAGTCCGTATCCAACAGAACAAGCGTGTGCTGGCAGAAGGGGTCTTAGATCCGAATTCCACCCTCTTAGGAATTTTCCCAAGCCCTATGCTTTACGCTGGTCCAACGGAAGTTCAATGGCACGCCAAGGCTAGAATGAACGCCGGCTGCCAATACTACATCGTCGGCCGTGACCCCGCTGGCATGAAGCACCCGAATGGGGAGAGAGATATGTTTGATGCATGGCATGGGAAGAGTGTCCTCGGCATGGCTCCAGGACTGGAGAAGCTGGAAATCCTACCCTTCCGCGTTGCAGCGTATGACAAGACCATTGGAAGAATGTCGTTCTTTGACCCGTCCAGAGCTGATGACTTCGTATTTATTTCCGGCACTAAGATGCGCAAGTTTGCTTCCTCTGGTGAAACCCCACCCGATGGTTTCATGGCTCCCACGGCATGGAAAGTTTTGGTTGATTATTATGCTACTAAGAAACAATAGTGAGAGAAAGGTTTTCTGATGAATTTCTACTTAGCTGAAGCATTGCTTTTTTTTGTCAGATGTGAGGAAGAATTGTGTTCTTGTTGACGATTGCATTGCCCTGAAACTTGAGACTTTCTTTGTTCCGTTCTAAAAGGTTAACATGTTTTTCCTGTTGCACCATGAGAAGCGACGAATTATCTCATGTGTTATATATTTTTCGTTCTCGTTTCCTATATACATACGGCGCTAGTAGTATCTTCAACACAATTCTCGGAAGCTGTTTCGCGAGCAAGACAAATGATAACAGACTTAGTTAGGTAATTCACATCTGAGTTCGATCTATCTAATGTTGAGCCTTCGTTGTGACATCCTGGTCGCAACTTGTCGGTGAGAAGCTGAGAACTAACGCTACTAATACGTGCAAAGTTATTATATAAAAGAACACAATGAGCCTTGACGTTTTCGTACTCAAAGCTCTTTGACTTGCGCGCAGAGTCAGGCGCTCAGGAGCAGACATTTCGCTCATCCGTTTGTGTCTTTCTCGCCTGTTGAAAATTGTGTACGGATTAACCATGTCTTCGTACATAGAGCGATACTTCCCGAGGAAACTTCGACTGTCATCTTCCTCACCAACATTAATAGTTTGATGGCCATCTGCGGAAGGAGCACCTGCACCGTTCCCCCCAGATTGCTGATATGATTGCAAGTAGCGAATCTTCTCATACAAACGAACGTTGTCATTCTTCAAAGAATCCATATCACTTGTGAGCTTCTCAATGCGTTCCATTAACTTTCTGTTGTCCTCTTCGAGTTCCATTGTTCTTGCTCTGAATCGGTCACGTTGACCTGCAACTATATCCAACATGGACGGCTCTTCTCGAATGATTGAACGAAGACTTTCTGCTTGCTGTCTCTCACCCCATTCCCAAGCGCTATCCCCACCTTCTTCGCCGTCGTTTCCTGGATTCACAAACTCAGGAATTTCACGATCAAGTATTGCACTACCCTTTCGTCGACTCACCACAGAAGCCACATTATCACTCGTCATAGCACTAATGCTGCCTTCCAATTTCGATATAAGAGATTTTTGATCCTCAATCTGGTCCTCGTTGGAACGAACAACGGCTCGCAGGTCATTGATTTCACTGTCTTTCTCATTCATCTCAACTCTCATCCGTGTAAGCTTTCCTTCGAGCGTCTTGGCCTTTTCTAACAACTTTCTTTCGAGAGAGTCGGCAACACCAGAGGCATAGTTTTCGCTGGAACCATCTCCGGCCCGTGCGACGTCTCTTGAGCTCTCTGCTTCCATTAGCTGAAACGATTGCAAAGTTTCAAACTGTCGAACCATGTTTTGATATTCTTCGAACGATGGGAACTTTGCAAGTTCATCTCTCATCTCTGCAATCTTCTGATCTTTACCTTGAATAGAGTCCGTGAGCTTAGCAAACTCTTTGCTCTTCTCATGGTCTTTTCCACCAAGTAACTCCTCTAATGTGGCCACTTGGTCACGTAACTGAGAAACTTCGACTTCTCTTGCCGCCAGTTCGGCAGATAAGGCAGAGCGCGCGATGGGAGTTCCATCAGAATCTACGTTTCCATTTTCGCGGTCAGCCACAATGTTCTCCAGCTCCATATTGCGACTTCGGAGTATCTTCACTTCGGCGTGAGCACGTTCCAGATCTTCGACGGCCATCTCGCTGACATTGGCGCGGCTGCTCTTCATCGTTTCAAGTTGGGAACTGGTATTGTTCAACTTGCGTCTGAGCTCATCTGATGTGGTCTGTAATCGACGAGTATTGTCATTCGCAAGGCGCAGCTGGTGAAGAAGTTCTTGTTCTCGTAACTCGTACGCCTCCATAGTTTTTTGCTGTTCAGCCATCCATTCAGCTTGCTTCTCCTCTATTCTTGCCGCGGCCTCTTCCCTCAACTTGTTCTTTAACGCAGCCATCTCAGACTCCATGTCCGAAATTTTCTTCGTGTATTTGGCTGCATTGTTACGTTCTACCAGATTGCTTCGTTCTTTTTTCAGATCTTCATTGACTCTCTCAAGCTCTTGAACTCTGAGAAACCCGGCTGTTGCACGGCTCAGTTCTTCCACTGGATCTGGAACCTCGTAGAGGTCCTTGTAAAGTGAAAGAAAGACGGTCTCAGCGAGCTTAGCGCGATTGGTGAGCGAATCTACTTCTGTTTGATAGGACTTGAGTAAAGAAATGTAGTCCTTCTTTGGAACAGCACTACCATCCGCCATAGATGCTCTCAATCCTCGGGTTGCGGCGGTGAGTTGCTTTCGGGAGGCATGAGACTGTTCCATTCGGTCGGCAATTTCCAGTCCATGTTTGTCTAGTTCAGCTCGGCGACCATTAAGATCAAACGAACGCCATATCTCCAGAGGCGATTGCTGTCGCGTTTCCACTGGAGAGGGGTCACTGACAGTTGGGGGATTGTCAGCGACACTCATGATTATCGGGAACTGGAAAGTTGGCGAGGAAGTCAGAGCAGTTCGCGGAAGCAGGTAGCAATTGTATCGCTGCTACCCTTGTAGGTAGAACGTTTTCACGTGGTTCCCAAAGGCCTGGTGGATAACAAGCGCTTTCCTCTGCTTCGCACTGCTTCAGGAGAGCCTTCGACGACTGGGATTTGCTTACTGCGAGTGGCATTCCGTCTGTACCCGACAGAATGGGCCGGTGGCAGGTATTGGCCCTATGATACCTATGGGCCATGGGTACCTTTGTACAGTAGTACCAAGTTGGTACCGTATCATCAGGACAAGAGGACCGGTTGCGAGAACATTTGTTGGAGAACCGAGGATTGTGCTGCGACCTTTTCCAGTCTGCCACTTCACCTCCATAGATCGACTGTAAGCATGAGCAACAGTTTCTGACCAGCGTTTTCTCCAAATTTAGTTTTGCTGTTTGCAAAATTCCAAAATATTTTGGACCGCGAAAGAGCATTGCCTCCACAGTGTGGAGTCCACACTCCACCACGGCCAGAACTATTGCTGAAGTCAACGTACCCTTTCCCTTCATCCGCATCGAGGTTCCCGTTTATCATCTTCGCGCACACAATTCGCATAATGGCAACTGCCGATGCCATGAAGACGGGTGTGCCTACCACCATGGCATCCGGATTGAGCATTGGTTTGAAATCCTACTATCAAACCAAGATGGATCAACTGGAAAGCAGAATTCGTGAAAAGCAAGAAAACCTTCGTCGTCTACAGGCGCAGCGCAATGAACTTAATTCAAGAGTTCGCGATCTACGCGAAGAATTGCAATTATTGCAAGAGCCAGGTGGATACGTCGGTGAAGTCGTTAAGATAATGGGAAGGAAGAAGGTGCTTGTTAAAGTTCATCCTGAAGGCAAGTATATCGTTGATGTCGATAGTTCCATTGATATAACAAAACTTTCATCAACAGCTCGCGTTGCCCTCCGAAACGATTCATATACTCTTTACAAGGTTCTACCCAGCAAAGTCGATCCGTTGGTTTCGCTGATGAGGGTAGAAAATGTTCCTGATTCCACATACGAAATGATTGGTGGTCTAGATGAACAGCTCAAAGCAATTCGCGAAGTTATCGAACTTCCAGTCCTGCACCCGGAGCTTTTTGATGCTCTTGGAATCGCTCAACCTAAGGGCGTGCTCTTGTATGGCCCCCCTGGAACAGGAAAGACACTCTTGGCTCGGGCTGTTGCGCATCATACGAAATGCACATTTATTCGTGTTTCAGGTTCGGAGCTCGTGCAGAAATACATCGGAGAAGGTAGTCGAATGGTTCGTGAGCTGTTTGTAATGGCACGTGAGCATGCTCCATCCATTATATTTATGGATGAAATTGATTCCATTGGTTCTGCTCGAATGAATAGCAGTGGCAGTGGTGGTGGTGATTCCGAGGTCCAGAGAACTATGCTTGAGTTGCTCAATCAGTTAGATGGTTTCGAAGCGACCAAGAATATTAAGGTTCTAATGGCCACCAACAGGCTTGACATTCTTGATTCTGCGCTTCTAAGGCCTGGAAGAATTGACAGGAAGATAGAATTCCCCGCCCCCAACGAGGAGGCACGGAAGCAAATTCTGAAGATCCACTCCCGGAAAATGAATCTCATGCGTGGTATCGATCTCGGGAAAATTGCGAAGAAGATGCCGGGTGCGTCAGGAGCAGAGACGAAAGCAGTTTGCACTGAAGCTGGCATGTTTGCCCTTCGAGAACGTCGTCTATACGTGCAGCAGGAAGACTTTGAACTTGCAGTAGCCAAGGTAATGCGAAAAGATCGTGACACTAGTGAGTCTTTGCGAAGGCTGTGGAAGTAAGCCGGTGAAGTACGTGAAGTGTATCACTATGGCACGGCAAGATCCTAATTCTTTTTTAAAGCACAATCGTTGGTCCAAACTAATGCACGGACCATCTTGCAGGGATGTTCTCAGTTGTATACGCCGAAAGCGGTATGGCATTTTGCAATCACAACACCAAGTTACATGGTGAGAGGAACGTCTTCTGCTCTAACGGCTTTCTTCAAGGGTATTACGGACGAAAGATCTTTGTCACGACTAAGCGCTTTTCGCATATCATATGCATCTTCGTCTCCTCCATAGTAATTCAGAATTGTTCGATATACGACATAGCCCATCTTCTTGTACATCGAGATGGCGAGGGAGTTCGACTTCCGTACGAATAAATCGACAAAGTAGCAGTTATACGTCTCATCCGACAAACTCTCAGTAAAGTTCATTAACTTGGATGCCAACCCCAACCTACGATACTCGGGAGCAACAGTTACAGCAGATACATGTCCATGCCATTCACGAGCGCGTCCTTCCGCTTTGCCAATGACATATGCCATCATTGTTCCGTCCGGTGAGGTTACCGTCTGCTGAAATTCGGGCCACCTTAGCATGTACTGAAAGTAGAAATGCAGGTTGTACGTCTCCGTGAGCTTATCAAGATTGACTGGGTTTATCTGAAAAAGATCACATGGTCGAAATCGCCGCGTGGACGACATCTTCAATAGATCTAGACAATTTTCAGAAGTTCCAAGCAAAGAATACAAATGAACCTAGCTCCGGTTGCTGCTCTTGATGTGAAATCGCCAAGGGATCCTTACATCGACAAAAAAACGCAATGGTCAATCTCCGTTGGCGTAGCACAGAGCGTTTGCCCTTGAATCTTCACAGCAGGAGTATCTATCAATGAATGGCGACTTCGTGTCAAACTGGAGGTGGAGAAGTAGAGTCGGATACCGTTGTGCTCTTTACCAGGACTGATAAGACAATAACTTCACCACCATTTTGAGTTCCGATAGATTTGTCAAGAAGCACAGAAGGGATTTGATATCCAATTACTCAGTGGACAAGTGTACCCTTGTATATCTTCTCATACCGCTGCGCTGCAGAGTCGAGGCATATGTCACCTTCAGGATATCCATGTATCGTCGGTAGAAGCAGCCAGAACCCAAAACTTCCGCCAGAAAGCTCTCTGTAGTTGAGCTGCTCACATCTTGAGCAACGCACGGCATTTGTGGTACACATCAAACGTTTGTCTCATATTTCGGATTTCTAATTGGGTAACATAAAGTTGTACCCGTACTTGATTTTGACCGTTCCTGAAAAAGCTCCACTCAAGTTGAGTGGTTTCGGAGCAGAGAAAGCTTTCGTTTTCCAGTTGTGCCAACTAAAAACGGTCATTGGTCTGAGCTCAAATGGTATCCCCTGCCCCTGAAAAGCAATCCGAGGAAAAGATATCGTTGGAAGGCCCAGAGGAGTGCAGATCACTTCATTCTGCCGACGACGCTGCGAGAACCGTAAAAGAAATGGTGGCCATGATGAAGAACATGGATCCGGAAGTGGTGAGAAGACTTGTTCAGGCCAGAACTGCCGCAGAAAGCATTCACCTTGCGTTTCCCGGAGGCGACCAACGATTCACAGATATGGAATGCGACATAGATGACATGGATGATGATCAAAATGTTGAGGAACATGAAATACCATTCGCGGGATCTTCTGAAAATCCGTCGAACGAGGGCCACGAGGAAGAAGAAGAAGTGTGCTATGGTTTACTGGACAATTCATTGTACCGCAGCCCAGAAGTTTGTCTCATGAAAACGAAAGAAACTTATGGATTTGACATTGTTTCTGAAATGAATGATGCTGGTCTTAATCTTATTGAACGCATACGACTAGTGAACCACATCAGAAAGCTCAAGAGCGAAAATCTTCCTACTGAAGATATCATACATCGCGCTCGTGCGGCGCTCTCTGAGCGAAATGAGGAAATATTGGACAACGATTCCCTCTTGATACCCGTTGTAGAAGGAGACTTATTGCTTACTGCATTGGAAACAGGAGATGACTTGGATGACGATTCTCGTCGCGAGGCTTCAGCAGTCAGGGATGCTGTGGAGGCGTCTCTACGAGAAGAGCGAGTTATACCGTAGTGACCGACATATATGGAACTACGAAGCTAAGCAGTGTCCATCGACGTTGTCCATTGATGATAGCACAGAAATTAGGTGTTCTACCTATATTTCCATGAGTGTTATAGAGCAGATGCCGGAGTTTTCTCTTCAGAACGGAGGTACATACCCAGATCGGCTTGATTCAAAACGACTATGTCTGTCGGCGCAGCTTTGCGACAGTCCATTGTGCTTCTCGCTGCCAACCCGAAACCGATTGGCGTGTCCGACATGCTGTACACTACTACACCGGCACCATTTTCGGTGTTTTCCGTGATTCGTCCTAACCCAGCTTTGAGGACGTGATTCCCATACAGAAAAGACATTTCTGAAGATGGTTTGATCCATACTTTGTGTCTCGCATATTTTCCTAAGTATTCAAGGCAGCTTATATGTACGTGGAAGTTCTTATGATGAGTAAATTTCCCAATGCAAACTCCAAGAGAAGCAAGATTGTCGCGTGCGACGTTTGTTGCTAATCTCATAACCTTTTCAGAGACGTAATAAACTCGGTCGTTCTGTAGTCTAAAGCAATGTGTTTCGTCAGGAGAATCGATTAGTTGCTTGATATTTGGCCCAATGAACTTTGCAAGCTTCTCAAACACTTGCACTGTTTCTTCTTCGGTAAGCGGACGCATTGTGCTTCGAAAGGCGTTTAGTAGACAAGGGTTGCTCTCTTATAATCCAAAAAGCAACCTATGATCTTTGAACTCGGTTCAAAGGAAGTGAGCACAATTGCTTTACTTGATACAGATCAATGCTTTAAACCGCCGACGGCCCGCCACAGCGTCGTAGTCGTGAGTCACGACTCGTGACTAGACGACTCGTAATACCACTTTGCCCCGTGTGCGTTTCCAAACGGAAACCTCGTCTGCAGTCCTTAGCCCTATCTGGACCATACGATTTGGTCCCCAAAAGTAATATAAATATAGGAAACATGATAACGTTCGGGGCAAACGGCCAAAGCCTCCTGAGTACCCTTGAATTCGCTTTGACAACTGGCATACTGCATAAATGAATGGCATGCGGAACGCATCTGTAGTATCGGAAACATCCATCAAGGCAGCCAGAACCGACCTTTCCGTCATAAGGTTCAAGTGCACCCCGATTTCTTGACATCTTCGACACAGGCTTTGAATCAAATCGGTGCGCTTATGGGTTTTGCCGTCTGGTCGATGACCGCCAACGCTCTTAGCCTTACATCGAGAGCTCAACAAAATTGGTGATACCCTGTCCTCTCTACGCTTTGACACGGTCAAATATGGACATGCGTAAGATGATTTGATGCCGTCCTCGGGAATCCTGACAGAGTGGTGCTCAGCTTATTGTCTACCGATTGGAGCGCAAATGTCGTTCTCTTCTGAAATGCTAACATGTCGACAAGGATAGAGGAGCGACTGCGCCTTTATCGTGATGCTACTCAACCATCTCCACTCTCATCGGTGCTCCAGTCGCTCTCAGATATCTGCACGAGAGCGTCATTGCTACACGATATTCCTCAGGCATTGATTATATCTGACTCAATTCGCTGCCATATCATTAATCCTCTCCGTTCTTTCGTTCACACAAATTCTCCTAGTTCCTTCGACTCTCTGGACCCACCAACCGAGGCCTTCCGGACAGCAAGCCTCGCCCATTCATTAATTGAGAGGTGCATGTCAAGCAACGACGGCTTCCTTCCCATTTCTCAAATATGGAATGTTCTTCACACAGTATTGCTCGACTTGTCTGCAGACTCCCAGCCGTATGTTATGCTCAAACATGTTTGGAACGACGTGATAACGATTCTTCGCGGGCAGCTGTTCCTATTATTGGTACACGCTCGGATTTCTGATCCACGCAATGAGTTCTTCATCTCACCTTCTTCAGTTGTGACCGGAAATCTGCCATCGTTTATATCTGTTGAAGCCGCTGAAAACATCTATGCAGCTTACAAGGCTACGAAGTGCACTATTTCTATGTCAGAAGAAGATGTTCCCTGTTCAATATACCCAACGGATGAATTCAAACACATGTTATCGGACCCAATGCGTGCACAGCTTCAAATTGAATCAGCTGCAATGCGATGGCGTCGAAGAGCGTCCCAAAACATTTCACAAGTGTTCCCCTTTGTGAAAGTAAGGGATCGAATTAGAAGCCTCCGGAAATATCTTCTTCACGGGGATTCTTCGTTCTGGCGCTTTTTCTTTGGTCTGCTGAGAAATGCTTCTCTTCCTTCAGTCACCTCACCCGAGTCGCGAAGCAAGTCGGAAAAGATCCTCAACAGAATCCTTCAGACGACAGTAACAGAATACGGGGTGGCTTGTCCCCTGTTCGAGCTTCAGGTTCGTGAAAACGGAGAAGTGATTCCTACTTTCACGCTTTCATTCGTGGAGAGTCAAGTTCTTGCATCAAGGGCTCATGTGTACTGCGATTTGTTTTCTGTGACATTCTCCATTCGTCAAGCTGCATGCGATCTTCAAGCCAGCTTTATGGAACTACAGGCTCACCGAAAAAGGATGATAGCCCAAGATCAGCTGCGGAAAGGAATGTTGTTTGTGAAACTTTTTGAGCTACGGCGGCGAATGGCTTGCTTCATAGATGGTTATGAATGGTACATTCAGGCTCAAGTTTTGCAGCCAGGCGTTGATGACCTGTTGCGTTGTGTGGCCAGAGGGGAAGAAGGGATACCGTCGAAGCGAAAGCCACTGTTTGATGCGGTTGTTGAACAGCACGAGGAAACGATGGAAAGGCTATTGAAGCAGTGCTTTGTCGGAGAAAGAGTGATCATGGCTCGCATGCAAGCGATTGCATCGGCTTGTCTCAGTCTAGGTGAGCTGATCCGCGGGCTTCCGCGGGAAAGTTTCGAAGTCACAGACGTGGAGCTTTCGAAGGACGCACGGGCTGCGGAGACCCTGGAAGCGGTGGACGGTATCGAGAAGGACTTCAAGCGCAACTACGAGCTACTGGTACGGATGCTGTGCGGCGCTGAAAAGCGCGGGAGCGGATCCAAGGTGTCGGTTCTGCTGCAGCAGATCGTTCCGGACCGCGAGTGAGGGCGCCTTACGAGTCAGGCAGGCCTGTTGCCGCGCATGGAGACGCGCCGACGGCCGGATCGCGGGCGGTGTCCGCCAGCGCACGCGCGCCAACTTCGCACGCCAAGGGAGCCGCTCCGCGGCTGCGCTCCGAAAAATTGCGTGAAAACGGTGGGTGGCTGAGAAGGACACGTGGAACAAGCGCGTGGCTGCCAATGCGCCACCCAAGCGCCGTTTTCGGAGCATTGGCGCGCAAATCCAATTCGAAACCACCGCCGGCGGCGCGCATGGCGCCGCACCCTCCACCTTTCGTGGCGCCAAAGTTCGCGCAACGGCGGAAACTCCGAGACTCGCTCTGCGTCAACGCGACCTTTGTGATCTGCGCGCGCGCAAAACTTGTCGGAGGCGACGGCGACGTCTTCCTAGTGTGCCTCTTCCTCATCTTCTTCAACTTTCAACGCGCCTCCGTCGCGCGCGCAACTTCGCTTCGTACCCGCGTTTTTCGCGCTACTCTCCTACATACCCCCCTGTACAGTGAGTGACGCTTGCACCGTGCAAGCTACGCACTGTCGCGCCGCGTCCAATTTTTTTTTCAAGTCCCTGCCGGACCCCCCCCCCCCCCCCCCGCTCAACTCCGAACGCCTCCGTTGCCGAACGCGCTTTCTTCATCCCAAAACAGGAGTGCAAACCTTTCGTACTCGTGTTTCAGCGCCAACCACAGGCTTACAGTACCCCGGCGCGCACCTGCACAGGCGGTCGCGACCAATCTTCGAGGTTTGTCCTCAATGGCGCCAGTTGTCGACAGCTTGGTCTGCTCAAATCAAGCGTGAAACTCGCCTCGTCTGACCTGTACGTTCTTCGACACCTTGGTAATCTGCGAGATGTTTGCTTTGTGCAGCGCTTGACCCGTCTTCTTCGCGCACAAACAAATCCTAAAACTCGCAAAACGCCCTTTTTTGAATTCGATTTTCCCGCCTTCGCTTTTCTAACCTTTTTATTGTTTTGTCTTTTTCAACACCATATTACTTGTACCATCTTGGTTCCCTTTCTGCGTTCTTGTTTATGCATGCGTCCGAATTGCCCCTCTCGTTTATCTTATGTTCGCGCCGTTTTCCTTCTGTAACATGCAAAGTAGTTTTCAAGGTCGACGACAAACTTGTTGTTGTCACTTTCGTGTGACACAACGTTTGCATCTGGAGTCATGAAGCCCCCTTCGAGACCAAGAAAGCGTCAACGCACTTCCCACTCCAACGCAGATTCCCGTTCTCCGGAATGGACACATGCAATCAGTTCACTTGTGGAGCGGCTGGATACAATTCATTCACGGTTTGTGGCTGTCCGCGATGATCACCTCAGATGCATAGCCGATATCGATGAGCGTATAGAAGTTCAAGAAACTGCTTCTAGAGTAGCTGCCAAGGTTTCAACTCGCCCAATTGTCGATCACTCTTCATCTCGCATCGCAAGCGCCAGCGCTGAATCAAAAGTAGAGTCAGTCAAGGATGAGCCGCGCGTACCCCCGTCTCCTCTTGCGCTTCTTCTTGAAAGCGAGCCTCCGGAAAAGGCACTTCGCGAGCAGTCGATCATAGCCCGTGCTCAGGCCATTAATCGAAAGAACTCCGAACTAGCTCGGGAACGTCTTCCGAAACAGCCCGAACCTATGCGAAATAAAACTCTTCATGATTATTTCCTCGACGAGGCTGCCTGGCTAGCGACGGACTTTATAGGAGAACGCAAGTGGAAGATGCAAATGGCTCGAAAGATTGCCAAGATGGTCGTGCAATATCACAACCAGAAACGGCGTCGCGAAGCGAGAGCCAAGGTGGAGGAACTGCAACGGATTCGAAAGCTTGCAACCTCAATAGCTAGGGATGTATCAAAGTTTTGGAGGCAGATTGGAGAAATTGCTGAGTATCGAGCTTCTCTTAAGACGAAGGCGCAGGAGGACAAGGAACGGAGATCGAAGCTGAGAGATTTGCTTCAAAAGACGGAGGCCTTCTCATCAGAGCTGGCGTCCACTCTGCGCTTTCACCCCACTGCGAATGAGCTTAATGACACCCACAATGTGGTAAAACAAGTAACTCTTGGTGAACGGCGTGTCCGGGACCATGATGTGGGTAAAGCGAAGGAGATTCCATTGCGTGGTCATAGTCCTCCAGGTCGGAGTACCGATGACCAAGCTTCAGCGGCTGTCCGTCTTGCAAACTCCGAGCGAAATTCGAATGATGCCATGTCAGATTCTGAGTTTTCGGATTCAATGAGTGTGTGCGGCGAGGGACACACGGAAGCCTTCGATGACGAGACAACCATGGCAATGGCCGAGGCAGAGGAAGAGAATGATCCCAACGAGGTCTTAGCCCTTCAGACTCAGGCTGATTTGCCGCTGAAAGAATTATTGAGATCTCAAGGTATCGACCCCGAGAAGTACCTCACTGACCGGAAACGTTCCGAGCCATCGGAGCCGCATGACAGCGATTCTGATTTGAGTGAGCCGCTATCGTCGGACGAGAGTTTAGATGATGAAGAAACTATTCGGGCTGCAGAAATTGAAGAAGCTCCTGATGTGTTTGAGGGTCAAAAACTTGCTGAAGAGGCTGCTGCCGGAATCGAAGAGATTTTGAGGGCCCAAGGCATTGATCCTGATGTGTACCGGGCTGATCAGACCAATTACCTCAAGCCTCAGAATGACTCGGATGTTTCGAAGCCATCAGAGCCAAAGTCTGGAGACGTGCAAACCACCGAGAATGATGTAGAGCATAATTCTCGCAAGAGCGTTGAACTTCCAGAGAGGGCTAAAAATCAAACCACCGCTGATCGAATGGTTGTAGTGTCATCTGCTGTGGTGCCTGGGAAGGAGAAAGAAGTGGATGGAAAGCAGAACGTGGTAGCAATGGGTAACTACGGTTCAATGAACGGAGAGTCGACAAAGACTCGATGTGAAAGCATTTGCTCTCAACAAGACTGTCGCTCGAACACCGTCTCAAACTCTCTAGGCGCCGATACAAATGTTACAGCTGAGAAACTGACCGAGACTGAAGATCTGTCCCGAAATGTTTGTGCCCCGGTTATGAATGGACAGCCTTTTGCGGCCAAATCAGAAACAAGGCCATACACTCGTCTCCCTAAGGAACTACTTCGAGGTAACCTACGGGACTACCAAATGAGAGGTTTAGATTGGCTTCAGACGTTGTGGCGAAAGAACCTCAACGGGATTCTAGCAGATGAAATGGGTCTTGGCAAAACCATCCAAACGATTGCGCTCTTGGCGTGGCTTGCAGTCGAAAAGGAGGTATGGGGACCTCATCTTATAGTCGTTCCGACATCAGTCATGGTCAACTGGGAGGTAGAATTTAAGAAATGGCTTCCTGGCTTTAAGGTGTTGACCTACTTTGGGAGCGTGAAAGAACGAAAGGAGAAGCGGCGAGGATGGACTAGACCCGATATGTTTCATGTTTGTATAACGTCGTACACGCTTGCTGTGCAGGACTCTCTTATTCTGCGAAGGAAGAAGTGGTACTACTTGATTTTAGACGAAGCTCATAACATCAAGAACTTCGAATCCCAACGATGGCAGACCCTCTTGACGTTTTCGTCTCGGCATAGGCTGCTCCTGACGGGGACGCCCCTACAGAACTCTGTCATGGAACTGTGGTCTCTCATGCATTTCTTGATGCCGAAACTCTTTGAAAGCCATTCATGGTTTAAGGATACTTTTTGGAAGCCTCTGATTGAAGCTGTAGAAGCGGAAAGGGAATCAAATCGGGGGCGATCAGAAACTGTTTCTACTCTTCATGGAGTGCTTCGACCTTTCTTGCTTCGTCGATTGAAAGCGGATGTAGAGAAAGGTCTTCCTCCTAAAACGGAACATGTTATATCTTGTCGTTTAAGCAAAAGACAACGGCAGCTTTACGAGGACTTCATGGCTCGAAATGATACTCGGGAAACTTTACAATCAGGAGATTTCTTCGGAGTTATGAACGTTCTGATGCAACTACGGAAGGTTTGTAATCACCCTGATCTGTTTGAAGGACGCCCGATTCTCTCGCCGTTTTCGTGTGCAGCTGTTTTTTATCCAATTCCCACTATTGTGGCTCGAGCCATCAGAGAAGATGTGAGGCACAATGTAACACTACGACTTTTAGGGCTAGACTTTCAGTATGGGGAATCAAACTCTGCCGGAAGATGGTACGAGGACGAAATCGCGCGCATCTCGGCTGTGAAACAGATGCGAGGTGACCTGAAAGACGAAGCAACTGCTGACTCTCTTGGGGGTAACTTGGATTTTGTACCTAGTGGCCCGGGTGGTCAACGTGCTCTTTCTCGCAAGGCTGCGTTTCGTAGAGCTGCCTTGCATCATCAAGTTCTTATTCATGCCTTGAGAATACGTCAGCGTGCTATACTTGGACAAGATCTGAGAAAAGTATTCACGATGACCACTTCGTCTTTGAGCCGATGGATTCGCGCGAACTCTTGTACAGAGTCTTTTGCGGACAAGCCAAGAGTATGCATGGTTCGTTCTGTTGAGGAGTTGATTGGGAGGGCAAATCCCCTTGCTCATCGTTTCGTCTGCTGCGTAACGCGAGCTGTAGCTCCTTCTGTTGAGCTTCGCTATTACGGCGATGATATGCTACGAATGAGAGAACGAGATCAGTACCGTAGATTGGCGCGGAAATCTTCCGGATTTCGGGCTCTTTTTCGTGAGTTTGAGGTTCGAAGTCAAGTTACGATTCCTGATACAAGACTTATTCAGTGGGATTGTGGAAAGCTTCAAACACTCGAGCGGTTAATTCGTGAGTTGAAAGTACGGAAGTCTCGAGCACTGATCTTTACGCAGATGACAAGGATGTTGGATATTTTGGAATCCTTTCTCAATCTCCATTGTTGTCGTTATCTCCGGTTAGATGGTACAACAAAGACGGATGATCGACAGAAAGTAGTGGAAAGGTTCAACGCTGACACGAGGATTTTCTGCATGATTCTCACAACCCGTGCCGGTGGTGTTGGGCTTAACTTGACGGGTGCCGATACTGTGATTTTCTATGACTCTGACTACAACCCTGCAATTGACAACCAAGCTCAAGATCGAGCCCATCGTATTGGTCAGACGAAACCGGTTCATGTATACCGTCTGATATCGGAGCAAACTGTGGAAGAAAGCATTTTGAAACGTGCCATGGAGAAAAGGACTTTGGAACAGCAAGTTATTTCCCAAGCTGGCTTTACTACGGACGCGATTCAGGGAGCTAGAGGATTGTTGAAGACAGGTACCGTTGGGTGCGGGAGCACAGTTGGGGAGGGATTTACTCTTTCACGGAACGCGGAAAAGTCAGGTACAGTCAAAAATGGGTTTCGAAGCAGCTCGGAGACGAGTCATGAAAAGAAACAACACCGTACACCAGAGAACGGGCGGAATGGTTCCAGTTCTGAGAAGGGTGAGAAACCGTCAACCATGGTTGATATTCAAAGCTCATGTGGACAGTTTATGGGATTTGGAGTTGGCAATGGTATCGAAACTGTTCCTCATCAAGGGAAGTTGGAAGGAGATTCGACTGAATGTGGTAGTGACAGGGACATGAACGAGTATCAAACCATAGCTTCGAAGCTGCTTGCGAGGGAAGATGAACGAGAAGAAATGGCTCTGCAGGTTGCGGAGAAAGAGAAGAGAGATCTGGAGGCTGAATTCAAAGACACACCAATTGCAAACCAAGGAAGTTTGTCAAAGAGAACTGATGTGCGTCCGAACGACTCAGAAGATCTTAACAAGCTCCTAGATACATTAACACCCATTCAGCGATATGCACTTCGTGTTCTTGAACGTTTAAACAGCGCCAAACCTTTCACCCATGTTGACTGCTCCGTGGGTACACCGCCCGTGACTTCGAGTCAGGAAAGAGAATCGGTGTTGGAAAGCTTTCCATCTAGGGAGGACAAAAGGAATTCTGATTCCGATTGCAGCGGCGAGGATGACACGGAGACTCTGCTTTATGAGATTGATGTTACGGACGAAGGGCAAACAAGCTATTTAAAAGCGCTGACGGACGCCGACGCGGACATTAAATTGTACCTGCCGCTACGCGACGGTGGTCCGGAAGAGCTCAAGTTTTCGACGGTTGTACTCGGCACCGCAGCGGCAGGTTTGGAATGCGCGGAAGACGCAGCCTTCTTTCCCCATGCATACAACAGGATGAGTCGGACGATGCACGCAACGAGAAGGCAGAAGGAGAAGGGTCTGGAAAACCTGCGGAAGAGGAAGGCGGAAATCGAAGTGAAACGCAAGCATGAGGCTTCAAGCTCTGTCTCTAACCAAGGCTCCAGCCCAAAGGTTTATTCGGCAGATACATGCAGAGAAGAAGCGAGGCGTTCTAGTAATTTAGAAAGAGTGAAGACGTCGAAAGGCAAATGTGACATGTCTCGCTACCCGCCTCCGAATGCTCATTCAAAGAAGACGAGAGTTGATCCCGGTCCAAAGTCAAGAGCCAATGTGGCTGTCACTAGCTCTGTTACCGGGCCCGAATCTCATGCCGGTATGGGCGGTTTGTTCAGAAACAAACCCAAGAAGAATGCGAGAAAGTTTACCATTCCTGGAATGAAATCTTCTATAGCATTCTACGGAGGCAACGTGTCGAATGAGCATCAAGGTGTAAACGATGAATGGACCAAGGAGGAAGATGAAGCATTGATCGCAGCTGCTTCGGCGTGCAACAATAACATGTTTTTCATGGCTGATCTTTTGTCATCGCAAGCATCCGTGAGATTGGGGGCTCGTCGATACCGTCCTATAAGACACTGCGTTGATAGGCTTCTAAATGTGATAGGGAAAGACGTCAAGAACGGCCCCTTGCTCCCGAAGTCGACCAGCTCAGAATCGGATACAAAACGGAGATATCACCAAGCATTTCAAAATGCATTTGCGGTATCACGGGCAAAGCCTGTGGTCCCAGTAGGGATTGGGCAGACATCAGCAGAAATGCATCCTTCCCATCATAAGCTTCTTTCAGACGCGGCATCAAAGATGAAAGGATTGGTACGCCCAGATATTTTGCCTCCTATCTCGGAGATTCTTGACCTGTTCGAAGTCCCTGATCATCATAAGGCTGGTTTCAAGAGTCATGAAACCGCACGTCAAGGCCAGTCGAAGCGTAAACCGTTCATGTTTGCCCCAAGGGATGACCCCAGACGTGGAAACGGATTCACAGGCCCCATCAACGGGTCTCATCAAGATCAAACGAGCTCCGTATTGAAAGGTGGAGAACAACAATCCAAGAGCACAGATAAGGCTTCGGTTCAGAAGGTAGCGAGCAAAGGAGCACGAACTCAAAGTACGGGAACTTTACACCGCCCTAGCGTTCAGAACCGGACTTCTGCTGCCCCTCGAAACAGCTCTACCTTGAAATCTAAGACCGTAGATTTGAAGAATCGAAGTCAGGTGGGTTCCCATCGTGTGCAACAGGCCGGAAATCTTCCGCCTGCATATAGCGCACCCTCACGAAAAGTTTCTAGCTCTTCGGGAGGGAACATAGCTGTTCATCACCAATCTCAACTTGGAACTAGCGCGCAAAACTCAAGTCAGAAAGATGCACTAGGTCAAACAGGTACCCATGGGCAATCGGTTTCCGTGAAGCAAGGAACTGCCGTTACATCGTTACATTCTGGCACAAGGTACTCTAGTGTAGGTACAAGCTCTAACGTCGGTAAACTGGCGTCAGGAGGAGGGCAAGTCTCGAATGGATCAATGGGAAAGTCATCTGCTGCCATCGTTCAGTCAATGGGGTCCTCCTCTATTGCGCAGAAGGGCGACAGTCGTTTGTATCCTATCGGGCCGCATGCTGTTTTATCTTCTAGTATTGGGAAGATAATCACGTATGGTGGCGATAGAAGAGATCGACCGAAAATGGTACACGCATATATGCCCTCAAGGGCCCTATCACGCGATGTCGGAGCTAGTGGGAACTCTAGTCGAGGCAGCGCTATGGCCGGGAGGGCGGGTGCAGGACGTGGCTATTCAATGAAATCAAGCACTTTGGCGGCAACAGGGCGTGACACTGTAGCCGACCATGGCAAGAGAGCAGTTCAGGCGAACGGAAACCCTGGTGTAGTGCGCGGTGTTCTCAGAGGAGGAATAACAAAGACTGTCAATCGAGGAGCATCAGTAGGAAGAACGGCGACAATAGGGCGCGGCGGTTCAGCCTCACGAGTAGTGGCTTCAAACATGCTGCCATCTGGTAGAGGAAGTGCAGTTATAAGAGGTGTGGGACGCGGGGGCGTTCTTGTTCGGGGTCGCGGCGTTGTCAGAGGGGCCATACCCTCTAGAGGCAGCGCAGTTCCTAAAGTTGTGACGACTCAGAGAGGGGGTGGTGTCTCAAGGGGTAGCGGGCCAACAAGAGGAAGTTTTACTAGCGGATTGAGAGTAGCAAGAGCTATTTCGATAGGAAGACGAGGTATGAGTGCAGGAAATGTAGGTTCTACTACTGGAAAAGCACCTAAAGGAAGTGCAGCAGCGCCAAGTGGGATCATTAGGCGGGATGGGGTAAGCCAAGGATCTATATCATCAGTACGCACAGATGGATCTCAACCGGTAACACCCTCTGTTGCTCTCCCAGGTTCAGCTCCAGTTGTTCAAAAGGGTAGTGTAGGTGAAAGCAGGAATGGAAGTGCACCAAATGTTTGTGCGAAGAGTTCTAAGAAGATCGAAAGTGCTCTGGCAGATTCTTCGGGCAAGTCTGAGATTAAGAAATGAACAGAATTGTAAAGAAACATGTTTAACGACTCACGCTGTACAAGATATTACTGTGCTATCAACGAACTGGCTCGGCGTCGCGAAAGGACAAGCCTGAAAGAACCACCACAGAAGTTGCAGTTTATGAAAGATTGTCGATAAGAGATCCTTTGATTTTGGCGACAAGATTTGACGGGTGAGCGTCCTTGAGTTTGAAGATAGTCTCAATAACTTGAAGCTCAGTTGACGTTGTGTCCGAGCCACAAAAAGCAGCCCAGTCATTGACGACCATGCCAGAGCCAACTACCTCACTACCACGATTGACGGTGCCCGCGACAAGAGGAATCTGCAACAAGCTTGAAAGTTCGTCTTGATCTTCTATCGATGTCATGGGATGCAACAGTCCACCCTGGTTTGTGAACGTACAATATGAACCTACCAAGACTTCGCCTGCTATGGATTGCCGAAACACTTCTGTACCCAACACATCGGCAATAATTTCCTCTGTTTCTCTATCCAAATCTGTGTGTGCGAGCGTTACGTAATCATTAGTAGCAACACAGTTTCCAAGCGCCGACAGCCGTTCTTCGCAGCGTTGAACGACAACCTTGTCAGGTAATGAATTCTTGATATGCTGCATTTCTTGATCGGTAGTGGTGTTCGGTAGTAGTAAACCTTTGTCGTTTCCCACACAGAGGCGACCTATGATGCGTATACCAGCTATGGAAGCATGGACGATTGGGATGTGATCGGCGAGCTCTGCTTCAAAGACGGAATAAAAGTTTTCCGAAGCACCAGACGCGACAAGGCAGTACGAGTTTGTGAGCATAGAGAATACTCCAACCTCATTGCTATTTTCAAAATGGCAACGCATAGCCATATTGATGGAGATGGATTGAGCACAAAGATAGCAAGAAAGCGGTATCAGGTATGGGAGGCTGCACGTAATGTCTTGGACTGAATGAACGAAGGTTTGAAATTATTTGAGAGGGCGTGCTTTCGACTGGAGTTGGCTGTAGACTCGCAACACGATGGTGAACTAGCGGGACAAATACGGAAGTTCTTGACGGAAGAGACAGGCCTTGACGGAATGGTATCCTTTTGAGAACATGCCATGCTTAAAAGAGTGGCGACTTTCGACGGGGTTTACAAGAGGATCAGATCGGGGCAAAATGGATTTCCTGCGTAGCCAACGCCGCATAGCTGTACACGTACTTAGAATGCGGCGTTGGCGCAAAGGTGAGTTAGTCGAAATTATAAACCGACGATTCTCTTCGAGAACTTCTTCTCTTCAGCACATTGTTTGCTGTATTCCCGTAAGAATAGGTAAAACCAAGAAGCAGTTCGACGCACTTTCTAACCGCAGCCGTATCAGATACTTTCGTTGCCAAGGGTGAAAGCATAACATTACTCGTTTCTGGCTACTGGACAGCACTTGACAATTCCCAGAAAGATGCACAGTTGCAGACGGCCGTAGTACAGTATTCAAGTTCATTGACTTAAAATGCTGAAGTAGCTCAGATGCATTCTGAGAGCTCAATTGCGTGTTCTCTGCCCCGACCCAGCTCTTCTATGCTTGTTAAGCTGTGTTTGAGTCAGTTACTTCATCAAGGAAGGGCTGACTCGCTCGGGTCTGTTCTGCTCTACCAAGAAGATGGCCCGCCTTTTGATGCAAAACTGGCGTATCGCCTTTGTAACAAAGATAAGGGGCCATCCTTGTCACCCATTTGTGTATTTTTCATCTTTCTCGCTAGCCGGCTCAAATTTCCTCAGCCAGCTTGTGCCGGATAGTGCCATGATGTAGCACGCAGATAATTCCCGTGAGCAAGAGATGCTTCTCCTACTGCTCAAAACGCAGACTTGTTGTCAACACTGCATCCATTCTTCCGTGTCGACCGAAAGCGAGACCCGTGCGCCACTGCCGGCCAGAACTCCGCACTTCGGATAACATGAGCACCGATTCCTAAACAACTGTCGAGCTACAGTTTTCGTCACACACTATCATAAAATGGCCAGACATCGACTGTTGATGTTGCGTCATCTTCATAACAAGTACTATGCTAAGATTCCGTCTCCGCAAATATGGCTGTTTGCTGCTGTCTTGATCTTGTCTCTCTCCTTCTTTATAATCGACCACACACAACTCAGGACTCTCTTCCCGTCACCTGATCAAGACCAAAGAAGCATCTCAGAGCATCCGTCATCGATCACAATATGGTTTCCGACAGCTTCATGCAGTGGTACATTTACGTCGTCGACGGCGGAGTACTCGGATCCTCCATTTCCTTCCGCCGTGATCAGGGAAGCGGTCGTGGATCGACGTTATCTGTCCATGAAGCAATTTCGAGATGTTCATCCTTCTGTACCATACTTACGGATAATTCTCTACATGAGCGTTCACCTTTCAATGTCTCTCACTCGTGAAGATGCCGTAGCGCAACTGCTTTTACAAAAAGGCTTGCCTTCCTCGTTTCAAGCTCACGTCGACTTTGTCACTCGCGTCGATCCATTTCTTATTCTCGGTGAGTACAAACGAAGGAAGAAAACGAAACGAGGGCATCAAGTAAGCGAATGGCAGGTTGCAGTATCGATTAGACCAACGGAAGAAAACTCTAAATTGACTCCACTCCAGTTCGCAAGTGATATCGCAAAGATTGCCAATGAATATGGGGCGGTTTTGTCGCTTGTGTTACCATTGAAACGATTTGATGGCGTCATTGAACGATTTGATCCTTCTTTTGATCTTGCATGCGTCACCGACTGGGAGTCTCCCTTGGTTTATCCGAAGATCAAGAAACTGCATCAGGAGCCAGAGTGTTATCGAGGAGCCCACAGTGCGAGTGGAGCATTGTTAGTTTCTGGAAGTGCCCTGTACGGGAAGAAGAAAACAAATCCGCAATATTATCGAGAAGTAGCTCATTTTGCCGCAAGAGCTCTTCAAGGTCCTTTAAGATTTGAAACCGTCGCAATGTCGGTTGTGGTTAATAACTCCTATTCAGACCGAGACTTTGTATGCAGGGACAGCGATGAATGTCACTCTTATATGCGGAAACTTAATTACGACTTGTTACAGAGTATACGTGAAGTAGTTGAAGGAGTATTCGATGAGCTTCAGATTGCTCGTTCTTTATGGCACAAGCTGATCCTGGTCCCGTATGGACGACTTGGGAGCGATGCCAGAGGTACAGAAGCAAGCGACCCTGGTCAGTCCTCCCACCGTTATGGGCAGTATCATGCCACTTTCTTCACGTACGCAATGCTGTCTCCTTTCTTTAAGGTAAGCAACAACATTATGGTCTTCTTTTTGAGCTATTAGAGATTTGAATGGCTTTACTGACAAGTTGTTTTCCAGTGGGCTGCGAGTTACGACATGGATGAGTTTATGGCTGCCACCCCTTCCACGGGATCATTTTCTCCAAAGAATGCTGAAAAAGCGCTTGATCAATGGACAACAAGACTTACTGGACATGTTACTTTCCCATGGTTAAGCTTTCTTGTGCCAAGCAACACTTCTAACAAACTAACTGAGGAGATTATCAGTGGAAGAGCCCCAGTCTTGAAAGGTGAAAAAGACTGTTACGGACCTGGAAAAGATAGTACTGGGAAAGCGGCTGTTCGTTGTGACGTTGGTTTAGGCTTTACAATACACAAGCCCGTTATCAGAGAGAAAAGTCCTGATCCAACGATACTGAGACAGATTCAAGGGAAGCGGGGAAGCAGGAGATTGAGAACATGGCACCCAAGGATGCAGCGTAGCAGGGGTAAATGCGCTTTTGTACCGACGGAGTAGGGAATGAGAGATATCATTATTAAATCAACTGGCACTTCAACGAATTTTAATCTCCAACGGGGGCCAAGAAAGGAAGAAGTAATCTTCTTCTTCTTTAATGCGGACGAAAGCCCCCAAGTATAGGGCTTTGGTAGAATTATTTCCAAATAGTTTTCTCTCGCTAAGAAGGCTAAGAAGTGATGAAGATGTACTCTTATGAACGTAAGCGAATCCGTTTCGCGGCGTTATGCTAGTGCAGGTATGGTGTTTTATCTCAATGCGTTCGTCAAAGAACACCAAAGGAGAAAGTGTTCTCGGCTCCTCTCAACGGTAATGTCGCATTCGCATCTCAACGCTCTTTTCTGGATATGGGAAGTACAGGATGAAGAAACGGAACGTGGCCGGTGCAAAACTGTGCCAACAAGACTTCTGCTTTACTGGCCTTTTGCGTAATCTTGGATAAACTGTGGCACGGTTGACAAAAGACGTTCATATGCAACGCGTGGCCGAACAGCAACTTGCTGAAAGAGGTATCCTGCAGCTCGCGCGCTCCAGTCTACCAATCGAGACTGTACTACTGCATCTAACCAATGTACGCTTTGCGATGGCAAAATGCAGTAAAAATGACCCAGAACCGCAGCAAAGAAAGGCCGCACAGGATTTGATTCAAGATCTGCCGTACGGCGATATCGACGTCTGGTGTGACGGGTCCGTCGGACAATCGAAACACGAAAACCCACTTCGTGTCGCGGTAGAATGGGACGAGAGATGGTATTCAGGCACCATTAACTATTTGGAGACAGACTTCGAACACAACGAGTGTGTCAAAAACTTTGTCTCAAAGCACGGCAAACTTCCATCTTTTTGGATTCACTATGATGACGGAAAGCAGCATGCATACGAATTCATTGAGGAAAGACAAGGTGGCGTTGACGAAGAGGGTGATGAACTTCAAATGAGGCTCTTGGTTCCGAAAACCGTAGGATCTGCAGCCTTTGAAATTTGGTACAAGGGCGATGGCGTGACAAGAAGCGGAGTAGTACCCGCGGGCATAAACGTGTGCTCCTATACGACTGAGATTGTTGCGGCAACGACAGCGCTGCAACACCTCTCCGAGGTCAAGAACCAGGTAATAAGAGTGTTTTTGGACTCCCAGTCTACCGTGGTTATGCTCCAATCAAACATAAGGAGACAACCATCTCATGCCCAACAGCTGGCGTTGATAATTCACCATCTGAGCACCAAAAATGAAGTTTGGGTGAACTGGATACCGAGCCACTGCGGAATCCCTGAGAACGAAAGGGTTGACAATCTTGCGAAAGAGGATCTCAACTTAGCAATGTCTGAACAGATTCTTGTTCCGATGGACATGCTCGATGTGAAGATCCTCCTTTCAAGCAGGAAAAAGTTCCTAACGTTGTTGCCAGAGTGCTCTGAGATCTTTCGGGAACACGGAGGAGCTCGGAAGGCTGAGGTACTAATGGCGCAATTCTTCACAGGACATGTACCATCACTTCACCCTGTGGCTTCTTACCTGAACCATAAAACGCTACGATGCACCTGTGGTACGAACGTTAAGAAAGACTGCAGCCATGTAGTCTTACGATGCCCATTTTCGAACATGTCTCGACGATTCCTCCTGGCGGGACAGCCAAACGAAGCTAAATCATCCGTGCAGTACCTGATAAGACATAACTCACAGAACTTGTTGGCCTTTTTAAAGAGAGAGAACCTCCTCTGAGGCTCTACTGTAGTTTAGGAATAAGAAACTACTGTCCAAAATAAAGAAGAAGAGAAAAGACGTTTCTCTTTCGACACGACTTTCAACTTTGCTTTCACATCCAACTTATCAATTGCCACTTTTATGTGTTCTTGAAGTGGTAATAAAAGTCTGCTATCCGCCAATGTACAACACTCCCGTTCTGAAGTACTCCGGAACGGGCCTAGTTTTGTGTTTCCTGAGATTTGCCAGCATCGAAGTGAATATCTTCTCCAATGTAAGTTGAAGGATAAGGTGATGTTTGCTGGTTCTTCCTGAACTATTCCTTGTTTCATGCTTTCTTGTAATCAAAAGAAATGCCCATGGCTCTTCTTCACTGTCACCCTTCTTTTTCTTTAGTGTGGTCCTCTACTTCTTTCGTATTTAGCTCTCTGCTAAAAAGGCCAAAAATTTTGACGGCCAGTGTCTCATCATTGTGTTGTCTTCCCTTTCGCTTAAGAAGTTCTTCTCTACGGGATCTGTTTGTGTGCGGGCATCGGAACTGTACAGGCACGTGTTGAACGTCCTTGTGCACATGTACACCGCATTCGCATCGAGGAGTTGTTTTATTCACGTACGAGGAACAGGATGTAGCTCTGAAACACGACCCATAGAGAACTGTGCAAGCACAACCTCCGCCTTTCTTGCTTCCCGCAAGTCACCTATGCTGTCATCCTTGTTGCTTCTTCTGCCTTACAGGTCATTAAGGTCATTTCACGAGCTTTTGTTTCTTTTCTTTAGTTGAACACTGGACTGAGTAACTTCCGCATTCGAAAGAACGTAATATTTCGAGAAGACAGGAATCGTCGTTTCGAGAGATATTATCATCCCGAGCCCCCACGCCCGTATGATCTTGACTCGCATCATGACGTTCGACGTTCCCCGAAGGCGGATCGATCGACATGGCTATACTGTAACAGACACACTAGGACTGGACCGTCGGGCTCTGAAACTGTGTATCGTGTGTGCGGTGTGTTATGGACAGAAAACACACAAATGCAGAATTTTCCCCATCCACAGAGCCAGAATGTATGGACATCGCTTGACCTGGCTTCGGAATTTTTAGTACCTACCTTAACGCCATTCAGACTCCGCAACCACGGCAGTTATCCTTAATATCTTATCATGCCATTAGTAGGTTTCGTTTCTGGTGAACGAAATGATCCGTACGCTGCCCAATGAACGCCGAGGCCTGCTTGTCAAGAACTTCAAGTTTCACAGTTGAGAATGTTATCATTTACCAGCAACTTTGTAAATGTTATCTTCGCAAACTCCGTAGGATGTGAAAGTCGCAGTGTAAGGGAAAGCCGATGGATTCCAATATGTACCGCTCGACCGCATTCGCAACCAGACCATCAAGGTGGCCCTTCATTAGAAAAGTGGTCCCAACCAAAGAACTTCTTTCTTAACACGGAGCTTCAACGGCCAGATTTCCGCGGGTTTTCTTGCGACTTCGGCACCTTAATGAGGTCAGTGGATGAATCATACCTTTTTCTTCCAGTTTGGAATGATCGTGTAATCATCGAAGACCATCGAGCAGTGCTTTGGACAGCATCACAGCTTCATGACTTTGTTCTTAAAACGAATAACTACAGTGAGGAAGCTCGCCCTCTCCTTGTTCACTTATGTAGGGTCAACGAGCCCCTAACGCAGTACATCGCAGTGGATGCTTCGCTTGCTGAATCTCCTCCTTTAATGGAAGGACAGCGAGCTTTTCCTATTCGTCGTGCTCTTTCGTTCGTCTCAGAAACCGATGCCACCGTACTAGCCCATGCAAAGTCCCTCATAGACTGGCATGCTTCTGCAAAGTTTTGCTCCCGGTGCGGTTCGGTGACAGCTTTAACCCATGGGGGTAACGCCCGGTTCTGTCGCAACTCGGAATGTTCCACTCGGAACATATATCCTAGAGTAATGCCATCTGTCATCACCCTTGTAGTTCGAACGGACACCAATGAAATCCTTCTCGGAAGAAAAGCGTCATGGCCCAAGAATCGCTATTCGCTTATAGCCGGCTATGCAGAGATATTCGAAAGTCTTGAACAGACGGTGGTGAGAGAGGTTCGAGAAGAAACAGGAGTTATAGTTGATGAGAAATCTGTCGAGTATCACTCAAGTCAACCCTGGCCGAGTTTGCCACATGCAAGCTTGATGGCCGCTTTCCGAGCTTACGTACATGAAGAACAGCACGCTCATATAGCTGTGGATACCAATGAGTTGGAAGACGCCAGATGGTTTGACCGCCACACTTTGAAAGAGCTTCTTGATGCAGACGGTGGTATTACAATCCCAGGACACACCAGTGTTGCACGCAGACTGATATCAGACTGGTTAACAGACTCAGATGAAACAACCATCTGAGAATTAACTTTTGCTAAAACAGAAAGTACATCTGGGCAGCATATCCTCGTCATGTGGCGATATTAAGGTTACCGGGGGGGGGGAAGGCTCTGTGGTACCGTCGGTACAGAGCATGTTACATACAATATAAGGGTAGGTTGTAGCGAGTCACCTAAAGGTCGATGCTACCCTTTTTGGCGTCGATGCTTGAATACAGAGTCCTACACCGCATGCCTGTAACATCCTCCACGGAGCTCTATGTCAGTCTCGTCTGCTGCAAACTCTCGACGGCAGCTGAATTGTTAGTAGAGACATAACAATGCGCTTTTATTTCAAGTATGCTCTCGCAACCAATAAATCTGAACTTTAAATCGGCTGTCATGGTTATCGTGTCCGTACAAATATTCCACCGGGAAGAAGCCGTTTTGTCTCGTTGCAGTTTGAAGCAGGAGAGTGCTCCAAAATATCATCTCCGTTCTCAGTACTCTTCTTTAATGCGGACGTTCACAGTACATTTGCCAAGCCATTCACGACACACAATTCCTTCCGGTACTATATGCATTGCGCTTACGACTTCTTCTAATGGCCGTTGAACATGTCGGGGAACACAAGCATGCGCTACGTACGGATGGCGAAGTAGGCGGTCTAGATGGCAGTAATGAACGTTTGTATGGACAATCTAATGGAGGCGGGGGCCGTAATGGTGTCCTATCGTTCCTTGCTACATATGTTTTTGGTCCGGCTCGTAGAAGATGGTTCACGAAGAAGACCCCAGATGAACTCGAAGTAGAAGAAGACTGTGTATCCCGGCAACAAAGTGCAACTTTCAAAGTCCCATTTTTTGCCCTAGAAGAAGATCGCTCTTTCATGAAATCTCCGCGAAGCCAGATATGTTCACGGATACCCAATGTTGCTTCTCAGACTCAGAAGATGGATCTACTTTTGCTTGATGAGCGCCCCCGACTCGAGATGCTCAAGAAAACTGCATGGAATGGATGCTCGTCTGAAAATCGAGCTCAAGTGTGGCGTCTTCTTCTCGGATATGAGCCGTTGGAATATAAAGTGCGAAGCAATGTGCTAGGTGCGAAGCGTACTGAGTATTGGGAATATGTTAACCTCTTTTGCCAATCAGATACATGCCCAGATTTTCACAACTTCGGTCGCTTTGGTAGTAGCGAATCTCAATGCCTCCAGAATGAACCAGTTCACTTGTGTGAGCAGAAGCTTCAGGAAACTTCTTTATACGACGAACCAGTGCAATGCCGCCTAGCTCAATCAACCAATTCATCCCATTTCGGTTGTAGGACTCTCCGCCAGATTAATCTAGATTTGCCAAGGACTCATCCTGACGTTCCAATCTTTCATGTGGCTCAAATAAGAAACATCATGAGAAGAGTTCTGTTCCTATATAGCATGTTGAATCCAGGTAGAAGCTATGTACAAGGTATGAACGAAATTCTAACGCCGTTAGTTGTCGTGTATGTCAACGATCTGATGAAGATCTCCGACGAGAAAGGAGTTGAGGACTTTCTCAAGAGAAGCAAATTGCCGCCATATGTGCATGAATCGAATCTCGATCGTGCAGAAGCAGACATTTTCTGGGTCTTCACGTATCTCGTGTCGTCGGTGCAAGACAACTTTGTATCGGAGCAGCCTGGAATGTTGAGGCGAATTTCTCGTCTACAAAAGATAGTCTCTGACGTTGATCCTGCACTAGCAACTCATCTGACGACCATCGAGGTAGAGTTTTTGCAGTTCGCGTACAGATGGATGAACTGCTTGCTCATGAGAGAACTCCCACTTCCTTTAGTTATTCGTGTTTGGGACGCTCTCTTGGCCGAAGATGACGGTATTTCCGATTTGCACGTGTACCTTTGTGCCGCCCTCTTGATCCACTTCAGTGAAATACTAGTGACTATGGACTTTGAGGAAGCAATACTCTTTCTTCAGCATTTGCCGACGAGCGCATGGACTGTCTCTAACATTGACGACATTCTCAGCCAAGCGTATCAGTGGAAGGAAGCATTAGGCTTCAAAAGTCTATCCGCCTATCTATCAAATGATCCTTGTGTAATAGGTGTGAAAGGACATGCCCGCGTATCTTGATAAGCTATCAGACTTGTCGGGTCAAAACGCCGATTGTTCAAAATGACCCCATCACGACCTATTTGAATAGTGAGGAAGGCGTTTGGGGTTCCCTTCCCTCGAAACGATTTTACGATACAGCCGAACTTTGTATGCATGGTGGATATTGCACTTGAACGTGCCTGCGCTGATGTTCAGACTTTGTCTTTGCCAAATTTGCAGCAGTTGAGCTACACGTATCCTTGGCATGTATCGTGTGTACCAGTAACTGACCCCCAAAGCTCTTTTAGATAACTTTAACACACGGGTACCGGTACCGTCGGTACCCAAGGGTAGTTTTCGATAAACGGATTTTCTGACTACCCCTCTCGAAATCTGTCTCGTTGAGTCAGCCCTTTGGCGAACCAAGTGACGAGGGCTCCGATTGACGTTGCCCTCCTGTGCTTGGGAAACTCGTGTGGCGCAGTTCGGCTGTCGTCTTCCACTTGCCGTAGCGAGTGACTCGTTGCGAGTCTTGCATTGGTGAGAAGCATTTTGTCTAGTGTCAGCTCGTTATCCGTGAGTAGGCGACCACCCTCACAACGATGCAGGGCGCTCTCCGAGAGTTTCTCCATGGCTCGAGAGTATCTGTCCGTGCTGTGCTTTGCTCCACTCGATTAACGGGCGATTTTGCCCCCGTGCTGTCGTACGTTATTGAGGCATCCGATACCCTAGACGCTACAAGGGTCGAGTTAGGACGGCTAGCCTTGGTATGCCTACAGAATACAAGAGCACTTGGTGCTGGAGATTTTCGCACACAAGCTGTAGACTTCAACCTCCTTTAAAAGCGCCGTCTTGTCACACATGATTGATACTCTCTTCCAAAATATATGGTCGATCAGCGTCACGAATGATGAGTCATGATGATGATGATGATGATGATGATGATGATGATGATGATGAGCACATGATGCCTACTGCCGCGCAAAATCAAGTACGGTACAGACCGTATGGCCAATTTCTACTCACCAATCGGATTGTTGCCAGAACGCAAGCCGAATATCAGTACCGCCGGTGCCGGACGCCAGGTGGGAGAAGTGAAAGAAGTTGTCGCGCAAGAGCTAGAGCTCACGCAAACTCAAGTTATTCCACTGTCTTCTTCGCGGGATTATCGCGAGCGCGCACCAAAAAAAAAAAAAAACAAACGTAACTTGCATGCTTGTACATATTTGGAGCCGTCACAGGTTATAGATACAGTAGGGTGGGGGTGTTCGGGGCGTGATGTGTTGGGCGAAGGCTTTCTTCGCACAAATCGCTCGCAACACTGGCGAAGCGTTGTGTACCCAAGTCTGCTGACATTCTGTAGAATGTATCCAATTCGCGATTGGTCAGCGGCTTGCGCTTCACGCTGCACTTCACGTGTTGGAATTCGTTTCGGTATGGCACAGTATGTGCGTGACTGAGAAATCAAACGCCGACTGAGCGTCTCCCACACCACCACGCAACTGGGCTGCGCGTGCTGCGCCGATGGCCGAGGACGGCGACAAACGCAGTCCTGACGCAGCAAACTCATGCAGCGACACGTCCATCATCATGCATTCACGCTCGGGTGCAGATGCAGGGAACAGCAATGCGCAGCCATGGACGCGTGCAGCATGCGAAGAAACGACAACGACAAGCGCCGCAACTCAACAACGGCTACGTGGCTCGTGCTCCGTCAACCAGCGAGAATGCGCTCTCAAGCGATTCGATATGAACGATAAGTACGGCCCGCGCTCGGGAGTGAAGCGCATCACACGCTTACATCGCGCCATTCGTTTCGGAATCAAGGTGGAGCAGCGACTGCGCGAAGCGGTTCAACGTGAGGAGGAAGAGGCGCGGAAGCGGCACCAAGAGAGCGCGGACGCAGTTCGCATGTGACATGCGGCTGGCGCAATTTCTACGTAGGAACTGAATGGCGGGTGTGACAGCACAGTTTACGACGGCGAGACGTGCCGAGCTTGATTGGCACCGTCGCTCGTAGAGGACATGATTCTAATTACGTCGCGTATAATGGTGCCCGGCAACGTGCACGGTGAGCGGCTCGCGCTTCAGATGAGACCGGCCTTCTTCTGCCCGAACCAAACAGCGAATAACGGGATGCCCACTCCGGCGGAGACACCTCCGGCTGAATTTGCGACGCGCACAAGCACAGCACACAAATCGCGCGTGAGTACGAACCGCAGAAACAAGCACACAGGCTGACACGGAGAACGAGGCAAGCCACCGGCGTGGATCACGTACCTATGAGCGCGGCGGTGAGAAACTTGGGCGCCGGTTTGAAGCGCAGCTTGTACATGTACTGCGCGTGCAGATAATCGTACCCGCCGCCGCCCTACGTGCACGCAAACGCGCAGGCGAGGAGCGACGCAACGCGGTGAGTGGGTCGAAGTGGACGCAAGATGCGGATGGCGGGAGCACGTACGCCTTGTGCCACGCGAGTGGTGTGAAGCGCGCGCGTGCCGGCGGCGCGGGAAAGCTGGCGAGCGGCGGCTTGCATCTGATCGCAGCGCGCACGGCAGACAGGCGCGGACGGGCGCGGGGAGAAAGCGGGCGCGAGGGTGAGCGACGTGGTCGGCGACGGCGGCGGCGCGGGCGGGGAAGGGGGCGCGCGCAACTTACCGCAGGCGCGGACATGGCGAAGGAGTGTAGACGACGCGATCAGCAACAACAGGCCGGCGGCGCGGGCAGGCACAACGCGCGGGAGCCGAGATGATGCAGCCGGCGCAAAAAGCGGCGGGTGCTCCGCGGCACCGCGTGCAAGTTCGAGCGGCGGAGCGGCCGACGGCGCCGCAGCCGCAGGTAGCCGCGGCACGTGCGGCGCCGAGCGGCCGGCGGTAGCCGCGTGACACGGCGGCGACCGGAGCGGAGCGGCGCCGCTGCCACGCGGAGGCGCTCGACCAGTGGGCGCGGGCGCGGGCGCAAAGCGCACGGCTGCGCGCGTGACACGACGCTGCGCAACAGCGCGCGGCCAAAACTGATCTGTTGCGGCTGCGGCGCGGTTCGCGGTTCCGTTTGTCAAGTTTCTACGCCGCTTCCTGCTTCCTTACACTTCATGGGCGCGCCTCGCAGCACGATGGTACCGCATCCGCGTGCGGCGAGCTGGTTTCGCGACGAGTCGTTGTACGACGGTACGCGTTGCGGCTATCGCCCCCAGTTTAACTGCCTGCGCCAATAATCTTCCACCGAAAGCGCCGCTGCAGCTTGTCCAACTTGCTAAATCTCAAACCCTCACTGGCAGACCACACTGCTGCCCAGACGCCGACACCATCTGTCTGTCTGCCTCTCCTATTATCTTATAGTCGCCGTCCAGCTCTCGCGATCGCCGTCCGCGGCGTTTTACGTGCCGATAGCCTGGAGCGCAGTCACCCCACCCGCCTCCTCCTATCCCTCCTGCTGCTCCCTACTTGCTCGCTCGCCCTCCCGGCAGGCATCGCCCAGAGCACCACCCCTGTCGTCCGTCGGTCATGCGATTTCCCCCAAGCCCCGCATGTCATCCGCACCCTACGCCCGTCCCGCGTCACACTACCTGCAAATCCCGGCGTGGCGCCGCTGGGTAGTTCAGTTTGACATATCGCACAATGCCATAGCGCTAGCCTTTTTCGCGTTCACCTCCATGTGGCAGACCGCCAGTCAGCACTTTGCCATGATCTCACTGCCAGCCTCCATCTCCACCACCATGTACATCATCTCCTGTATCATTCTAACCTTCGCAATCGCAATCTTCTGTCTGAGAGCCACCCTGTACCCCTCCGCGTATCTGGCCGATTTTCAGCATCCGCGGCTGGTCAACTTCTTCTTCATGCCCGTGATGATAGGCGCGCTGTGCGTGCTCACCACGCCGCGTTCGCTGCGCTCTGTGCTTCAGTTCGAGATTGCGTTCTACGCGTTGTCTGCGTATCAAATCGCGCTCACGCTCTATCTGTACGGCGAGTGGCTGTTCAACGCGCACCCGACAGCGTTCATTCACCCGCTGGTGTTCATGCAAACCATCGGCTTCTTCCTGCTGGCGAACATCGGCGCGTCGGCGCACCTGTCGGACCAGGCCAACGCCATGTTCTCCGTGGGCTGCCTGTTCTGGCTGCTGGTGTTCATCACAACGTTCCAGCACATATCGCCCGCGCTGGACAAGCACTCTGAAAAGCCGCAACCGACGTTCTTCCTGTTCATCGCGCCTCCCGCGCAGGCGGCCATCTCCGTGGTGCTGGTGACGCTGGCAGAGTCTGCCCGCGGCGACAGCGACAGCTCCAAGCTGCTGGCGCTGCCCAGCGAGATGAGGTGGCCGCCGCTCGCGCAGGCGTTTCTGTACGTGGACCTGTTCCTGTACCTGCTGATGTTCCGACTGTTCCCGACGTTTTGGACGTCAAAGTTCGCCATCTCGTGGTGGGCGTACATCTTCCCGCTGAGCGCGGCGGCGGCCATGTCCATACTGAGGTACACGTCGGAGGGCGGGCTGTTCTGGGGCGTGGTGAGCGCCGTGCTCGGGCTGATTGCCACGGCGGCCATGGTTGTGGTGCTTTGCTTCACGGTGTGGGCGATGAGCACCGGGCGCGTTCCGCACAACCCCGCCGCTCTGGAGGGCTACTACAAGAGGTACTTCGGCGAGGGCAACGTGGCCGACGCAGAAAACGCGGCGTAGCTACAGGCGCATCGCGGGTGCGATGTAGGTCTTTTTTTGGCGTTGTTGATGCTGAAGAGACGAGAGGAGAGCTGTTTTCGATGTTGGATATGTTACATGGGTGTGTTCCAATCGTTTCGGCATTGGAATATTGCTTGCTACAACGCGCGTCGTTACTTTTACGTCATTTTGTCACATGACGGGTAAACAACAAGACGACAAGTCGAAAAGTCTACGTTCGTGTACAGTAGCTTTGGTATCCAACAGTTGGATGCATTGAGAAGCGGCGAGCGCGGTGCGCACGAGTTTTGTGCTCGGCGCGTGGTGCGATCGCGCTGCCAATGCTGTGCAGAATGGTGCGCCGCCTCCGCTGCAGCCGGAGCGGCTGTGAATCGATTGCCGGCAGCGAAATGTTGCGGATCAGCGCATCGCTGTGGCCATTGCTGCAGCCGGAAGCAGGAGGAGGGATATCCTTCGAGTAACCCTTTACCCTGTAATATACTTTATAGGTTTTATTGCGGGCACAAGTGCGCTTGGTCGAAAGGCTTGCAGGCTATATCTGTACGCGTATACGCGACGTGTACACGTACGCGAGCACCAGCAGCAAACGCGCCGTAGATAGCAGCTCCAGCGCGAGCTCCGCAGCGCCGATCGCGCCGCGCGCGCGCGCACCGCGCGCGATGAACAACGAACCGCCGCGCGCGCGCACCATGTGGCGCGCCCGCCGCGCCTTCCTCGCCGCGCCCGCGCTCCGCCCGCGCGCGCTCCGCCCGCGCGCGCTCCGCGCGCCCGCGCTCGGCCCGCGCGCCGCCGCGCGCCGCCGCGCACCGCTGTGCACGGCGGCGCGCGTGCACACGTTCGAGGCGCGCGCGCACGAGGGCGGGCAGCGCGTGGACAAGCTGCTGGCGGCGCGCCTCGGCGCGCAGCACTCGCGCAGCTACCTGCAGTCGCTCATCGCGGGCGGCCACGTGCGCGTGCGCGGGCGCGCGGCGGCCAGCAAGTCGCAGCGCGTGGCGCGCGGCGACGCGGTGGAGGTGCGGCTCGTGCCGGCGCCCAGCCAGCTGCCCGTGCAGCCGGAGCGCATCGCGCTCAGCGTGCTGTACGAGGACGAGCAGCTGCTGTTCGTCGACAAGCCGCCGGGCATGGTGGTGCACCCGGCGCCCGGCCACTGGCGCGGCACGCTGGTCAACGCGCTGGCGGCGCGCTACGACGCGCTGCGCGAGATGGGCGGCGCGCGCGCCGGCATCGTGCACCGCCTGGACAAGGGCACCTCCGGCGTCATGGTGGTCGCCAAGACGGCGCGCGCGCACGAGCGGCTGTCGGCGCTGTTCGCCGCGCGGCTGGTGCGCAAGGAGTACGTGGCGCTCACGGTGAACGACCCGTGCCCGCCGGGCTGCGCCTCCACCACCATCGAGCAGCCGATCGGCCGCCACCCCACCGACCGCCTGCGCATGGCCGTGGTGCCGGCCGCGCGCGGCGGCCGCCGCGCCAAGAGCGTGGTGCGCACGGTGGCGCACGACGCGCGCGCGCTCATCCACGTCGCGCGCGTGCGCATCGAGACGGGCCGCACGCACCAGATCCGCGTGCACCTGCGCCACAACCGCGCGCCCGTGCTCGGCGACGACCTGTACGGCGCGCGCGACGTCAACGCGCGCTACGCGCCGCTCGCCGCGCGCCCCATGCTGCACGCGTGGCGCCTGCAGCTGCTGCACCCCTTCTCCAAGCGCGCGCTCGCCGTCACCGCGCCGCTGCCGCCCGACATGCGCCGCCTCATCCGCGCGCGCGTCGACCCGGCGCTGCGCCTGCCCGAGCTGCTCGCTACTGCCGCGCCGCGCGCCGCACGCGCGCAATGATGGGCGCCGGCGCCGTCGGGTCGCGCAGCCGCGCCATGGCCGCCGGCTGCGGCCACTGCGACACCGTGGCCAGCGCGGGCGGCAGCGCCGCCGCGCGCTCCCCCCCGCCGCCGCCGCCGCTGCCGCCGCCGCCGCCGCCGCCGCTGCCGCCGCCGCCGCCGCCGCCGCCGCCGCCGCCGCCGCCGGCGCGCGACGCGGGCGGCGGCGCGCCGGCCACGCGCGCGACGAGCTGGCGGCGCGTGGCGGCCGGCGTGAGCGCGTGCGTGAGCGCGAAGAGCGCGACGGCGGCGGGGCTCAGCAGCGTGCGCGCGGCCTCGTCGCCCATCTGCTCCGCCTGCGCGCCCGTCAGCTCCATCATGGCGGCCGCCGTCGCGGCGGCAGCGCGCGGCGGCGTTGGCGCCAGCGCAGATATTTTGCGCGCGCGCGCGCGGCACGGCGCGCGCGCTGATTGGGCGCGCTGCGGCGCCGATATTTGCGCCATGCGCGCGCGCCGCCATCGGCGCCAACCAGCGCGCGTCGAATCTCTCACACGTGACCGCGCCGCGTTGCCTGCGCCGCTGCTACCGAACGCGCGTCTTCGCCCGCGTCCGACGCCCCCCCCCCGCGTCCGGCCCCGCGTCGTCTCGCCCGCTCCCCCCCCCTCCCCCCGCCGCCGCCGCCCCGTCGCCTCCGCCACCGCCCCCCACCAACCCCCCCCCCGCCCCGCGCCTCCTCCATGCCGGCCGCGCCGCGCCGCGCCGCCATGGGCGTGCTCAACTTCAAGCTGTGCAACTTCCGCCTCACCGCCGCCACGCCCACGCCGCTGCCGTCCAGCTGTCAGATTTCGCTCTCCACCACCACGCGCCGCGTCGCCGCCGTCGAGTCGCCCGTCGTGCGCCGCGACCCCGCCGCCGCGCAGGAGCTGCTGTTCCCGCCCGACTGGCGCGTCAAATGGACCGAGCGCCTGCCCGACCAGCTCGCCGTGCGCGCCGCCATGCTCAACGTCACCGTCGTCAAGCTGTCGCCGCCCCGCTTCCCCCTGCTGTCGCCCTGCTCGGGCAAGGCCACTTGCTCGCAGCTGGGCGCCCTGCGCATCAGCCTGCTGTCGCTGGCGAGGGGGACCGTGTGCCAGAGCCTCAAGCTGCGCGACTCAGCAGGCAATCCCACTGACTACACGCTTGCGTTCGATGTGCACGTGGAGCAGCCGTGCCGCGTCTCTCTCTCCTTCACCGATGTGTCGCTTGTAGGCGACACCTCCCTGGCCACCGCCTGCCTTCGATTAGAGTACATGCTGCAGACTTCCTTTTCCACCTCCAAACTGCAGCACTGCTCGCAGCCCCACTCCACTCAGCAACGTTCTCCCGACCACAAGCGCTTCCGTTGGTCCACGCTGCCTCGCTTGTCGTTGCGCGCCACCTGTCTTGCCGATCTTGCCCATTCTGCCATTAACGTGTGCGTGCTAGATTCGCCGCGATCCTCGCCCCACTTCCAACACGTCCTTGCTCTCCATCACATCTGGGCCGCCCTCACGCACCCTGCCAATCCCTATCCCATAAACATCCCGCTTACCGACAAACTTACGCTATGCATGAACATCTCAGCCGATGCGCCGGCCCCATCCGGTCAGATGGTGGGAGGCGTCACCACCGACGTATCCATCACCGGTGCGCGTCCCGTCATCTTCGGCACCGCGCTTTCGAACGTCGGTCGCGTCATTCCTTCCGACGGCTTGCCACAAGGATGGATTGCGCTCGTCGACACGTTTGGATACCGCTACTACCATCATATCAGCAGTGACGTCGACGTGTGGACCATGCCCACCGACTCCACCACCGGCGAGGCTGTCAAGCAGGATCGGCAAGCCGCAAGCGCGCTTGGGTATTCCACGGGTCGCCACGGCTGGTTCCGCAACGTCACCACCGACCAGTACGTGTGGGTGCATCCTGCAGCCACACGCACCACTGTTCCGACGTACGATGAGAATACACCGGAGGAGCAGAGCGTGGTCACCATTCCGTACGAAGAATCGCCTCGGACGTCCATATCCTTTTCGACCGCCGATCTTGCCGAGTTTCATCCCGCCGCGTTCACGTCCAGGTTGTCGAGCACGACTCATGAGGCGTTCAGAACGGGCGACAGCGGCAGACCAATACGGGATCGCGTCGTGGAAATGAAGTGGACCATGTATCCGCGAGACGCCGAGGTGCTGCGCTGCGGCACGGAGGGTCACACCTTGACGGCCGTCAACGGCGGTAAGACGCTCATCAAGTTTGGCGGCTCTGCCGGTGTGGGCGGGGCTGAGAAGGCGGGTACGCGGCTTAATTCGCTGCATCAACTTGATGTGGACTCGATGAAATGGAGCACAATCTTCCCGTCGGGCGTCTCTCCTATTGGTAGAACGGGGCATGGTACTGTTGCTCTCGGAACAGATCAAAGTCGCTTGCTTGTGTTTGGGGGTAGCTCTCCGAAGGGAAGGTTGAATGACCTTCATATGTTCCACGTCGGAAACGAGACGTGGTCACCCGTGACATGTGACGGCATACCTCCCGGAATCAGAGCCCGAATGGGAATGACGGTGACGTCAGATGGCGCGAATGTGCTGGTGTTCGGCGGCCGCTCTCTGTATCGTTACCTCGGCGGAAAGTACTATGATCCGTTGTATGTGAATATGTTTAACGCCGAGCGCTCACAGTGGATACAGATGAGACCGCGCGGCTCGGGGCAACGGCCTCGACCTCGTAGCGGCTGCGTTGTGGAATTCATCAACGAGAGACAGATGTTTGTGCATGGCGGGTACGATGATGGTGACCGCTTCTACGACGACGCTTTCATTTTTGATCTTATCAGCTCCTCATGGCATTCCATTCCGTACCCGGATGAACCGACAAGACCAAAAGCGCGGGAGGGACATGCATCTGCGGTGATGGGGGAGCAGGTTTTGGTGTACGGCGGGGACTCTTCCGCGGGGCTGCTCAACGACCTTGCCGTGTTCGAAAGCAGCCGGTTGCGGTGGGTGGACACGCCAAGCTTGGTAGGGCACGCGCCTGGAAAGGTGTGCAACGCGGCGATGGCGAGCACGGCGGACGACAAGGTTGTGCTTGTGGGTGGCGATAATGGGTTCAGTATGAGTCACTCGACGTTCTGCCTCGAGGTGTCGCACCGGTCGGTTTTGGACGCCAAGAGCTTGGTGGAGATTGCAACGGAAAGAGGGCCCGATGCTAAGCGGTGCGTGGTTTGTCTGGACGCACCGGTGCAGACGATGTTCCTGTGGTGCGGTCACACGGTGTGTTGTTCGTCGTGCTCCAAACTGGTCGGGGTGGGATGCCCTATGTGTCGGACGCCGTTTTCCGAGATTGTGAACGGCGTTTTTCAATAGTGAGTAGGTAAGAAAAAGTAGATTACTGGTAGGTGAGATAGCTTTTTGTCTTATTTGCTAAACACAGCGGTGCGTTTGAGGGATGTGAGGGAGCGGAACGGTGTTGGGGGAGGTGGAACGGGATTGGTGTGTGGGTGGTGAGCTACCGTCTGCACGCGTGGATATGCAGCGGTACGTGCGCGTGCAAATGGTGCGGCAGCAATGCTCTCCTGAAGAGAGGCAGATGACATGCTTTGCCGATGGCTATAGTTTTGATGATATGCTTGTATGTATGTACGTGTGTGTACCATAATGTACAAGGTAACTGTGACTATTTAAGCTGTGCTATGCTACGCTCGGCGCACCCACCACCCACCGGGAAGCAGCTCGTATGCGTCCCACACGTGCTTGTCGACAAAGGTGGCGCCCACAGTGGTGGCTGTGTCGGACACAATCGGGATGCAAATGTCCTTGAGTCGCTCCAGCACGTCGACCTCAAAGACCGCTTGCGGGACGCGAATGTCCAAACACACTACCGCAAACTCGTCCAGTAGTAGCACGTGTTGCTCGCCCTCGGAGGACCAGCGCTCAAAGCTGATGCCCACAATGGACAGGCAGCTGGAATCGAACTGTGGCTGCACCTGCAGCACAATGCCATCCAGCAGGCGAACGACTATGCGCTGCGGCTGTAACCGGATGGCATCGCTCAAGATGTTCTGAATCACGAAGCGAACGCGCAGCGCGCCGTTCCGCAGCCGGCAGTCCTCGGCACTGGTGACGCACAACCACAGTCGCACGCCGTTTCGCTCTTCGCACTTGACAAACGAATGGAAGTGCGGGCCCGTGGTGCGGGAGATGGGCATTCGTTTTTGCGAGTGCCAGTTTGAAAATAGTGTCTTCCACGACAGGGACCCGGCCAATCGCATGCGATTCGGCAGCGAGCTCCCCACGCGCACGCGGAAGCGGCGGCGCGTCAGGTGCCGCCAGGCGCCGTTGTCGGCGGCGACTTCATGCAGCGAGCGGCTGGTCTCGGAGAGCGAGCAGAGCGAGCGGAAGTCGAGGTAGCGGACGATTTGAGCGAGGATGTCGCATGGGAGCGAGAGCAGGAGGCACGACGGCATTGCTCGCGAGCAGGGCCGACTGCGGCGGGGGCGCTGCGCTGCGCGGCCGCGTTTGGCGGTTTTGAGTCGACTCGGCGGCTCCAGCGGCGGCAGCTCGCTCGCGCGACTGACCCTCATGAATGAGCGCGCGATATTTTGGCAGCGGAAGGCGCTTTAGCGCTACGTGTGTGCAACTCATTGGCGCGCGCCTGGAGAGCACACCATCTTGCCTGCGCAACGTGTTTCGGCGCATGCGCGGCCGGTCCCCGCGTTGAAGCGCCATGAAGCGCGCTTTCTCGAGCCCCTCCCAGGCACGCCAATCTCCGCAGCCCCCGCGAAGCGCCGGTCTCCCCCGCTCTCGTCCGCACTGACACCCCCCTCACCTCCCTTCTCCTACAAATCACCGGCGCCGCTGACCGCCAGCGATGTGCGCCGCAGTGTGGTAAACCATCGCCGCGTTCCCAGTGGAGAACTCCACCTGTCTCTCATTCAAGTACTCGCACCCAACCAAAAACGCCAGCTTTTTCTGCAGCATCCGCTTCCCAAGCGGCGTCAGGCTGTACAACTCGTCGTAGCTCAGCCCTTCTTCAAACTCGCACAACTTCAGTATCGCGCACGAACGGTAGCACCCAAGATTCAAATCGCAGTACGAAAACCCAACAAACTGTTTCAGTTCGCTTGCATTTTCCAGCACCCACAGCCCGGGAATACTACCCCGTCGAATCGCCTCCTTGTCAAACCTCACGTTACCCTCGCCGTTCATCTCTGCCTTGTACGTTTCGTCTTTTCTCCATTCTTCACTTCGTTCCTCACCTTCGTCTCCTTTGCCAGCGCCATTTCCGTGCGGCGCACCAGTTATATCGCTCTTCTCCGCCGCGTCGTTCATATCATCTACTGTTCCAATTCGCTGCTCGAACGGTTCGATTGGCGTCACAGCCTCGGTTCGGAGCTCCTCCGGGATGATATCGCGCAGCACCGCATTTTTGGCGTTCTTCCAATCTTTCACTGCGCTGACTAGACTCTGCGCTAGCTCCGTCACGGCCGCTCTTTGCTTTGCTTGAAACTGGAGCTTGGCATGTGTCACAGCATCACGCAATGCGGAATCTGCAATCGCCTTCCGATCGGCGTCAGATACTGGCGCACCAAAATATCCCTGCACCAGGTTGGATACTTTATGCTGACCCGAGTCGGACGAAAACGGTATGAGTTGCTCACAAATGCGGTGCTCTACTTCAAGAAAAACCTCCCCTTCGCGTTGCAGCTGATCCACGACGGAAGTCAGTCGGCTCAGCCCTTCTCGGTGAGAAAGCGATTGACGTCTACCGCCACTCATAGTCGAGTCCCGAGGCTGCCCAAAACGCACCCCCTGATGAGAAGCAGATAACGCGATGCGTTTAGACTTTGTCACCGATTGGAGAACTCGCTCTCTTGGAGATGTTCGTTTCCCTTTAGAAGCTGATTGCGTCCCATGAGTCATAGCGCCCTTGTTCTGTATTGCTTTTTCGGCGGAGATGGGTTGGGGCGACCCAACTTCCACCTCATCTACCATGTCTGTCGCTTCATGGTCAGATCCGGACGTGCTCTTCTCTTCGACTTTAGGTCTCCCTGCTGACTTAGCTTTCGCCGCAGAACGCGGAGACCGTCGTAACGGCGTGTTCACTTTCGTTTGCGCTCTTGGTTGATTTTCTTCGTCCGCAGCAACTACAAAACGGTAAGGAAGTTCCGACATCTCCCTATTCAGATCCTTCTGCTGGCGGTTCTGTAGCCTTCGCGACTTCCGTTCCCCGATGCGCAATTGCCGCTGCGAGTGATGGGGTTTCGAGTCCTTTTCGGATGTGCCCAACATCTGCGGATCGGTTAAAGGTGGTTCTGCACTGCATTTATTCAACTTTTTCTCCTGCACAGCTGCCGGACTTCTGGGGTCTGCAAAGCGTGAACTGCTCCTCAAAGACTTCCCCTTATCGGATGGCGCGTCAATCTCATCCTGCTGTTGCGAATCCATAGCAATCTGAGGTGATGAAGCAGTAGCAGTGGCAAATGGATAAATTGGCTCTAAGCGTCTTCCGTTTTCCCTCGTTCGTAACTGGGGTTGCGCTATTGGCGGTAGAGCTGATTTGTCTTGCTCAACCCTGGCTTTTTTCCTTGCCCTCGGTGATACAGAATCCAACTTACTGTGAACTAATCCAAAGTCCGATTCATCTTCTGAGACATATTCTGCATCTTTTCCTAGCACAAGATCTGCAGTAAACGTCCTCTTCAGTCGATCGTCCCGGGTCCTAACCTTCTGGCTATGAAAACTAACTGTTGGCGGTGCATTGTGACCACCCCGCACAGCCTCAGGCCGTGCAGGACAGCTCTCATTCGTGTTTCCGGGGCTCGCATGAGGTTCGGTTCGCTTGGGAATAAATATGTCTGTTTCAGCGTTCTTCGGTGTGCTCTCTTTTTTGTCAGACTGAATCTTTTTTCGACGACCAATACCTTGCGCCTTTGAGCTTATTCTAAAAGCGCCTTGAGGTGTTGGTCCCAATGGTTGCCATAGTTGATCATAAAATTCCACTGCAGACCCCTTCGCCACGACAGTAGCTCTGTGACCACGCTGATGACGAGACCCTGGCTCTTTTGATGCGTTGTGTTGAGCTGATTCGAGTACGTTTTCCGTCTTTTCCGATTCAGGCCCCATGTAAGACACAGATAACCTCTTCAAACGTGCCTCGCGTAATGCTTGAGCTCGCTCACGCATGGTCATACGTTTTGGGGTTGGTCGCAGTGATGATTGATGGCGCGTAATTCCGGTAGTCGATTCCGGAGGAAGCTTGAAAAGAGATGCAGGGGTAGACACAAATCGTTTGTCCAACTCTCTCTCCATTTGTGAGACAGAGACGGGTTCCATCTCATTTCATGCAATGTCTTATGTTACGAATTCGTTTTACACGCTTGAAAAAACGACATTTATACAGACTGCTGAACTCTTCAAGGGGCCTTCTTGCTTCATGATTGGAAGAGTGCGAGAATAGTTATCTTGAGCGGTGTGATACCTTTTTTATCCTGGGGCGAGGAGTAGATACCCCGGGTAGTTAAGGGTAGCTTCAGTTTTTTGTTATGTACACACCCAAATTTTGTGAACCTTCACACAAATTACAAAAGGCGTCCTCTTCTTACCACAAGGGTATTCAAAAACTATCACAGAAGTGTCCGAAAATTCAGAAAACGCCATTTTGAACCATGAAAAGTGTAGAGGCCGCAGGAATGATCTCATTGATCATTCCAGGACCGCCTGTGGCCATACAAACGTTTCAAACCTTGGATGAAAATAGGAAATGTTTGAAATGTTTCGAACGTTTCAAAAGCATCCCAAAAACCGTTCAAAACATTTGAAAGATTCCTCAAAAGTAAAACATATATTTCCAGACTTTGGGCAGCCCCAAATGCTCAGAGTTTGATTTTGAATCAAGAAAGCAGCACCTTTGAGGGACGCGTCGGCATTGTAAGCGCAGAGCTACAGGATTGCCGGTGCAGAAAAAAACTCAGCGCGCGGCTGAAGCAAAGAAAAGAAGATTTACAAGAGTAGAACTGTGAGCTCTCTGTTGTTACTCCATCTCCCCTCTGGGCTTGCGTCAAGCCCAGCCCTTCTTTATTGATTTTAGTCCCGAACAACGAAGCTGCGCAAGTTTTCGAGCGGGCGCCGCGGCACTTTCCGGGCCCTTTGAGTCATAAAACCTGACCCCAGGACCCCAGTAATACACAACAAACCAGGGCATGGTTTATCTTCACTCTCCAACAATTTCTTCGCTATCGGCTTAAATTCCGGCGAAAACATTTGCAGTTGCTGACATATGTAACAAAAAGCGCCGTTCTACTACGAATGAAAGCAGAGGCGGCCAGCAAATGCGCGTTGTTGCAACACGTTTAAAGTTCCACGAAAAGGCTGTCACTAACAGCCTCTGCAATCTGCGTCGCATTTTTTTTTGAAAGTCAAGACCAAGCGCTTTTTTGAAAATGCAGCTTTTTGCTTGGCCCAAGATTTTAAATCCGTCCCTCATTCCATTGACTAAAAGAGGTAAACGGCCGCACTTTAAGCAGCAAAAAATTGCGTAAAAAAGCTATTGCTGATCGTATAACGATGAAGACGGTTTTAATAGTCGAATTTCATGTTGTTTGGAGATATACAGCATCCCCAACTAGAACTCCGGCCGGATTAAAACAGATTTTGCTATGCAAAGCTCTGTTGACTTTACATGCACGTTTGAGACCTTCTCAGCCACATTTAATGAACCGCGCTTCCGTATTGCGCCCTTCAACGGCTTATAAACAATCAAAATGGTTGTACCGTCTTCCATTCCCACGGTTGTCGCTGTTGGGCGTATTGCTTCGACAAAGCGGTAAAAAAAATCACACACAATTAAAACCAGTGCAGCAAGTGAATTGCAGGCAACAAATTCAAGTTTCACCACGTAGATGCGGTGCCAGTCTCACTGTAACAGTTATGTAACCAACCGTGCGCAACGGTTTGCTGTTCGCGTCAGCAATATGCACGCTTGGACCATAGCGAACGAATTCCCAGAGTGCTGCGGGCACTATGAAAGAGTGGCTGAGATTGGGCCTAGCGCCTGTCTCCAACACAGACAGTGTTTTGCAAAACCCAGCAATGAGGAAAGACACGCAAAGGCGGTTCAGACCCTCTCTCAGGAGGCGAGCACAGCAGTATAGCGCTCCCACAGGTACGACACGGCAATGCCGGGTGCACGACCGGATTCGACCTTTCTCAAGTAATGGAGGAAGCGACGCGGCGAAGAAGACGCGTCCAGCGGTAGAGAACACACGACACGAGTCGACAGTAGCGTTACAGGCGTAGCACGCGGTACCCACGAGTGTGGCGATGACATGCGAGAGCGGCAATAGCCCACGCAAGTGTGTCGAGCCACAAACAATATGCAACGGTACACCAAGTAGTGCTACCTGTATAACAGGGACCGAAATAAAGAAAACACGCACAAAGTAAACACGCGAAAGCGGTAGTGGGGTTGATGATGCCGCGAGGCGGATAACGAACCCGACACACGGTGGCGACTCTCCGCAAGGAGGCTATCACACACCGAGGGTGGTAAGGTAGAGCTGAACACTCGGTTGGGTTCGTTTAATTTCCCAGCAATGGGTGCGGCTCAATCTACTAAGTACTGCACTAGGTTGGCACACTGTCAGTGTGGTACAGCAGATATGCTACGAATACCTACTTCAAATACCCCAATGATTGCGTGCAAACCTTCCACACGTATGTGACTCACCGGCTAGGCCGTGCACCTCATAACACTAATTCTATATTAAGTATACCCAAGAATGGGCTGATCTCACCAGTTACTCATACTGTGTGCCACCACCTCCCGGCATCGCCGTGCATGTTATGAACCGCATCAGCGAAGGAGTCCTGCAATCGCGTTGCACTACCTTTCCCCCTCCTTAGGGTGCGAGACGACCCCGCGAGCGGTTTCGCTTTCCTCCTCTGGAGTGTATTTAAGCACTTCGGCATGACGGTCTCCAATCAGGCCTCCCCGGTCTCTTCTAACGGCGACTCCGGTCAACCCCTCTCCACGCGTACTGCGGTAGTGTCTCCTCCGATACCTCGGCGCGCTCTCCCTTCTCTCTCGCTTTTAGCGCTTTCGTCTCTTCCTCGCGCGTTTCCCGCGATGCCGAACCCGAATCAGGGTAGCAACCAACCGCCTGGTGGGTCTCAGAACCAATACGTTGGTGGTTTCGCTGGGCCTTCACACCCTTCCTCCTCTGGAGCGCCTCTCTCACAGCCGTCTTCCGCTGGCGTTCGGTTTCCGCAACCGGTCAATCCGGGATTTCACACGGCTCCTCTTCCCCAGACGGGTGGTCAACTTCCGCCCCCGGCGTCTGTACCGCAGTGGAACTGGATCGCTCCTGCTGTCCCGGTCCAACCAGTAGTCAACCCGCATGCGGGCGCGTGGGCGTCGTATGACGAACTCAACAACGTCGACCCTCGCAGCAATCCCACACCGTTCTTACGGGCTCCGTGGTTTCATCCGCAAGGCGTGACCAATCGTTCCCTCGATGAGGCGTATGCCGATGGCAGTGGTCACCTCCCAGGAGGCGTGCACGTCTGGATGACGGTGACGTTCGACTGGCATTACCGGATTACCGTGCCTACCAACGCGCTCGTCCACCATCGTGGTCAGTGGCACAACTCCGCCCGAGCGGCCATGGTTCGCGTAGCGCACATGCGCATGTTTCGCACGTACTCAGAGCGCCAGATTCCGGCGAACTTCCGTTTCGACGTGGCCTTCTTCCGAACACTCGGCAAAATCCAATATGGAGAGAATCTTGCCCGGCTCGCCGGTGTGGTGGAGCGTTACCAGAACGTCCCCGTTCACCAGGATCTCCTGTGCTGGACCCGTCCGCTTCTGCGTGCAGAATTTCGATATCTCCCACGCGTACCGCGGTCCAACTACCTTCAAACAATGATCCGTCCCGAACGACGTGCCGGCTCCCGATGGGGTTACCTTATCCTGTATCAAAACACGGAGTCAAACCGGATTCGTCCGCGCCACATGCGTGGGAGATATGTTCCTCTCCCCTTTGTGTGGGCGTCCGTGGAGGTCTGCCGTGGCTGCTACATGGAACTCCCCCCCTGTCTCACGTATGTGGGTAGTAGGCTCGTGACAAACCCGATTACGGGATGGTGGAGCGTTGTGTGGAGCAACGGCTTTCCGCTATCGGATGCATCACGGTTCTCATAATGAGATGGTACTGATGGCCGGTGACGTGGCTAAGTTATGAAAACTCCCCTTAATTTTGGGTATTGTTGGGATGGTTTGGTTGGACCCTTAATAGGTAGACCCTGCATGGGAAGTGCCTAGTGGGTGTGATAGTAGGCCACGTGGTGGAGTTGGCTAGTTAGATATTTGTGCCACGCCCGTTGGGGAATACCCCACACCCTGACAGTGGGTCGTCCACGTGTATGACCCTCGGGAGGTGTGCATTGTAGATACCGTAGTAGTAATAGTATATATACTCGGGTGATCTCACCCTGGAGCCGACGAGTAAATGGACAACTGAGTCGCGTCCTGTTCAGGATCGGGCTATAGTAGACAGCTGCCTACGTAGGTTTACCACTCCCCTCGGAGAGTAACCACGATTGGTTTCGGCACTACTACCCCTCAGGGTCACTTAGGAAGCTTGCATCTTGCCATCTCTGGAACCTTTGTTTTATCTACCGTTGTATCGGTCCCTTGTTGTTGTCATTGTATTTTGTTGTTCATTTTCGTGGCTGTTGTTGTCACCCGTTCACCTGGTTCAGGTATTGCTTCCGCCCCAGTATTGGGTATATTTTTGGCACGCCCTTGTGCGTCGCTCCGCTATCGGACCTGTTTCCGCCGGTTGGCACGGTCCGTAGCTTCGCTCCGGTGGGTTGCACCGTGAGCTCCCCCCCCATTGACACGGTCCCCTTTTTCTCCATCTCTCCAGGTTCGGATCACACTTCACCTCTGGATCTACACCGTTCTTTGCATCTCACCTCTGTAGGTATATCCAGTCACCGTCTCCGGTCTTACACCCGGCTTGTCTCGCGACTCGAGCACGGACAGAGGGTTCTGCCGCTGTTTCTATCTCATCCAGGGAGTAGGACTCGGACATCCTAGTGGAGATTCCCCATCGCGCCTAGCGCAGGGTTTTGCTCTACATTTTGGTCTCTCGACCTAGAACGGTGGAGGACCATAACTGGGTTTGTTGTGTCGCTTGGAATCTGGACACTTGGAATTCCCTTTTTGGGAGATTGAAGGTCGCGGCCACGTTCACCTGGTTGTGATACGAGATCTCTCACCCCTTTTTTCTGGCTGCAGTTTGGAAGTCTCGCATTTGTTCGCGTAATAGCCCCCGAGTTCGGTTGGCAAGCTGCAGTATGCCACGCCGAGCTACCTCCTCGAAAGGAAGGTCGGTTACCTTGAATGCCCCTGCGCGGTCAGGTGGTACCCGCTCGAGAATATCGGTCCCTGGATCGGGAAGTAATCGCGACAACCCCGAGAACCGGAATGCATCAGTTGATGGACAGGAGATTATAGAACTCCCTCCGCAGGCAGTACCACAACCTGAAGAGGAAGTTCCAGTCGTGGAGACACCCTCTGCCGCACCGCCGGAAAGACTTGACTCTCAGGAGTACAGTAATCTGGGCACTCGCCTTAGTATTGCTAACGCTGCCCACATATCCCTCATTGAGTCAGTCGAGGAACTCCGTCGACAGGTTTATAAACTCCTAGATAAGGACGTCTCAGGAGAGGTGCGTATCCTGAGGCAGGAGATGAATTCACTCATGGAGTGCTTCGGCTCCCCAAGGGCTTATGTGGAGGAAAACCGCCTCGTACGAGAGGATACTCAAGCCGCCGTGGAACGGATCCACGCACGCTTGGACACCCTCGAAGCCACCATTCTGATAGACGAGGAAGCAGAAGCCGCCGGGCGGAACAGTTCGGAGGACGAAAGTTCAGTTCGCCAATCCACTAGGAGAAGCCGTCGTAGGTCCATGAAGGATTCCCGTAATTACTCGGATGTGTCTGACTCCGACTCCGGAAGTAGTTCGGACAGTTCGTCCTCGTCGTCGTCCTCCGACTCTTCGGATGATAGCCGACGTCGGCGTCCCCGTTCATCGAAGTCACGGTCCAAGGTTACTTTTACCTCTCAGGGAGCAATCCGCACCCGGGAGAAGGGGAAGAAGCACCCTGGCTTGAAGGAGTTGAAGCCATCTAATCCGCTGTATCGGAAGTTGCTTTCATATCGCTATTATCGACTTAAGGATACCTCCGAAGTTCGGACCTCAAGGGGAACCGGAAAGGTCCGGGACTACATCCGAAAACTCGGCGTTACTCTGAATAAGAGAGAGTTTGCAGGAGAGGACCCTATCCTGGTCCTGGACTTCCTCGCAAGGTTTGTGCAAGAAGCTGATATACTCGGAATGAGCGAGGGCCAGGCGTACGTAGCCCTCCCGTATTACCTCAAAGGTTTGGCAGAAGATCAGTTTAATTCCGTCCGCGGATCGTCAAGAGCCTCGGAAGGGGGAGTTACATGTTGGCCCGAAGCGGTACACTACCTCCTAAGGTCATATGCTACTGGTCATGCCATCCAAAAGGCGACTTCCGCCTTAAGGGATACGAAGCAACGTCCGGGAGAAACGGAAACAGCTTATTCAACGCGCCTGAATAAGGCTTTCCACCGCTGCGGTAATGTACATTCCTCGGGAGAGAGATGTTCCCTGTTCGTGGATGGGTTGGATTCCCAAATACGGGCACTTGTCGCCCGACATCGGGAGAATAATAGGAAGATGACCTACCTGGAATTAGTACAGTATGCCCAAGCCGAAGGTGAAACGCTCCGAGCTAGGCGTCCCTCTAGAACCAAACCTCGTAAGGTACTCTTCGCCGAAGAATCGGATTATTCTTCTGCCCAGGTTGATGGGAATGGTTCCAATCTGGATCACGATAACGTTAACCTCGTGGGTAGCAACCCCGACTCTATGGGTACTTCTGACCTCCCGTCCACCTCTGTCCCGTCTTCGGAAACGGATCCCGCATTCTATGCGCAAGGACACCGGGTTCCGGCAGCGCCAATCCCCTATGGAGGTCGTGGCATGAGGTTTACTCGCCCAGGATGGAGGGATAACACCCCGCAGAGTCGTGTGGATAGAGGTCCACAGGACTATTCGACCCCAGTTATCTGTTATGAATGTTACCAATATGGGCATATCTCAACGCAGTGTACGCTCCCTTCGCGGGAAAGGTCGAAAATCATCGCTCAGTTCGAATCTCTCTCCCCAGAGAACCAAGCTCGTGTGCCGAGAACTTCCTACGAAGGCGCAAAGTACGCAATGGCAGTTCATTTGAGTGGTGGATCTATGGCGACTCAAGCCGCTCCTGTGGTAGGCCAGAATATGGAAGGAAGAGTCGAACCCGCGAACGGTCATCAAGTTGGTGCCCAGGACGGGAATCGGCCACGACAGGCTGGTCCTGCTCCGAAAAACTAGACTTGGGAGTCTCCCCAACGGGAGGGGCGTCTTCTGAGCCGAAGCTGAAGACGCCCGAGGCGCCTCCGCTTCACTCCCCGGCTGTTAGAATCCTAACAAGGAAGATGGCTGCCACTGACGTAGATTCGGAACACTGTGGTGTTCTTTGTCGCCCGTGGGTACGGTCCCGAAATTTCCGTGCTCCGGATAGAATCCTGGTAATGGCCAAGAGGAACTACAAGGTGTATGCCGACCTTGGCCTGTCCACCCAATTCATGGTTAGGCAATTAGCTGTCCTGGATACAGGAGCTGCCCCCAACTTGATCAACAAGAAGCTAATCCCGCCCACTCTTCGGGAGACAATCCGTTTCGGCCCTGCTCTAAATCTCGCCGATGCGAACAATAATCCGTTGAGAACGGCTGGTTATATTACACTCCTTGTACGATTAGGAAATTGTTTGGTACAACTTGATTTTGTCGTCTGTGACTCATTGGCTGCACCGATTATTTTCGGTTGTGACTTCTGCGATCGGTTCGTGGAAGCCATCCGTCCGCGGAAACGCCAAGTGGAAATGGAAGACGGGTCAATACTGCCGATTGTTCGGAAACCGTTGCGAGCTGCTACGCGGAAGCACGTACCGCTGCCGGCCGCGCAACAAGCCTCCAACGATGGCATGGGGTCGACAAAACTACACGTCACGAAGTCCGTGCAGTTGCCCCCAGAATCCCAGGTATGGGTCGACGTCAACACCAAACAATGGGGCCTCCACACGATACAACCGTTACCGGCTTTATATGAACAGCGCCAAATCGCTCTCGCTAATAGAGTGGTCACTATCTAACCAGATCAACCCTTCAAGGTCATGGTCGCCAACTTGGGAAAATCCACTCAGTGGCTGGTAAAGAACCAAGTGATTGGTACTGTGCTGCCACACCCGACTGCGGTCGTTCCGACGAAAATACCTATCGCCAAGGTTCTCGGAGTGTCGGACCCTAAGGAGGGGGAAGAGAGCGCCGAACCGCAAGTTGTTGAAGCCGTGAATACGGAAGAAGCCCAAGAAGACTCGGGTTCAGACAATCCGAGACCTCTAGAGGTTAGTCCTGTGCCACCTGGCAGTGATTTGAAGGATCCTGTTGAGGAATTGATGAAGCTTGATTTGGAGCATGTACCGGAATCCCATCGGGAGAAGCTTCGCGAGAGGCTGCGGGAATTCACTCCCATGTGGGACGGAACTCTAGGAACGATTGGAATAACTGAGCATTGCATTGACTTGCTTCCGAACACTCGGCCGATTGCACAACACCCCTATCGGGCCGGACCGAAGGCTCGGGAGGAATAGAAGTCTCAAGTTGAGAAGATGTTGCGGGCTGGCGTTATTGAGGCCGCTCAATCCCCTTGGGCGTCACCAGTAGTGCTAGTTCCGAAACCGGATGGATCTTGGAGATTTTGTATCGATTACCGAAAGTTGAATGCGGTGACAGTGAAAGATGTATATCCGATACCCCGGATGGACGAATATATCGATTCTCTTGGGAGCGCGAACGTGTTCACCACCCTTGACGCTAACTGGGGATACTGGCAGGTTCCCATTAGGGAGAAAGACCGGGATAAGACGGCGTTCGTATGCCATCAAGGCCTATACCGTTTCCGGAGAATGCCCTTTGGGTTAACTAATGCACCCGCTACATCGTGCGGTCGATATCTTACTAGCGCGATTTAAGTGGACCACATGTTTGGTGTATCTGGACGATATCGTCGTTTTTTCCAACAATCTGGATGATCATCTGACCCATGTGCGGGACGTTATGAGAGTACTGCGTGACGCAGGGATAACATTGAAACTCAAGAAGTGCGAGTTCTTCACCGAATCGGTCAAGTATCTGGGTCACATAATCCGTCCCGGAAAGCTTTCAGTCGATGAAGTGCGGGTCAAATCCTTGAAGGAGGCGAAACACCCGAGAACTCAAACAGAGCTGCGATCCTTCTTAGGACTGTGTAACGTATACCGACGTTTCGTTCCGAACTTCGCGGACATTGCTTCACCGTTGAACAAGCTCCTTACGAAAGGAAAACCTGTTGAATTGCACCCCTTTGGAGGCGAAGAGGCCTACGCGTTCGCGGCATTGGTTGAAGCCGTGACGTCTCCGCCAATTCTGGCTCTCCCCAAACCTGGGTTACCCTATGAGGTCGACACTTACGCTAGCGCAAACCAGGTTGGGTGCGCTTTGTTTCAAACCGATGAGACCGGGGAACGACACCCTATTGGGTACTGGTCGAGATCGCTAAACGTTCATGAGCGGAATTACTCAGTTTCCGAGAAGGAATGTCTTGCCGTAGTCTGGGCATTGTCGACACTCAGACCATATTTGATGGGGACCCACTTTCGTGTACACACCGACCACAAATGCCTTCGCTGGCTGATGGAAATCACCGAACCATCGGGACGCCTGATGCGGTGGAGACTCCGACTGTCGGAATTCGACTTCGAAGTAGTGTACAAGAAAGGCTCCCTTAACCTCCAGGCGGACGCCCTATCCCGTTTGGGCACATCAGCTGAAGCCGAGCCTACCGAGGACGCCGACATCCCATGTTTTATGGTTGGCGACCTCGAAGGGAGTATGGAAATTGTGACGGATGACGTTTGTGACGATATACTTGTCACACGACCCACTGAACCGGGTACCGGGTCATTTATACCCATCACGCCCGAGGAGATGATACGGGAACAGCAGATGGACCCCTTCTGTACACAGGTACGAGCCCGTCTGAACGGTGGATACCACTTGCCCTTTCAGGTGAATAATCAAGGCTACTTAATAAGAAAGGTGTCACCGAACCCACAAATAGTGGTGCCGCACTTCTTACAGAGTCGGGTTCTTCACCTCTCTCACTATGTGAAGCTGGGAGCCCATCCGGGAGGAAGAAAGTTGTATCTCACATTGAGAAAGGATTTTTACTGGCCTGCAATGGCATTCGACTGCTATGCAGTACGTCGATCCTGTCAGGAATGTGCCAAAAACGACATCAAGCTGAGGAAGCATTCAAAGAAGTTGAAGTTATTCCCTGCAAGGGCGCCGCTAGAGTCTGTCGCCATTGACATTCTTGGCGAATTGATCAAAACCTCGCAAGGGAATCAATACCTCTTGGTGATCACCGATCGCTTCTCAAAGCTGGTACGGACTGTGCCGCTCAAGCGGATAACTGCTGCTGCTGTGGCTCAGGCGTTTGTTACCCACTGGGTCTTTGTCTATGGACCACCGGTACACGTGCTCTCCGACAACGGCTCCCAGTTCACGTCGAAATTCTTCCAAGACGTTTGTCGCATCCTCGACATTAGGAACCTGTTCACAACAACGTATCACCCCCAAACTAATGGTCAGGCAGAGAGATTTAATCGAACCATTCTTGGTGCATTGAGATCCTACGTTGCGGAACACCCCAAGACTTGGGATTTGTACACAGACGCCATTACATACGCGTACAACACCCAGGTACATCGGGTAACGTCGTTGTCCCCTTTCGAGTTAGTCCTGTCAAGGAGACCACCTCCTCTTGCCATTGAGGCACAGCCAACCATGGACGAGTACTCGACACCGAGGCTACACCGCGAAGCGTGGAAGAAATGGTTAACCACGATGGTGCCTATTGCTAAGCGCTCTATGGAGAAAGCTCAACTCGCCTACAAGCGCAATTTCGATAGCCGAATCCGTAGGCCGCTACCGCAGCTTCGGGTTGATGATTATGTGTTCCTCAGGAAGGAGTACTACAATCCTGAGAAGGAGAAGCGCCATAAGCTCTCTCCAATCGCCAGTGGCCCCTATCGGGTTGTATCCATACAGGAGACTACCGTCGTGCTTGATATCGATAATCAGCACGAGCGGGTATCGCGAGATCGAGTATATCGCGCACCGAGCCCTATACAGGAAGTTATCGCCGCGCCGGATACCGGAAACGGTCCATCGTCGCATCAAGTTACCGAACAGACGGGTACTGCAGCAAACCGTCCATCAGTTTTGCCCCACCCGCAGCGCGGTCTCGCTGACTTGCCTGAAACAACAGAGTTGCTCAAGGATAACCCCGGACTCTCACGGGTTACACCTACACCCTCTACTGAGTTACATGAGATTCACCCCTCGTCTACGGTATTGGCGCGAAATGCGGAAGCCGTATCGCACCCTAAGGAAGGGGAGGACAGTGCAAATCGCGCTCCGGTTGCTCCGGCATCCGCTGGACCTACCCGAGGTGCTGAGTCTCAGAGTGAGATGGAATCCCCCACTGGGAACGATCGCGCTGGCGCTACGTCGCGTGATTCCGAAACCTCGGCGAGGAACGAAGTCAGAAGAAGTGAAGAATCCCCTGCTGGGAGTGCTGCTGCTAAGGATGTTAGTGGCCCCGTTGAGATGCAATCCAAGTCGCTGGAACGCGCTGTAACTCGCTCGCGCAAACGTGCAGTATCCGCTGACCCCTTCGCGGGACGAAGCGGCATGGAAAGTGACGCATAGCCTACCTGGGAATAGCCCGCAGTGGGAGAGTTAAGAAGACAAGAATCCTTGTGGATTGTGCTGGAAAGCCTTGGTCAGGAAGTGGAGAAGTCCCATGAAGGGCGCTGCTTAGCAGACGGAACGCTATAGTGCGTCGGACCCGGAATTACGGTAAATGGCACCGCGCGCATGCGCAGCCCTATGGCGGGAGATTCGAGATTGAATACTGTAATCCCATGCCATTGCTGGAGAGTGGTGCCCGCCGCTTAGCGACCGCTTGCCGGAAACTGACACTGTAGATACCGTTCACGGGATGTGTGGCACACACGCGCGCGCCACCATCCAATGAAAATGGAGTGCACGGCCGGATATGCGCCGTGGCCCAGCGTTCCGCCGCCCTGCACAGGGAGTGCTGTAGGCTACTTCTCCGTCGCAACGGCTCTCCTGCGACCAAAGTGAAAGTGGTTCCGCAAAACGGACGCTACCGTTCGTCGGTTGGCCGCCCGTTTGGGAAAGAAAGGAGCTCGCCGGACTCCGGAGATCGAGAGTTTTCGGTTGAACTCACTTGTGAGGCAATTGGACGCCCGTTTCGGGAGTTAGCGCACTCCGTCAGGACGGCTTGAGAAGACCGAAGTCCACCTGTCCACCGCCCCGAAGATCGGTTCAACGCCTCCAAGGACCACTAACCCGCGTGGGTACCACTGGACATCACTGCCCAATGTCGGGAGAAGCACCAGGAGATGCCAAGGATGGCGTATACCCACAGGAATTCGTGGTAGATCGTATCGTGGAACACGAGAAAAGCCCCGAAGGGAAGCTACTGTATAGAGTCCGTTGGTACGGCTATTCCCCAGAGGAGGACACTTGGGAGCCAATTGAACACCTCCCTAGGTCCAAGGTCTTGTCGTATCATCGCCGGTCTCGGACACCATTGCCTCCAACGTTGGACAATGCGATGGTGGGGTAGCCCGTTAACCGGTGCAGTTTACAGTTCTCGTGCCCGCTCTGCGGTTTGAAGAAGAGAAGAGTGACGCTCGAGAAGAGAAGATGAAGTCAAGAAGTAGGAAGAGATCCTCTGTATAATAGGAGAGAAGTGTTAGTAGTAGTAACCACCGAATTATCGGGACAATGCCGCATTGCGGAAAAGTAGAAAATGCCTAAAAAGGAGAAAGAAGATATCTACGCCGAGAAGCCATGGAAGGGAAGAGAAGAAGGATGCTGAGAATCCTATGGAAGGAAGAAGGAGAAGGTCCTGAAGAAGGAAGAGGAAGAAGTAAGAAGAAGAAGCTCGTCGCCGAGAAGCATACCTCGACGAGGGTAAGGGAAAACTTGCCACTAGCTGGCTTTAATTGGAAACTATCACAAGACACTCTAAGATTGGAGGAAGACCTCATGAGGGGCTAACCGCCAGTGGAGGGAGCACCGCTTCCCGCGTTGGGATTCTGTGAGAAGTACTCGCTCGCGAGGGCCGCTAGCCCTGCGATGGTGTTCACGCCCGGAGGGATTGGCACGCCATGAGCCTGGAGATCGGCCCGAAGGGAAGCCACGCTTCCGGCCCAATTTGCCGGTTGTGCGGTGGGAGCTATCAAGGAGCATCCCTCACGGGCAGGAGCGCCCTCCGTTGGGACCGCAGTTGCGTTCGGGTCCGTATTCGGAATGCCAGTGAGTTGGCCTGTTCCGGCAACGACGGCGATCTCATCATTATCCACCATTGGATCAGGGACATCCGAGGGCACGGCATAGTCCTCAGGGAACACAAACCCAACTGGGTGACCTACCGGCATAGCGCGGGGAAGTGCGGCCATCGCGTTCGCTTGCTCTTGAGAGATGAGCTGGCGCTCCCATGGGTCGTAGTACACCCAGACCCCGGAACGGGTGGAAATTCGCCCCGGTGATCGGTCGCGGAAACGCTGTCGCCTGTCAGGCTGCCAAGCTACCGGAACTCGGTCCCAATCGACCCTGTCGATTACATCCAACAACTCCCCAACCTCTTCCTGGTTAGCCTCGGAACCCAAGGGGGTAACGAGATCAATCCTTCGAAGGAGCCACCTCAAATTTGGAGGAAGATACCACAAGCGGAAGTGATCATAGACATCCCACAGGAGGTGAACCGCGACGCGGGCAGCCCACTCGGCGAGTACCAACGACCAATAGCCCGAGTCGGGATTGTCTATCAACCGCGAGCCGATATAGTAGATGCTCGGCGGGAGTTCAGCAAAACACCCCGCAGGGACCTCTACCCGACTCCACCACGATGGAAGGCCCACGTATCGGGACGGTAAGGCATCGAAGCGCAAACGATCGACCTCCAAATTTGGATACGGAATCAGAAGTCCCCGACGGGAGCGCGCATTCCGCTCAAACCGGACCCGCCTCTCGAAATCATAGAGATCACGGTTGTGACGCCTACTCCGTGACAGGTATCGGAACTCTGCCCTCAGCAAGGGACGACTCCACAGGAGGATATCAGGATCCACTTCACCCAAGTGATACCGATGCTCCGCTTCCGGAAACTCCGCCAACGCGTTTCCATATGAGACCTCCCCGTAGGTACGATAGTGCGACACGTCGAAGTCGAATTCTGCCGGAATCGGATGATCATATCGCAACCTTCCAACCCTGGAGTAAGCCAAACGAGCCATCTCCCCACGCGCTTGGTCAAGGGACTCCCCGCGTTCACATCGGAGCAAGTGAGGTTCTACCGCAATGCGGGTTCGCCACTCGCGGGAGCGTACTGCATCTCGGGGGATCCCACCTGGGAGCATTCCGTTCACGGCGTAAGAATCGATGAGAGCCTCATCGGCAACCGCTGTCGGGTGGAACCACGGCGCGCGGGAGAAGATAAGGCCCTCGCGGCGTATATCCCGATTCACGAGGGACTCACGACTAATCCACCCACGGGGGTTCACCGTCAACGGGACAGCCTGCTCGGCATTCCAAGCAATGGCGTTAGGATCGAAAGCCTGCTGAGTAGGAGCAACTGGAGGAGCCGGAGGCATCGGAAGAGGAGCACCCGGATGGGGATACGCCTCGTAGAAGCTGAAAGGAGCCACCGCTTGCGGGACAGGAGCTTGCGCTTGAGAAGGGAAGAATCCGAGATGGTTGTACCCCGCGTAGGGTTGGTTGAGCGGACCACCGTACGGATTCCCTTGAGGGAGAGGAGCTGACTGAAACCCACCAAAGTATTGGGAGGGGCCTTGAGGAGGATGTCCTTGTTGTGACGCACTGCCCGAGGGCACCTCAGACGCCGCTTGCGGAGTTGACGACGAGTTCCCCGGGAGCGGGTTGGTATGGAACGGGTTCGGATTCATTCCTGCTAAGGGAGGAGAAGAAGCAGTTGAGACTGGCAGCGAACGCCGAGGTATCGGAGGAGAAGGAGGAGTTATATCCGAAGTCGGAGGCGAAAGCCGCTTGCGTGGAAGAACCAAGTGGTCGGTAGAACCCTGAGGGGACGTCATATTTATACTCCCGATGTCGGTACTTCGCCGTCGCGCTCGCGCTCGCGCTCGAACCTAAGGAGGGGGAGATGTGGAGCAACGGCTTTCCGCTATCGAATGCATCACGGTTCTCATAATGAGATGGTACTGATGGCCGGTGACGTGGCTAAGTTATGAAAACTCCCCTTAATTTTGGGTATTGTTGGGATGGTTTGGTTGGACCCTTAATAGGTAGACCCTGCATGGGAAGTGCCTAGTGGGTGTGATAGTAGGCCACGTGGTGGAGTTGGCTAGTTAGATATTTGTGCCACGCCCGTTGGGGAATACCCCACACCCTGACAGTGGGTCGTCCACGTGTATGACCCTCGGGAGGTGTGCATTGTAGATACCGTAGTAGTAATAGTATATATACTCGGGTGATCTCACCCTGGAGCCGACGAGTAAATGGACAACTGAGTCGCGTCCTGTTCAGGATCGGGCTATAGTAGACAGCTGCCTACGTAGGTTTACCACTCCCCTCGGAGAGTAACCACGATTGGTTTCGGCACTACTACCCCTCAGGGTCACTTAGGAAGCTTGCATCTTGCCATCTCTGGAACCTTTGTTTTATCTACCGTTGTATCGGTCCCTTGTTGTTGTCATTGTATTTTGTTGTTCATTTTCGTGGCTGTTGTTGTCACCCGTTCACCTGGTTCAGGTATTGCTTCCGCCCCAGTATTGGGTATATTTTTGGCACGCCCTTGTGCGTCGCTCCGCTATCGGACCTGTTTCCGCCGGTTGGCACGGTCCGTAGCTTCGCTCCGGTGGGTCGCACCGTGAGCTCCCCCCCCGTTGACACGGTCCCCTTTTTCTCCATCTCTCCAGGTTCGGATCACACTTCACCTCTGGATCTACACCGTTCTTTGCATCTCACCTCTGTAGGTATATCCAGTCACCGTCTCCGGTCTTACACCCGGCTTGTCTCGCGACTCGAGCACGGACAGAGGGTTCTGCCGCTGTTTCTATCTCATCCAGGGAGTAGGACTCGGACATCCTAGTGGAGATTCCCCATCGCGCCTAGCGCAGGGTTTTGCTCTATACGTTGTCCTCACGGAGTGGGCGGCGCGAACAGCGGTGTATCTCCTCAACGAGGTATATGACCAGTATCGACTGTGGTTCATTCCCCCGCGCTTGCGGCAACTCATCCGAGCCTTGGATCTTACTTTCCCGCTTGGCGGTAATGGAAACTTCTCGGAAGTCATGTGCCTCTTGCAAGTGATCGATGGCGTTGACTGGAGTCAGGTTCCTCTTTCGCAGAGCGCGCGGGACGAAGGCGATTCTGCTATTGATCGGTCTCCGGGTCGCAGGTCCCCACTGTCGGGTGATTACATCTATTACGACCCCTGGACACGGGTGCCGATTACCAACGCCAGGGCGGAGCTCCTTCGGAACGCCGAGCGAATCATCCCTCCGGGGCACCCTACGGGCTTCATCATAACTGATGAGTTCTTCCACCTTGTCGGGGACCAGAACATCATGGTTGACGACGCTCCCGATGACGGTGACGAGTACGGCGACGACGACTTCGCGGCAGCTCCGGTGGAGGGGGCAGTGCCTAGTTCAGCAGTGCCAAGTCCCCAAGCGGGTGCTAATGCGGCCTTGTCGAGCCCGTTGAATGTTCCTTCTGCGCCTCAAGCGGTCTCTGTACCCACACCAGTGGTTGTCTCGACTCCAGAGGAGAGTGCTGCCCATTCTGCGATGGCGGCGTCTGCTGCGCCAAACGAAGCCGCGAACGCGGGTATCTCTGATGAAGTACGGGCTGCCGTGATTGCTCAGTTCCTCAGCGAGGCTGGTGCTTCCGACGCAGCGTCGGGGGAGGTTTCGCAAATGCGCGATGCTCTCCTCGCGCAGATCGCGAGCGCGAACAATCAGCCTGGTTCCGAGTAACTCGTGCAACTTCTCCTCCATGGCGTCCTCCCTGGGTAATACCCATTAGCTAGGCAGTTGCGGGCTCGAGTAGCGAGCCGCAACATAGTTACGGTAACCAGTAAAACTGTGACTTCTCTTAACTTCAAGGCTTCTTTCCTTTCTCAAGGTACACACTTCATAACTTCTCCCTTTCGGGGTAATCTTCCTCTTAAGAGTTTCCATTTCCTCTTCATAGAGTTCTTCTTTCTCTTCTGAGCTTCATTTCCTCTTCATAGAGTCTTCTTCCTCTTTCGAGTGTATCTATCGTCTCCTCTTCCTGAGGGCATGACTGTTCGAACTTCAACTGTCCTCTCCATAGAGTGTCTCCTCACCACGCGAGTAGCGGTACAGTACTCCTCTGGAGGTTGTCGCAGTGTTCCTCGACTGAGTGTTGTCGTTCGTAGGACCGTTCGTGCGCGGTACGCGATAAGCCTCCGTCTCCAACGACGTGTGTTATCCGACCATCGCTTGATGTAGGTTAGCCGGCAACGCCGTGTCAGTTCGACGATGGTACTGCACGATCTTCGATCGGGGTAAGTGCTCCACGGGTTCGTCCGAATCCCGCGACGGCGGATAGCCATACCAGCGTACCTGGTACTGAGCATACTCCTTCGGGTTCCAACTGTGTCCCACGATGTGGTCTACGACGAACTCTTTCGAGTATACGCCCCGCTCGAGCTCTTCCTGCGAAGGGTCGTCAGCGCGCTGCGGCGATGCCGTAACTTCGTCATCAGCGGTGCTGTGAGTCTCGACTGACGTCTTCGGCGGTGAACGTGTCCTCTGTTGAGTGTTCGCTTCCCGTTTCCGGGCTTCTTCGAGCAGCTTCGCCGTTTCGGCGGGTCCGCGAACGGCTAGTTCACGCGGTAGTTCCCGTCTTGACGGTGAAGGCGGACGCGGAGGCGGATTGTTCACCACGGCACGTGCCGGCTCACGTGACGACACGCGACGGTTCGCGGTGGTGGCACTGCCACGAGCTGTGATTGGCCCACTGTGTGGCGCGCGCTGCGCGCCCCAAGATTTGTGGTGCGCAAGCGCTCCTGCAGCTGCAGTGTGCGTTTTCCCTAAATCAGGGCTGTAATCCGTATCTCCAACGAGCGGTGCGCCGTCATGACTTATCGAAACGTCATGACGTGCGGCTTGCGACTTCCCCACGGCTGGGTGCAACGGTGCACTACCATTACCCGAACCGGGGTATGTGATCTTCGCTTCAGCGAGCGTCTTCTCTTCCTCCTGCTCTGCAGTGTCTAAGGTACTGGGATCTGCCGTGACTTCCTTAGCGCGCGCCCGTGAAGGCGGTATGTGGCGGTCGTCAGCGACGGTTTGCGGCGACTGCGCGTCCGGAATACTCCGTGATACAGTATCCAGCTTTGCTGTAGCCTCACTCTGCCGAGAATTCGAGTGTTCTTGATCAACTTCAGGCCTTGCCGTGGTAACGTCGCGAACGAGAGCATGCTCCGCGTCCTGGGCCGACGAGGCGATGGGCGCGTGTTCTGGCGACAATTCCCCAAGCGGGTGAGCGATACCAGTATCCTGGGACAACCTCGAGTGCGTTCGTTGCGTGCGGTATCCTTCAGAAAGGTCGCGATCCTTCGTAAAAGGTTGTGCATCCTCCGCGGAGTTCTGCGCGACAGCGGCCGACTGCAGCGCGTCCTTCGCGGCCTCAACACGCGATAGCGGGTGATCCTTCTCACTGACAGTGGTGTCCGTAGCAACCACGTCTTCGACGGTGTCCTGAGGCGACTCCGCCTCCTCTTCATTATCTTCCCGTGAATCACGGTGCTGCGACGGTAGCGGCACCGGTGACTCACTCTCCGCGACGACGCGTGAATCCTCTTCCCCCTCCTTAGGTGGAGCGTTACGGGGAGCGGTCATCACGTCTGTTGACGGTGTAATAGACGCTGTGAAACGCGATTTCACCAGCGGTGTATGTTCCGATATCTCGGCTTGCGACGATATAATCGGTACCTCTGCGAGACCCCTTGCAGGGTGGCGAAGCCCCACAGTAGGTTTAGTGTTCTGCGACGAGATTTCTCGGTTCTGTGTCTGTCCAGCTTCTCGCTGTGAATCCGAAACTACTTCCGTGTGCACGATTGGGCCCTGCACAACGCGATCGCGGGAGAAACGCTCATGAGCGTCGCCAACTTCCAGTACGACTGTGTCCGTATTCACGCTAATAACGCGGTATGGACCATCAGCGATGGGTGAAAGCTTGTGGCGACCTCTCCTTTACAGGGTTGTAGTACTCCTTCCTGACAAAGGCGAGGTTTCCCACTTTCAGTGGCGGTAGTGGTCTCCGTACCCGGGCATCAAAGTTCCGCTTGTAAGCGTGTTGTGCTTTCGCCATTGACGACCTGGCGACAGGTACCATGGCAGATAACCACTGCTTCCATTGCAAGTAGTGATCCCGTATTGACGGTGACGTATCCAGCTTTGCTGATGGTTCAACCGCAACTGGCGGTGGTGTCCGTGAGATCACGAGCTCAAAGGGCGATAAACCAGTTACTATGTGAACTTGCGTATTATACGCATACGTCACGGTATCCGTGTAGAGATCCCAAGTTTTCGGGTGTTCAACAGTATAAGCCCGCAACGCGGAGAGCATTGTCCGGTTAAACCGTTCGACTTGCCCATTGCATTGGGGATGATACGTCGTCGTGAAGAGATTCTTCACGTCGAGTATCCGACATACATCCTGGAAGAAACGTGCTGTAAACTGCGGACCATTATCCGAGAGGAGATTGACCGGGGGACCGTAGAGCATAACCCAATGGCGAACGAATGCCTCCGCAACACTGCGTGCTGTAATCGACTTCAACGGAACTGTCCGGCCTAGCTTACTGAATCTATCCGTAATAACGAGTAAGAACCGATTTCCTCGGGAAGTACGCAAGAACTCACCGAGTATATCGATGGCAATAAACTCCAACGGCGCCCTTGCGGGGAAAAGTGTTAGTTTCTTCGCATGGCGACGCTGTTTAACTCGCTCTCGAGCACAATGTGTGCACGCCTTCACGGTTGTGTAGCAGTCCAACGCTAACGCGGGCCAGTAGAAATCCCGACGCAGTGTCGTGTACAACCGCTTAGCACCCGGATGGGAAGCCATCCGCGAGTGATGCGAGAGATGCAATACCCTTGTTTGTAAGGAGTGAGAAACCACAATCTGTGGGGTAGAATGAACCACTCTGACGAGGTAACCTTGTGTGTTGACCCCGAATGGGATGTTATCACCACCATTAATTTGGGCGCGTATCCTCGTACAGAACGGGTCAGATTGCTGTTCCCGCACGAGCTCTTCTGGGGTAATGGGGACGAATGTACCGGATTCCGGGTCTTCACCGTCTGCGACGAGCAAATCATCACAGATGTCGTCCCACACGATGTCGTAGTCTTCATCACACTCCTCCATGGGGAAACAGGGGATATCTTCATCCTCGTCATCGACGGGTAAAGCTTCACCTTCCGTTCCTAAACGTGAAAGAGCATCCGCTTGCGCGTTCAAAAAACCCTTCTTATAGGTGACCTCGTAGTCAAACTCGGCAAGCCGAAGACGCCAGCGCATTAGGCGTCCGGAAGGCTCCGTAACTGACATTAACCAACGCAAGGCGGAATGATCCGTATTGACGGTAAAGTGGACACCCATAAGATATGGTCGTAGAGTCTGCGAAGCCCATACCATGGCGAGACACTCCTTCTCGGATACCGAGTAATTGCGCTCGTGCACGTTGAGTGTACGAGACCAATATCCAATTGGTTTGCGTTCCCCTTCGGGTGTAGTCTGAAAGAGAGCACAGCCAATCTGGTAATCGCTCGAATCCGTATCCACGGTGTACGGCAACCCGTTCTTCGGTAACGCTAACACGGGTGCCGTAGTAACAGCCTCTTTAAGAGAGTTGAAAGCCTCCACTTGCGTGGGGGTAAGTGGTCCCAATTTGGGCGGTTGTCCCTTCTTCAGGAGTTCGTTGAGCGGTCCCGCGATCTTCGCGAAGCGGGAACTGAACCGTCTATAAACGTTGCATAGCCCCAGAAAGGAGCGTAGCTCTGTCTGTGTAGTGGGGTGCTTCGCCTCTTTGAGGGACTTCACGCGAGCTTTCTCGATCAGTAACCGTCCTGGACGTATGACATGGCCCAGATACTTCACTGAGTCAGTGAAGAACTCACACTTCCTCAATTTGAGAGTAATTCCAGCATCTCGCAAAGCGGTCATTATCTCCCGAACATGTTCGAGGTGATCGTCCAAACTGTTGGAAAACACGATGACGTCATCGAGGTATACCAAGCAACTCCGCCATTTGAAGCGAGCTAACAAAATGTCCAGAGCACGCTGAAACGTAGCGGGGGCGTTCGTTAACCCAAACGGCATACGCTTAAAGCGGTATAGTCCTGAATGACAGGTAAACGCGGTCTTGTCACGGTCTTCCGGTCTAACTGGTACCTGCTAGTACCCCCAGTTTGCATCCAAAGTGGAGAACACAGTAGCATCGCCAAGCGAGTCCATATACTCGTCCATACGAGGTATAGGGTACACGTCTTTGACGGTGACATCGTTCAAGCGACGATAGTCGATACAAAAGCGCCAGAACCCATCGGGTTTCGGAGCCAGTACAACTGGAGATGCCCACGGCGACTGAGCCGGTTCTATCACGCCAGCGCGTAGCATTTTGTTGATCTGAAACTCTTCCTCTTCCCGTGCTTTCGGGCCTGCCCTGTAAGGGTGCTGAGCAATCGGCTTGGTCTCCGGCAGGAGGTCAATCCGGTGTTCCGTAGTTGAAACCTCTCCGAGGGAACCATCCCACATTGGTGTAAACTCTCGCAACATGTTGCACAACTTCTCACGGTGTGAAACCGGTACATGACCCAGATTCAATTCTTCTAACTCCTTGATAGGGTCAATCTTGTCATAACTCGTAGGAACGGTCCTACCTTCCGAGTCATTCGTGTGTTCAACCGTCTGAGACGGGTACGACGCGGACGAGCGAGACGATTCTCCCTCCCCCCTAGGTGGAAGCACACCAGCGCGTTCTTCAGCAATCCCGAGCATCTCGGCGGCAGTCACCTTTGTAGGGATAAGTGCCGTAGGGTGGGGTAAGACAGTACCAATTACTTGGTTCTTCACCAGATACTGGGGCTTCTTGCCAAAATTGGCTAACAGAACCCGAAAGGGGTGTTCGCTGTTGATTTGAACAACTCCGTTCGCCAACGCGACCTGATACTTCTCGTATAACGAGTTCAATGGTTGAACAACCCGCAAACCACGCGGTGCGGCAGTAACATCAACCCAAACCTGGGATTCTGGCGGAATAGAAATTGCACGCGCTACGCGGAGCTTCGGCGACTCCTTCGGAGGCGAGGAATCCTGTAGAGAAGCGGGTAGTGGTACCAGCTTAGCTGACGCTCGGCGTAATGAGCGACGAACAATCGGTGCAACCGAACCATCTTCCATTTCCACTTCACGCGCACGCGGTCGGATGGCTTCGACATATCTGTCGCAAAAGTCACACCCTAGAATGACAGGGGCAGCGAGCGTCTTGCAGACGATGAATTCTACCTGCTCGATGCAGTTACCAATCCTGACAATCAGTGAAACCATTCCAGCCGTTTGTAACGGGTTATTGTTAGCATCTGCCACGTCCATGACGGGTCCATGGCGGATTCGACAACGGACTTCCGGCGGTAGTAACGACTCAACAATGAAGTTGGGGCCAGCACCTGTATCCAAGACAGAAAGATGACGCACCATATACTGGGTGGATAGGCCAAGGTCAGCAAATATCTTGTAGTTTCGCTTGGCCATCACCATGACTCGATCCGGGATCTGGTTGTTCCTGAACCGTATCCACGGGCGACGTAACACACCAAGGGTGGTAGAGTCCACGTCTAAGACGGTCTGCTTCCTCGAAAGGATTCTGACCTGGGAGCGAGGCGGTGACGCCTCGAGCGCCGTAGACCTCGACTCGGGCGCCTCTCCATTGGAGACTCCCATACTCAGTTTAACTGAGTTCCATCCGTTCTAACGGGAACGGCGTCCTGTGCAGCAGGCATCTTCACAGATTCCTGTGGAACAACGACAGAACTACCCGCGGCAGCGGTTGCCGCCACGGCTTGAGCCCGTGAAACATTGACCTGGGTCGAACCAGAGTGCAGTAACGCAGCCAATTCTGCGGCAGACACCGTACAGGGGTAATCAGCCTTCGCACGCAGATATGCGGTTACCGGCACTGACGCCTGTTCGGCGGGGGTCAGCGCTTCAAAATTCGCCACAACCGTGGGCATTTCCCTCATCGAGAGGTTGCAGTTCGGAGCTGCATGACCGTGGTTGTAACACGTGAAACAGATCAGGGGTGGTCTTTCGGAACTCCGTGGGTCTTGAAACTTCACCGTTCGCGGGTCTACCCAACCAGGTCGCTGGTAACGACTCCCTGAATAGGGTACTTGAGGACCGCGAACGCGTGGACGGTCTGCGTAAAGCAGTGCATCTTCCGTCTTCGACGAGGCTTCTGAAGTAGAAGGCAACTCCGTAGTCGGGATAGAATCCAGGTCCACCGGTGCGAGATGTAAGTTATCCACATCGTGGCCAGAAAAGTCCTGCAGTAGCAGTGAAGCTGATGACGACCCCCTTCGAGGTGCAACGCTTTGGTTGAAACCCGGTATCCGGTGCGTGCGCGCAAGGCGTCTCCCTCCGCCTTCGCGTACTGCACTAACTCCAGGTAGGTAGTCTTCTTCCAGTCTTCCCGTTGCTGGGCAACCAGAGTACCAATAGCCGGATTCAATCCGTTGATATACAGCGTACAGCGCTCGTTTGACGAGTAAACATTGCCACAACGGTGGAATGCCTTATTCAGGCGTACCGAGTACTCGGTTTTCGACTCCTTCGGGCGTTGTTTTGTCTCCCGCAACGCGGTGATTGCTTCCTCGATAGAGGTATTTGTCGCATACGAGCGCAACAAATACTGCACTGCTTCGGGCCAGCAGGTGACCCCTCCTTCAGAGGCGCGAGATGAACCTCTTACAGAGTTATACTGATCTTCAGCGAGTCCACGTAGAAAATACGGTAAGGCAACAAAAGCTTGCCCCTCACTCATGCCGAGGATGTCGGCTTCCGCTACAAAGCGTGAAAGAAAGTCAAGCACCAGAATGGGATCCTCCCCAGTAAACAACTGGTTGCGAAAGGTTAAGGACATGCGTTTGATGCAGTCCTTCACCTTACCCGTGCTATGGGGCGTCCGATTCAGACTTTAATCTTCCAAACGGTAATACCGGTAAGATAACAACCTTTTAAACAAGGGATTCGTCGGCTCCAGTTCCCTCAAACCTGAGTGCTTTCGCCCCCCGTTTCCGGGTACCAACAACGCCATAGGCGGACGTAGAACTCCGCGAACGCGTAGAACGAGCGCGACGTTCACCGTCACTTGACGAGCTCGATGATAAGGAACCCGCCGAGCGGTTTGAAATACCAGAAGACTGTGACGAATCCGAGTCATACTCGTCAACATTCCTCTTCTTAGAGCGACTCTTCCCGGACTTCCGGTCACGTGTGCCACGAGACACTCCCGCAGAAGCGGCAGCAGGGCCGTCATCCTCACGGATGGTGGCCTCTAACGTCTCAAGACGGCCAAGGATCCGAATGAACTTCGTGCCAACCTCCCCGGTGAAACTGGGATATCCTTGAAGAACCTCTAAGAGGGCATTAACATCCTTCCTTAAAATACGTAGATCATCTGATACACCTCCGTTGAGGGCTGCGTCAACCTTCAAACGAAGTGTGTCGACCTCGGAAACGAGTGCTTCATGGGAACTCCTCATGACAGCAGTCTGAGCCTCAAGCACACGAACTTGAGTCTCCAACTCGTTTACGAGCGCATCCTTCGCCGCGACAGCCGGTATAAGGCCCTCCAAAGGAGCAGATGAGGGCCCAGCCACTGGGGCGTCAGACGACTTGACAGGCTGTTTCCGGTTTCCGGGTTTCTTTCCATCACCCTGTAGGGGTTCAGGAACAGACCGCAGACGCGGGGGCAAGCCAGAGCCAACGGAGCGAGACTTCGTCGGGCTCGAGCGCTTGCCCGACACCATCGTCCACGACGAGAAACAACCAGAAAACTGGGAACAGGAAAGCAAACAACAAATTAACCTCGAATGAGTGTAGCGTCCTAACACGAGTGACGATAACCGACAAATCGGACGAACCAACCGTACCAACGGGAACAGCCGTATACGGAATTAGGGCTGACTCGACCAGATTGCTGGGAACAGTAGACAACCCAAACGGGGTGACAACAACCGTACCGACGGGAATCACACACTACGGAAATAGGTAGTGCCACCGGTAGTAAACCGTGTCCAAACAACAACCCAAAATGAGGAAAGCAGTACCAACACGACGTCTGTCGGCAAGGCCCTCCAGTACAAACTGTGTAGTGTATCTCCACGACCAGGAACGAACCGGCAAACCGGAAATTGATCAGAAAACCAACTTGCTGGATCAACGCGACTTCTAAGTCGGGAGACCAATTGTTGTGCAAAACCCAGTGTAGAGCAAAACCCTGCGCTAGGCGCGATGGGGAATCTCCACTAGGATGTCCGAGTCCTACTCCCTGGATGAGATAGAAACAGAGGCAGAACCCTCTGTCCGTGCTCGAGTCGCGAGACAAGCCGGGTGTAAGACCGGAGACGGTGACTGGATATACCTGCAGAGGTGAGATGCAAAGAACGGTGTAGATCCAGAGGTGAAGTGTGATCCGAACCTGGAGAGATGGAGAAAAAGGGGACCGTGTCAACGGGGGGGGAGCTCACGGTTCGACCCACCGGAGCGAAGCTACGGACCGTGCCAACCGGCGGAAACAGGTCCGATAGCGGAGCGACGCACAAGGGCGTGCCAAAAATATACCCAATACTGGGGCGGAAGCAATACCTGAACCAGGTGAACGGGTGACAACAACAGCCACGAAAATGAACAACAAAATACAATGACAACAACAAGGGACCGATACAACGGTAGATAAAACAAAGGTTCCAGAGATGGCAAGATGCAAGCTTCCTAAGTGACCCTGAGGGGTAGTAGTGCCGAAACCAATCGTGGTTACTCTCCGAGGGGAGTGGTAAACCTACGTAGGCAGCTGTCTACTATAGCCCGATCCTGAACAGGACGAGACTCAGTTGACCATTTACTCGTCGGCTCCAGGGTGAGATCACCCGAGTATATATACTATTACTACTACGGTATCTACAATGCACACCTCCCGAGGGTCATACACGTGGACGACCCACTGTCAGGGTGTGGGGTATTCCCCAACGGGCGTGGCACAAATATCTAACTAGCCAACTCCACCACGTGGCCTACTATCACACCCACTAGGCACTTCCCATGCAGGGTCTACCTATTAAGGGTCCAACCAAACCATCCCAACAATACCCAAAATTAAGGGGAGTTTTCATAACTTAGCCACGTCACCGGCCATCAGTACCATCTCATTATGAGAACCGTGATGCATTCGATAGCGGAAAGCCGTTGCTCCACATCTCCCCCTCCTTAGGTTCGAGCGCGAGCGCGAGCGCGACGGCGAAGTACCGACATCGGGAGTATAAATATGACGTCCCCTCAGGGTTCTACCGACCACTTGGTTCTTCCACGCAAGCGGCTTTCGCCTCCGACTTCGGATATAACTCCTCCTTCTCCTCCGATACCTCGGCGTTCGCTGCCAGTCTCAACTGCTTCTTCTCCTCCCTTAGCAGGAATGAATCCGAACCCGTTCCATACCAACCCGCTCCCGGGGAACTCGTCGTCAACTCCGCAAGCGGCGTCTGAGGTGCCCTCGGGCAGTGCGTCACAACAAGGACATCCTCCTCAAGGCCCCTCCCAATACTTTGGTGGGTTTCAGTCAGCTCCTCTCCCTCAAGGGAATCCGTACGGTGGTCCGCTCAACCAACCCTACGCGGGGTACAACCATCTCGGATTCTTCCCTTCTCAAGCGCAAGCTCCTGTCCCGCAAGCGGTGGCTCCTTTCAGCTTCTACGAGGCGTATCCCCATCCGGGTGCTCCTCTTCCGATGCCTCCGGCTCCTCCAGTTGCTCCTACTCAGCAGGCTTTCGATCCTAACGCCATTGCTTGGAATGCCGAGCAGGCTGTCCCGTTGACGGTGAACCCCCGTGGGTGGATTAGTCGTGAGTCCCTCGTGAATCGGGATATACGCCGCGAGGGCCTTATCTTCTCCCGCGCGCCGTGGTTCCACCCGACAGCGGTTGCCGATGAGGCTCTCATCGATTCTTACGCCGTGAACGGAATGCTCCCAGGTGGGATCCCCCGAGATGCAGTACGCTCCCGCGAGTGGCGAACCCGCATTGCGGTAGAACCTCACTTGCTCCGATGTGAACGCGGGGAGTCCCTTGACCAAGCGCGTGGGGAGATGGCTCGTTTGGCTTACTCCAGGGTTGGAAGGTTGCGATATGATCATCCGATTCCGGCAGAATTCGACTTCGACGTGTCGCACTATCGTACCTACGGGGGAGATCTCATGATGGCGATAATGCGTTGGCGGAGTTCCGTGAAGCGGAGGCAATCGTATCACTTGGCTGAAGGATCCTGATATCCTCCTGTGGA
>VCMS01000121.1:0-151992 GCA_022539475.1 Gracilaria domingensis | reverse complement strand
ATTTTCTATCTAGCGAAATCTTAGCGAAGTATTAGTGATAACGGATGTAGGATTTAAAGGGGCATATTTCAACCACAGAAGGAAGAACAATATAAGTAATGTAATAGGAACAGGTCATTTCGATAAAGTAACTTTTATGTTTAACTATCTCTAAAAGGTTTACAACACCGAAAAGTCATGTGTTCTAACCTCAGAGCTGGGGGAATGGGGAGCGGGATAACTTTTCCTTAACAACGTTGACGTAGTTTGTATGAAAAGGAGCGGGGTCACCGCCTACAATGTTTCTTTCTTGGCGGGAAAAGTCGTAGAAGTATGAGTTCCTAAACTGAAAGTCGGAGAAAGAAGTAGGGAAGCCAACGAGAGTTTTCCCATATGCAAGAAGTCGCCCAACGGTCTCTTCCAGGTTGAAAGTAGTACCTGTCTTAAGCGAAACTATCTTCAACAGCTCTTTCATTATTGTGAGCACAGCCGTACTGCACTCCGTAGCGACTACGTCCATAGGAATGAAACCTCTTGAGGCCCCGACGATGTTGAACGCTGATAGCCATACGAGCTTCTCATAATAGCTTACGAGAAATGTGTCTTCGTCGACAACCCCGCAAGTGAGACCCATAGACCTAAACCTGTCTGCAACGTTGGAGGCCCACTTTCCTGTTGCGACAGTGAGACCATCCGGACTTTGAGGAGTGACACCATCCTGCGGAGCTGCGTTTCTTGAGGGGACACCAACGTATAGGACAACTTTTGAACATTTGTCCACACCGAGCTTCGAAACCAATGGTATGATGTCTCCATTCTGGAAGAAAACGAGATTCTCTCTGAGCGAATAAGGGCAAGCCTGAATTACGGTCTCCAGGGTGTTCGTTCTTCCACAAACTAGTATCGGTACATCAGAAAGATGAGAGGTAGCAGCCATGCTGCAGAATTCGTGTGCGGAAATGACCGTATCTTCTTCGTTCGCCAGCATGGTACCTATACGCCCCCTTCCAACAATAACGGCCCGAGTCCTTCGGGCGGGAGATGAGGCCTGAGGGACGTCAGAGTATCTGGGACTCGGAGGCGGAGTCGGAGGCATGTCGGACTGGGAGTTCATTGCAAGTGTTCGAATGTTTTTGTGTGACGATAAAAAGGGAAGATGGGGCGGAGAACTGCTGGGGTAGAGAGTGATACGTAAGTACAAACGGTTGGGAAGCGCAGAACGGGAACATGGTTCACTTTGTGAAAGTGAGCGAAATGTATGATATGTGATTGTACTGAATGAATGATAGGGCTTGTATGAGACGACAAGCTACAAAGTGTGATGATGTTTTATGAAAGGTAGGTGGAACAGTAGAAAGTGTGCAATGAATGAAACTGATTTCGAACCTGAGTTGTAAAGTAGTTGTAAAGTACGAGTTACGGGGAGCTTGAATACAGGATGAAAGGAGCCATTTTGGCTTTATAAATGAGGTGAACGGGTTTTATAGCTTCAATCGGATTGCCATAATTAAAAGGATGGAGTTGGATTGCACCCGATTACGTTTATAAAGGTCGTAGAAGCACTTATGAAGGAAGGAGTTGTCGACATGTTATTGTTGATGACGGTGGAGCCAGGGTTTGGAGAACAGACGTTTATGGAGGGTGTTCTTGATAAGGTGCGACATGCAAGGAAGTTGTACCCAAGAATAGGGATACAGATGGATGGAGGTATTGGACTGAGTACTGTGAAAGCAGTAGTGAAGGCCGGTGCAAACATTTCAGTTGCAGGATCTGCCATCTTTGGCTCGAGTAACCCAGCTCATGTCATAGCTGGTTTTCGAAAGGTTGGTTAGAGATAGTAGCATAAAATTATTGTTTATTACATTGTTACCTTTACGTGTTATCACAACTAAATTCTCCGTCTCCATTGGAGATGTATTTCTCTTGTATGACAACCGGGAAAGGATGTGAGAGAACATCAATATATCCCCAGTGAACGCTGAGAGGGAGGATGAACTACTCTACGTGCTATCATTGTTACCCATCCGGTGTCGAGTGGTGACATATTCTTTTTTTGTCACAACCCACAAAGGATGTGACGGAAGAAGAACATGCTCCCAGTCGAGACAGAGGGTGAGCAACTCTAAGTACAATCACTAGTCCCTAGCTTGCCTCCACTGGCAATATCTTCCTGTTTTGCTATAACCATCGAGTGGGGTTATGGTGGAAGAGAAAAATATCGCCGGTCGAGGCGAGGTGGGTGGGGACTATGTGAAGAGGGGACAGAGAGATAGCGCTTAAATAGTGGAAGGTGCGGAGGTGTACAGTGGATGTTTTGGCGGGAAATGGGATGAGAGAAACAGGGGCAATCATGGTGTTGGATATAGCCCAGCACAGTTTAGCTCGATTGCACTGTATCGCAGCGGAAACTTCGATCCAACTACTACTTCTTCTTCTGAAGATGTCGAACGGATACGTGAAGGATGAGGAGCTGTGGGTGCTGTTGGAGGGAAAGGAGGTACCGCAGACGCCGTCACCAAAGCGGGAAGAGGACGTGATTACGGCGGCTGGTCGGATGTCGCAGAAGAAGGAAGTGGCTGATGAAGGAAAGAAGTGTGAGGCGAGGAGAGGGGATGGTGATGAGGTGGAGAAGGGGGTAGAATTGGAGGTGGAGGGGGTCGCAATGGAGAGAAGGGGTGCGGTGCATCTGAGTCAGTTAGAGGTTGGAGACCAGATAGAGAGTGGGGGCGGAGAGGGTGACAGGGAGATGCGGTTTGTGGGGGAGATGAAGGCGAGGGTGGGGATGTTGGGGTTGGTGATGAAGGAGCAACTGGACGATGGAATTGTGGAGATTGTAACGGAAATGGGCGGTGCGGTGCTGAGTGGGGGTGGTAGTGGTGTTTCGGTTGAGGCGATTTCGAGCCTGCGGAATTCGTTGTCGGTATTGGGAGTGGAGATGAGAAATCATGTGTATGGGATAGTGGAGTGTGCGGGAAGGGAGGTTGGAGAGTTGCGGGAGGAGAATAGGGTTCTGAACGAGAGGTTGGACGTGCTGGAGAAGGAGGTGAAGGAGCTGTGCAAGAGGCAAAGATTGGTGGAAGAGGAGACGGTGAAAGGAGGTGTGGAGGGAAAGACGGAGAAGGGAAGTGTGGGAAGGGTGGCGGTGCAGAAGGGGTCTCCTGTGACACCGAAGACAAAGGGTGGTGGGGTTGGGGATGGGAAGAGCCGTCTGAAGAAGAGGCGTAAGGAGATGAAGAAGGTGGAGGAGGAGGTGCCGCGGGAGGGAGTGGGAGCTCCGGTGGTGACTGGGTTTAGGAGTGCGGCGGAGGTAGCGCGGACTGCGAAGGGGATTCTGAGGGGACAGGAGGAGAGAAGGATGGGAGGGATTTGAAGCCGTTTTGGGGCGAGGCGGGTATACGAGAAGGGGGAGGGTTGTCTACCTGACTTCTACAAAATGACGTTTGCGGAGACGGAGAGAGAGGATGGGAACGCGTGATGGGCGAGAAATGGGTAAAAAGCGGGGGTGGTGTGGACTGGGAAGAAGTGATGGGATGATTGAGGTGGGATGAATTGCGATTGGCATTGCAACATGGGAGAAAATGGAAACGCAAACTAGCACGAGTGCAGTTTTGAGAGAGGGTCGCGGAAAAGAGTGAATGGGGTGGTGCGGCGAAGTAGAACCTCTACAAAAACTAGGGGACCCAAGCACTAAACTGCGCGAAATGGAATTTAATATTCCAAAATTTCTTAATTTTTTGAGTGCCAGCCTCTGCTACCCCCTCGCGCGCCCCAAATAGCCCCAAAACTAGCTTAGTTTCCAAAGCGAACAGACTATATTCCACTTTGCAGAACACAGACGTAGTGTTGCCAATTGTTGCAAACATACAACAGCCTTGTTCACATCGTCATGTTCACCTCAGGCCTTCTTTTGACTTTCGCAGGCACATATCAAGTCTTCCAGACCCAATATTCAAGCGCATGTATCGAATGAGCAAAATTCAATTCAAACTACTCCATTCCCTCCTTTACCCTTCTTTACGGCGTACGCAAAGGAACTATCCAACTACCGCAAGTTCTGTCTCCCCTGCAGTCATGTTATTTGTGACACTAAGGTTTCTAGCTGGTGCAAGCTATCTTGATCTGTGTTGGCCATACGCATTGGGTGTTTCAACTGTTTACAAAGTCTTCCAGGAAACGTTGATCACAATTAATAGAACTTTACCAAAGCTACATTTTCCGTCCACAGAAGACGAATGTACCATCAGCGCGAGAAATTACGAACTGCTGCGCAAAAGTCCTTTTCATGGAGTGGTGGGTGCGTTAGATGGCGTTGCATTTGAGATCCATCGACCAACGTTGTCTGAAGTACCAGATCCGCGCAAGTATTACAATCGCAAAGGCTTCTTTGATTTAGTAGTTCAAGCCGCTGTTGAAGCCAACTACAAGTTTTCTTTTCTGTCAGCGCGACATGCAAGCGGAACGCACGACTCTACGGCATTTGCTGCTACCCATCTGTACAATCTGTTGAAAAGTGACCAACTTCCTGAATGGGAAACTGTTTTTGCGCACAATGCTTATGTTAACGAAGGCAAAATAATGACCCCGTACTCTGGAAGAGGTTTGTCTGGGAAGCAGAATTCATTTAATTATTATCACTAGTCTGTGCGAATATGTGCAGAACAAGCATTTGGTATGCTTGTTTGTCGGTTTGGGATATTCTGGTCGGCATTGCGGTACCCTATATCCAAGTGCACTCTCATCATCATGTTCGCTGGAAAGCTGCACAATTTCATTATTGATAACGCTGACTACTCGCTTTATGAAATGATACCAGTTCATGAGCTTAACACTGTCTCTGGCTCACTAATAGTGCACTTTCAAGATATGCTCCACACAGAAAGAGACAACAGGAGATCTAGAAACTGGAGGAGAGATAACTCCGAGCTGAGAGAGGCATTATCTGACCGTCTGCAAGAACTCGGTTTCGTGCGAAAGAGACGCCATCGCAGGAGCTAGAATTTTGTCGGTGATACTGCGGCGCTGCCGGAGTGCAGGGGATGAACTGCGCGGTGCCGGCGTTTGCAAGACGTAGTTTACGTGCCCCTTTACTGTTCAACTACGTTAACTCTCACGGTCCGGCACCTTCGAAAGCGCTCGTGATGCCGTTGGCTCGGTCTGTTCGCATTATATCGCACATACTCTTTCAGTCGTATTTCTGCCCCTGGACGCGATGTGTTGTCTTCACCTGCGAAGAATCACTAAATCTCCGAATTGGCCCGTCGCTCCACTGGATGCTTGCGTTCCACCATCTGCGCGATTATACTCCCTCATCGCTAATATTCTGCGCGATACCAGCTGGCTGTGATATCTAGACTCTATACAGTACATATCAAATCGAAGCATCTATGCCCCTGACCAACCCTTCTGCTTTATGTTTCCGCCTGGATCTTTGCCAGCCACACCTCGCCGCCATGCGCATTGCCGCTCAGAAGCGCGCTGCTTCCTTCCTCCGCCGTGCGGCTTTCTTCTGCGTCTGTGTTCGTCTCTTTCCTTCCACCGCGAGAGATGGACCCCAAAGCCCGGCTGCACACGCGACACGTCGCTGATCAGTCCAACCAAAACCTCACCTTCGTCGAGGGTGAACTACTCCGCACTCCCATTCATACATCATCACGTCCTGCTCCGACATCGACGCAAGGTAGAAGAAACGAACATATTTGAAGTTGTTCATCAACTTCGTCAGCATTTGGGTGAAAATGATCTTCTCCTCCTCGGTAGATGCATTCTGAATCATCTCTTTCGTTTTCGCAATCGCTTCCATGGTCGAGCAAGTTGACCGCGCCTGTGCTTCAATGGCCTCGAACTTCATCCCATCACGTTCTGCTACCTGTAGCTCTCTAGACAGCGTGTTGCTGGGCGGTTGTAAAGCAGATACTAAACTGTCCATTCATACCACGTTTATGTTGTGTTTATCAGTCTTCTTCTTTCTCGGGTTTGCGCTAAACTCCGCTCCTTCATAACCATAGCCTCCAACTGTACTGCCTCCTTCCTCTTCCCTTTGAGCTCCAATTTCCAATGTCCGCCTTGCAAAAGATTGCAGTACGGAGTCTTCTCTCAAAGACAAAACGCGTACATAATGTACGATTTACCATTTGCATAGTTCGCGAAAGCTTCCGGATCGCCTTGTTCCGAAGCCTCAGAATGGGCCAAACAAATGCCGTACAAACTCTTAAACTCGCCATACTTCCATTTCAAAACACCACCGTCTCCGACATATGGCCGTTGGCACGGATCAATGTCACATATATCGCTTCTTGTGACACCCCCGGCCAAAACAGAAAGAGGTTCAGGTTTAAAATCGATGTCATTGAACAGTGCAGCGATTTCTTCACTCCATGGATCGCCAATTTCTTGGTCGAGTTGCTCTCGATCAAAGCACTCCAAGAGCTTTGGTCTCGTTCCTGCCATACGCGTGTCTCCAATAACATGCAACAACCTGCAATATTCGGATGCTTCGAAGTCAGGCCGTCTTGCTTCGAGTGAGAGGCTCATTGTAGGCTCTGTCCCTATTTATCCAGGCCTTTGAATGGCAATGCTTCCATCCACTATCTTCGGAATATCACCACGGAGCCATGCAATATTTTCATATCTGTCTTCCGCACCGTCTACACGCACTGTAGTGGACGGTAATCTACGCAAAACGGTTATCGTGGTGTCGCTATTGGCTGTGTTGTTCATGAGTTGATGTAACTGAATGAGAGTAATCTGTCTTTGCACCATTTTGGTGGCAATTAATCGACGCTTTGTCGCAATCCTTGCGTTGTGCGACCTGATAATTTTGACTGCCTTCAGGGCGTTTTTGCATCGACTGTTATCAAATTTGTCTTCGTGCAAAAGATTGGTGTCCTCGTCAACGGTCGTAGGAGCTACGGGGCATACGGAGGATGGTTGCAGATTTTCATTTGCATTCTGTCCATCAACATGACTGTGCGCCGAAGGAGCATCGCAACTGTGGTGTTGGCTGTTGCCAGATTGGGAGACAGTATGTTTCGGAACTTGATTTGAGTGCGGAGTGTCCATTGACATCGAAAACAAGAGGACATGAGAACGATTCTGATATCGTCCAGAAGAAGTGTATGCGATGTCGATCAGATAATTTCCTTGTCGGCGGAAATCGGTTCAGCGCCTACATGATGATAAGCTGGAAAGAATCTCCACACACTTGTATTATTATAATTTACGCAATCAGAATTTCCGGTTTCCTCTCGTCAACCTCATAAACTCGTAGAACGGCCCTAAGAGACTAGGGACGTCCCAGAAGTTTACGAAATCCGTAAACGAAACCTGGAAACGTTCATCCAAGCAATCAGCTGTTGACACATTTGTGTGCTGGCAAAATACGTCTGTTTCTTGTCTGCGAAACTTTATGTTTCCCAGTCAACGAAACTTCACCCCTTGCCGCTGCATGGTCTCCTATCTCGCAAAACTCACCCGCACCTCCTGAACATCCATGGAGTGTCCACCATCGCCACAAACCATCACTGCAAGCGCAGAAAACCAAACACCACAGCGCAGCGCCAATGTTCCTCTATCTCAATCAAGTGCAACACTTCGCAATCATAGCAGTCAGGCAGAAATTTTGCACACACCATCGAACAATAACAGTGAATGCCAAACGACAGCCGAGGCGTTAAGCTCATTGAAGATAAACCATTTCACCAACGCCAAATGCAAACTAGCACTAAAACTGTTAAATGTTTTAGGTACTCATAACGCAAAACATGCCACAAAACTGTGGATTATGTCAGTGAAAATGGTGCAAAGGTCCATACCAATGGCTGATTTACTTCAAGTGCTTAACAACTCGAGCGAACACAGCAATAGGGACTTTGCAGAAATCTTGAATCTGCCGTCAACAACCGTTCGGCTTCGTAAAATCTGGGACAAAAACGAAGAGGTGTTGTGGCTGAGAGGTGATACACCAATCTTCAAGGATGATAAGGTTATAGTCGGGCAGCCAAACACAATTGTTGAAACAGCGCAGACCTACACGTCAGAAGAAAGACAGCCAACGTTTGAGAGCGTGGAATACTGCCGGCTTTGACATGTTCTTGCAGACTCTCGAATGGCCTCGACAAGACAAAATCTAACTGAATGCATGGACCGAAAAGAGCTCGACGAGGAACAAGAAGATCCGTGGACGGAACATATAGCACCTCTGTTTAATGATGGGCAGTTTAAGCCGGTGGCAGTTAGCTCTCTAGCTGGGGAGGTTACATTGAGTGATGTAAGTAATTTACCCTATAAACCACGGTTATGGCCGAAATATGGCCGCTATGTGACCGAAATGTTGGCGTATAAGTCGAAATTTTGTGAGAACGCGTAACTCACCAAGATAGGTATTTCTTGTTTTTCAATGCGGCCATATATGGGCCATATTTCGGCCATATTTTGGCTACATGCATGAAAACAAAAACTTCTTATCTTGACGAGATATATGTTCTCACGAGTTTTTGACTTATACGCCAACATTTCGGTCACATATTGGCCATATTTCGGCCATAACCGGGGTTTATAGGGTTTAAATCCGGCACGAAGACCACATATTAGAGATGCAGGGACGCTGAAACGTAAGTATGGCTCATTTAAAAGTGGATACGGAACTGCGCTGACTCGTTACGAAGCATCGGGACAAGGGTATCCAGACGCGTTTGCAGAATTCGCAAATGGAAGAAGCTACATTATGTATGCTTTCTGTTTTTTGAAGGTTTACCTAGCTCTTGAACCCCTTGCTACACGTGCGTTAGCTTCAGATGCATGACGGGAAGAAGGTGTAGGAGCTCCTCTTCGTGGATATGGCTTCGGGGGAAGGGATACGTTGCAGCCGCGAACGAAGAGGCAAAAAGTTTCCGGAATGGAATCGAGCCATTCTGGAGTAGACAGCTTAATAACCGCACTGAAGCCTCATAACCCTGAGGTGGCTAAGAAGTTTGAAGAGGCGTAACGAGAAAAAATGCGCTTTGAGGCCTATGAAGCAGACGCGCGATTTACAAAAGCAACAGTAGAAGCCATTTCAGCTTTACGAGCACAAATGGAAAGGACAGAAGACGATGAAGAACGTAGTATTTTAGAGAATAGTTTGCGGCGCTTGCTTGCCAAACTTGGCAACAAGTAACACGATGGACTTGTTCTCTCTATCATTGCCCGCTGCACTTTCTTGCCCGCTGCATTTCCTTGCGCGCTGCACTTGCTTGCCCGCTGCACCTCATTGCCCGCAGCACCTCAGCCCAGAGATGAGCTATACACGCTTCAGGCACAGAGCGCTGTTGCCGCTCTAGACTTTCAAGAATGCCGGTTCTTACTTCGTCGTCCTCAAACTTCGCATTATAAAGATAGTCTAGGTTACCCCACAGCCCGTTCAAACCGTTATGCTTGACTTGCGCTTCCGCTACACACGGTAGATTTTGAATGACAGTGTTAGCAGACATGAAGATGCCGGCAGCCACGAGTTCATGACGGCGTTGACCGCAATGATGCATGTACTGCACTCATGAGGGCAGTAGATGCATCCCTGTGGTTCTCTTGCATTCACATTTATACCCAGCTTTGAAAAAAAGTGCTTCCGTTTCTTGACAGCCAATTCTTGATCGTGTTCAGTGTTCAATGTTGTGTCATAAACGGCATGAATATGTAGACATTATAAGTAGCACGAACATAGGCTTCGATTTCGACCTGACATCGGTTGCGTTTCGCTTCACTATTGGCTTCGTCTTCGATTGAACATAGTATTCGGCGTACAGCGTTTTATTCAACACCCGGCGAGATATTCCTTGTCTTTCATAGAAGAACTTTGCGATGTCGATTATCCGAAACGCCCAAGCATCCACGGCTGATGCGTAAACGACGTTTCCAACATCCGGAGAGATGTATACGCTTATGGCGCTGTCGTGTTCATCAGGTAAATCTTCTTGAAGGCTCCAATCTGACTCATTGTATGCTTCACTTTCCAGCTCTGAGGCGGCAGCCATCATTTGCTCCACCTGACGCATGCCCATACGGTCTTTAACTCCCACCAATGTTCCTAGAATGTGCTCATAAGCTTCCCGAGGGTCAAGGTAAAGTTCCACGAACAGGCGGTCGATCTTGTTGAGTACTAGCTTTGGCCGCACCTCGTGCCTCAAAGCAGCTCGCAGCAGAGTTACTGTTTGCAGGCAAACGTCGTCCACAACGTCCACGACGATAAATGTACCGTCACACACTGGCAAGGCGGCCTCAACCTCGCCGTTTAAGTCTATTTGTCTGCGAGCGACTTGTGTAGCTTGCTCTGGACAATGCCGTTCCGCAAAACCGAATGGTTGAGGTACGGAACTATGAGGGAGGCGAGATGGTGCTGCTTCATTACTCAATGGTTCAGTACTGACTCGAAGGTTGAAATTCGAGCTTCCCCTGTCAGCGTCTTTGACTGATCTTGTCGCAGTGGAAGAGATCGAAAGTTGACGTGATGACATTCCCGACCTGAACATCTTCGGTGCCGGCTTCGGCGCACGGTGGCCTCCTGTTGCTCCGCGCCTCAGTCTCTTCGCGCCAGAGTTCAATACAGTGCGGAACTGTAGCCGGGCAGTACGTAATAAGGGGTTTTTTTGATCTTCGTGCCCCACCAGTTATTCGTCGAATCGTTACGCGTCTCATCGCCATAATCCCTGCTCTGTTTGTTATGTTCATTATGGGCGATACTGGGACATATCAACTGCTTCTGTTTTGTCAAGTCGTTCTTTCTCTTTAGCTCCCTTTTGCAATAGTTTCAATGATAAGATTCACGAAATCCCCAAGAAGAATGAATGATTTCAAAGAACTCCAAGTCCATATCCGTGCTGGCGTGGGCTGCTGCAGGCGTCGCACTTTCTCGTAACCTTGCCTTTGTGCTTCATTCAATAACTCAGGGCATTAGTTCCAGTCATGTGGCACTGAGGATGCTCACTCTCGGATGCGTCGTACGCCATGTTGTTGCGGTAATGATATTTCTTGCATGGATCGCACTTAGAACGGAAACTGGGAGACCAGGTCCCGTGTACAGGGTTGAAGATGGATATGAGTTCCTGCGAGAAGATAGATTTTGAGTTGGACTCGTTAGATTCTCGTGTTGGGAGCCTGCAGACCCCATCTCCAACGCCAGAACCTTTGCACATTGCTATCGAGGCGCACGCGGAGCGTGATGAAACTATTGACTGAAACAGAACAGAAAAAGCGCGAGAGTAACACAGCGACACCTTCGGCTGATTGTACATGGCTTTCATCATGAGACTATTCATTATCGGTATGTTCGCTTCCTTCTGTCGCTCAACATTACGATCAGGGTCAGAGTTTCTGTCTCAATTTGCTCCGTTGCTTCAGAGATTTGTCCGTTCTTCTCTCGTTGAAGACGGTCTTTTCAGAGATATCACGCTTCACGGAATTGCTTTCAATGTCATTGTCTGGTCATACAAGTCGAGCAGGACTTAGCTGACGCACATCTGACTCTGTTTAAAAGAGTCTGGGCGCTTCATCTTCCGAGACGGGTGAAGCATCATCTCGTGAGATCGGCGTCTTTTGCCCTGCTTTGATTTGCTCACGCTGAGCATCTGATACGAACTCATCCTCCTCATATACAGACAAAGCACTTTCCTCTTCTCTTAATCTCACTTCCTCCTGTTCAAGAGTTTGTGTCTCTTCACTGTCGAGGTAGGTTTGCTGCCCTCGCTTCTCAGCGGGAACGTAAAGGAGGAAAGAAAAGTCAGTCTTGAAAGAACTTGGGTTCATACCGAAGGTTTTCTCGTACGTGCATATGTAGCTATCAACTTTTTCCGCGAGAACTGTAACATTTTGAGTGGGGAAAAGCCAGAGGCCATGGTCATGGGCCAAGAGAACTGGTCTCGCAGAGAATAGCATTGGGGTGAAATAAGACTGATCGCTCACAGTCTTCACCAAATGAGCGTGCATCAACCCAGCCTCCGTCAGATCAGGTTTAACAGCGCAATGACGAATCATTTTCTGCATGAGGTCGTCTCTCCGAACAGCAATCTCTTGAACAATAAAGCGAATTCGACATAGGTTGGTAGCAAGATGAACTGTTTCTGCACCCAAAGCTTGCACGAATCGCTTTGTGAACATTTGTGGTATACACGTTCGTGGCAGTACATTTCCCGCTCCTGAGTCGTTCGGTCCGGGGAGTAAGACAAAAGTGGTTTTGTCCATTACTTCCTCGAACGCGTCTTTGACCATGGCGCCCACTCTCGAAAGTTGTCCCACAGAGTTGAAAAATCATCTAGTTTGTGCCGAAATGGTTGGGAAACAAAATTGCCCATGACAATTGCAACAGCAGGAAAAACGCCGTCTTGAACAAAGTCTTTCCAGGTATGTCACAGTCCAGCGAGAACGCGAGAGGTATCCAAATCCATGTCTGAAATGAAAGCAAAGACAGTGTCCAAGCTTTGATCTTCAAGCTTTACAAGATCTGAGGTCTCACAAGTTCCACCAAACAAGTTTGAATCTCGTCCAATACCCGTCTGGAAGCTGCTATTCCTGCCAGATCTCTATCTTTCTACTGACGTCTTTGGTCTCTTCTTGTTCTTCTCTGCGACGACGACTGTAGTTGCCATCGTCGCAATGGTAGCGGTCGCAGCGGTAACTACCGCTGCTATAACTGCTGCTCCCGCTCGTGGCGCCGCCCATGGAGCCGCCGATTTCGCATCCCGGGGCACCGTTTGTAGCGCTGTATGTGGTTCTGTATTTCACGCGGCATGTGGCGCTCCATGAGGCGATGTCGGCATTGCGATATGTTTCGGTGGATATTACGGCGTACCATACTGCTGAGGAGTGCACGGCGGGGCGTGAACTGGTTTCCGTCGTGAATAGGGCTGATATGGCGGTGGGCTCATTACATGAGGGCTGTTTGAAGAAGTTGGAGCATGGGAAGTATTGATCTGCTGTGGGGTGGCAATGTAGGCCGGAGACAGCATGTGACTCGATGACGGACTATAAGACGGCGACGGGGTCGGCCACATCCAAACGGGCTTGGGCAAGCGCGGGCAAGCTTTCGACTATCGGCGTCTCACATATCCCAATCGCTGCAGCTGAACAGCGATGTTGTCTCGCATCACTGATGATTCTCGACTTCGGTTTCTAGACCGTAAGTTTTCTGACTCCATGTGCAAGTTGTTCTGTAAATGCACCATCAGTGAGCCATGTACACTGTTGTCTACATGGCTTGGAATTCTTTCGAATGATGTTCCATCGTCGAAATCTAATATAAAATTGTGCAGTTTGCATGCAACCATAATGATAAGCGTAACTTTGTGCAGAGGGTAGCGAATCGCCGACCAAAAGATGCCAAACCGACAGACCAATATTCTAAATGCCTGCTCCACTAGAGTCCTACAAGACGACAAATAAGCGTCAAACGAATATTCCAGCCCACTTAAACCTTTCCCAGGATACGGTGTCAACACTCTGTACCCATTTGAGTAAGCGTCGTCAGCAGCAACAACAGCCCAATTACGGAGCTGGGATCCTTTCAGAAGCTCATACGGTTTTGTCGAGGCAAACACGGTAGAGTCATGTGTCTCTTCAGAGTGCGTTGCTGACACAAAGAAGAATCTATAGTTCGCTTGTGATGCAGCCTGAACGCACACAGCGAAGAAATCTTTTCCGATTGAAGTACTTCTTAGGTTCTTTTACATGGCTTAGTTTTGGCGTAGTTGTCTCGATCGCAATTTCATCGAGTTCAGCGACTATTATAAAGATCGGAGATTGGCGCAGCCGACAAAACATATTAGCCTTTTGTGTGCATTCGGCGTGGATCGTGGGAAACCAATTTTGGGTAGCAACATATCCAAGGCACACAACGTTTCCTCAAACAAGCTGTAAACTATGCTTGAAGCTATCCCATACGGCCATCCTACGTCCAAATAACTGTACCCAGCCATTATACGAAGTGCAACAAACAACATTATTTCGATGTTGAGTTCTGTTGAAGTTTGGGTATGGTGTCGCTGTGAGTGTGTTAGCGATGGTCGTAACGTGTCGCCAAGAAGAAAAGACTCCGTCTTTGTCATACGGTACATCCGACGAAATGGGTCAGCTGTAATACTTTTTATGATGTGTGACGTTGAATATGGGTTGCAAAAGCACAGTATAAAAAAGTAGTTAACAGTGCGCATCATTCTGGAAAGCAAAAAGCAGATGCGCGAGCAACAACCACCTACGATTTGGCGCATGCTGTTTCAGTATGCTCCGCAATATGTGAGGTCTACACAAGGCACGGCGAAAAAGGGAGCGGTTGCCAAGGTTTGCCATGTAAAAGCAACGTCGCGAGTTCGAGACTGCTCTGGTAGCCTACGAGTGCATGCATCCCTACTGGTGGTAGAGATGCATGCACTCGGACAGAGAGTTCTGGGCTGTGTCTTTACACCGCACGCAATGTTTACGGAAACCATACAACCGACCCCTTACAGATCGGGCAGCGTTCACTGCTTTCGAATTTTTCATATCGTAAACTCCTGGAACGCCCCTTGGAAACGAGTTACTCTGGAAACCGGGAATCCAGGTTCACTGTAATTCAGAATTTCCACTTTGCTACACTCGTAGAACGCGCCTGAATCAAGCAGAATGCTTTCTTCAAAAAGAGAATTGGTTCTCTTTAAAAAAATGCCTAATCGCCGTGCTTACTGGTATCGCGAAAAAGCACTATGTTGTCGCATGACTTGATGGGAGTAGTGGCACGTTAACTTACGATGCTTGAGAACGAATCGCTCCGCCGCCGAATATCTGTATGCCGGAATGGTGTACCACGTCTTGTTTTGATCGCCGCCACACCAGACTCAAAACAAGCCCGCAATGCGTTACCACAACTTTTGTCCTACCTTTCCTCTGTACCAGATGTGCTTGTCGCAATCGATCGCGTTTTATCACCGCTCTGTCCTCCTGGAACACCAATTATTCGAACTACAGCCGATGATGCAAAACAGACTTGCCCGAAGTATGAAGCTTCCGAGGTTGATCTCGTTGTCTGTCTTGGAGGAGACGGTCTCATCTTTCAGGTACTCCACCAATATTTTCCCACACGCGTACCGCCCTTTGTTCCTTTTAACATGGGGTCCCTAGGTTTCCTTACTCCGTTTGATTTCGAAAGCTTTCGACAGCACATTTCTGCAGTTCTACACGGCACCAATACTACCGTAACGGTTCGCATGCGTTTAAAGTGTGTAGTTAGAAGATGCCAATCAGGCTCGATATGCGTTGGTAACTTTCAGCGTAACATTTTGAACGGTGAAACTGTTCAACGAATGGAAGAAGAGTATCACGCCTTGAACGAGTTGGTGATTGATCGAGGTCCAGCGCCATATTTGTCAAACCTGGAGGTTCTAGCTGACGACTGCCCTGTAACACGAGTACAAGCGGATGGTCTGATTGTGGCAACTCCTACGGGGTCGACTGCATACTCCCTATCATCGGGCGGCAGTATGGTTCACCCTAGCGTGCCAGCAATTCTCTTCACTCCAATTTGTCCGCATTCTCTTTCATTTCGACCTGTACTTTTTCCTGACTACGTCACATTGCAGATAAAGGTACCAGAAGACTCTCGCGGGACTGCTTGGGTTAGCTTCGATGGCAGGCATCGAATGGAATTAATGAGGGGAGACAGGGTTGTAGTCAGCGTGTCTCCCTGGACCGTACCGACATTTAACAAGAAGGATACAACGAACGACTGGTTCGCTAGCGTCAGTAGATGTTTGAAGTGGAACGAACGTGTTATTCAAGGAATGAGGACTTTTGACGGCGACAAAGACGACGAAGGCACTGAAGATGGCCGCTGGTAGCTTTGAAAGATCAATTTTGTCACAGGAAGAACCCGTACTGAACCTTTCGATCGGGGAACTGAGAGGAGCGTGGGGGCTTGAGTACGGCGGAACTCTTCACGCGTATGACACTGTACGTGAACAAGGAAGGACGTGATGGTTGCGGATAAATTGGATCAGGAACATATTGAGCAAGAACATCTTTGCGGATACCTTCATTCCGGTGCGCCTACAACAGTTGTTGCTGTATCTCGTTTGTAAAAAGAACACAATCACTGCGATAATGTGCAAGGCTCAGAAGGAGAATCTTCAGGCATGAAGGGGGTCAAATCACGATGACAGGTGTGTCTGACCTAGAATACAAGGACAACGTAGTTGCAGCCTGTAGATTAGGATGATAGCCTACAGGGCAATAAACGCTTTCACGTACGAACGCGAACAAATGTTGATGGCTTTCAAAGTTTGAACTATCAAGACAAGAGGTCACATAAAAGTTTACGTTTGTAGCTTTGCCCGCTCGCAACCCATTGATTATGCGTCACATAGCGAAAAGCACTCTCAGTTTCTTTGCGGAATTCAAGTAATGTTCATTAAACAAATACGCTTGAATGTGATAACCGAAATCGATGGCCCCTTCTTGTACGAAGAACTCGCATTCTATTCAGCGCGAAGGAATTCAGACTCGTGAAGGGCAAAATCACTAAGAATCTGGTGTATGCGATGTGGTAAGGTGGAGTAAAATCCTTCAGAACTGCTCCTCAATACGGGGATAATATCTCTTCCGATGAAAATGACTGGGGTCTTGTCGTCAGACAAGAATTAGCGCCGTGATTTCTTGATTCCCTCCTTATCGGCACGATGGCCATGTGGAAGATTAGGCTTCCATACTCTCTTCCTGTAGTTGGTAAACCTACAAATACAAAGTATCGGTTTCAAGCAAAGTACGATACCAAACGTTAGAAAGTTGGAGTCATTTTGCCGAAAGAACGTAGTCTGCTTACCAATGAGATATTTGATTAACATCAATCTGTGTCCTGTTGCTCATTTCCAACTTTTCCAGATCGGAAGGGTCTGCAGGGCAAGCAAGAGACGAATGGGAGAAGAGCAGTTGTCAGATATCTACGGAGACGATGTCCTCACGTCATAACTTGTGAGACCTTTACGAGAACCGATACATACAGGGGTTGTCATAGTGCTCCTGGCACCACGTTTTCAGGTATGAGATACACTCTTTCGGAAGATTTTCTCGTCTTTTCACCGGGACGTTTCCAGTCTGAAGCCTTTCTATGGCTCTACCAAACTCCTGAAGGATCTTAGATCGTTGATGCGCATCTTCGGCAGATTCGGAAGGAGTAAGGGGCGCTTCGGGTTCCTCAAGCGGAGGAATGACACTTTGGCGAACGAGATCTGCGCAAAGGTCCTCGACTGCAGTGCGAGCTACCTCGCATTGATGCTTATAGGCAGCGATAAGCTCTTTGTGCGAAGCATCCAAGAATCTTTCATCCATCAGAGCCCCGTGATCAAAGCTGGATTCCAGTCTCTGCCAGTTGTGATTGTTCGTGACGTTTCTGGAGTGTGGAATGATTTCATCTCTGATACCATTAGGCGTTAAGTGAAATATGGAGAACTCTCCTCTCGTGGTCATTGTCTGTGAAATGAGTCCTGGATCGTGAGCTGCTTCTGTTCGCTTGTTACAGACCAACGAACGATTTCCATCTCGTTCAAATTTCAGACCCGGGCTAATCTCTTCTCGAGACATGAGAGCTTCAATTTGTGCCTTGGGGACGTAGGATTACCGGCGGCTATGATCTTCCTACTAAGAAGTTCCTAGAGTACGGTGTGAAACAGTGTGAAGCCGTACTCTACAGAGGTAAGGGTTAGAGACTACCCCTCAAGGTTAACAGCTCCCGAATTCTGGGGGGTCGAAAATTATCACTTTTTGGGAGGTTCTGATAAATTGAAGTGCTCTGTGAGATTTCGCCAAATGAGCAGAAGGGGCTTAGCCGTCGCTCTGTCGACGTCCAATTTCGAAGTAGCCGACGGAAGACCACTATCCTACGGCTCAAATTGCCAATTTGTAAGAGTTATCAACCGGGGCGAGCGAGAAAATTGCGGACCGAGGCCGCAATATTGGGTCCGAGCGCAGCGAGGCCCAATATAGCGAGCCGAGGTGCGTAATTTTTCTCGCGAGCTCCCGGTTGATAACTCGCTTGTCACTTAGGTCCTGCAGATGCTCTCCTCAATGGGAAATTTTGCAACAGCTGTCTCTCTCCAACAGACAGCTGCGCATAACCTAACGTACGCAACCATGAAGTTTGGTTCTTCCTGTGCAACAAAACTGCCCAGAAACTCTTCCATGGAGAACGATGTGCTTTGTCCCGCACAGGCAACCGAACAATGAACGTCGCGCCATCGTTCACAAAATCCTACGATGACTCCGCCGACTTTCCCCACACAGAGCATTACTCTTTATCTCCACTAGCCAATTGAACGCCATCATCGGAAATTGAGACAAAAGTCACGTGTCATCCTCTAAAGTCAGCAGTTCACTGAATATCGTTCCTCGATCAGCAAATTCATCTATATCTCCCTCTTTCACAAACCAAAACGATCCAAATCTCCCTAATGCTATCATTTTCCCAACACCAGAGTCGCAGGAAAACAATCATGTCAATTCTACAACTTGGCCCGGAAATTCTACTGCATTACACTTTAATGAACCCCAATCGCAGATACAGCCGGATTTATCTGCGGAAGCGAGAAATTTAATGTATCAACATACTCCAAGCAACACTGCAAAGTTCACAAAAACTTCGCTTTACGCATTCGCAGAATTCGTGGTGTAGGATTTCAATCTGCTAAGGCCGGAACTACTTGCCGAGCTTAAGGACAAAAGAACCGCTTCTTGGCGTCGTCGCAGCTTGAGGGAACAAGCCGTTGGGCTCACTTCTATATATTTGTTCCGAACAGAAAATGGACACACTCTGCCCAAAGACACGTCCATCAGGACCGATCGACAACTGAAACGGGTAAATGCAGTCATAGTCGAATTTATTGCAACGCGGAAGTGCAAATCAGACAACCAAGATCTCAGTCCATCTACTCTGAAGACATATATTGCAGGGTTGCAAAAAGCATTCAAACAACACTGGGGATACGACTTGAATTTATTCTCTGGGAAGGTTTTCGCAGATCCGGAACGTGGGCTTATGACTGTACTGGATAACAAAATACGTCGCCAACAGTCCCAGGGAGCTTGTCGAAAAAGTCATAACATCCAGTCGGAACAGAACATTCGAGATCTTTACAAGTCATCCTTTCTGTCAAAGGCACATCCCCGTGGATTCTTGACAAGGATAATATTTAACGTGGCCTTGATGACTGCATTCCGAAAGTCAGAGCTCGGGGAATTACGATTGAAGGACGTGATCAAAGTATTGGATGGCAGTGAGACCGTATATCATATTGTTGGGCGCATTGGCAGTGTTGACGGGGCCTCAAAGACGCAATCTGGAGGTCTAAAATGGATTAACACAAAACCGAAAGAAGTTTATATATGGAATCGGGTTCAACTCGACGGCATCCTTAATGTTTTCGAGGATATTGATGAATACCTTGCAATTGTTTCGCGATTCCGGAAGCCGGATGACAAGTTCTTCTGTGCCGTTAACCACAGAGGGGCGTTGCCGCAAGCCTTTTTTAAGCCGCAGAATGTCAGCGCTGAGACGCTTGTTCGGTATGTCACCGATGCCTGTGAGGCAAATCATATTACTGGTGCGGGATCGAAACGTTCTATGACGCTGCATGGTTTGCGTGCGACTGTTATAACGCAGCTTTTTGGTGCTGGGATGGACGATGCTAGCGTTGCAAAGCGTTCTGGTCATCGGGACCCAAGGTCATTTGCGGCTTATACCAATTTGCGTGGATCACTTGGCAAGCGCCAACAAGAAGGAATACTGGGCGGCTTTGAAGAGCCAAAGGCAAAGCGCGCCGTATCTGTGAATCCATGCAAAGTCGGGAGTACGCAATCAGAGGATCTATGTTCATTTGAGAAGGAGAATTTGGATTTGGGTTTAGATTCTGGACAAAGTATGGAGAAGACTGGATTCAATTCAGGCCGGAATGCTGCTTTGACGTTGCCTACATTCTTGCGAAATGAAGGAGCTTTGAATGGAAATGTAACAATCAATGTGAACTTTGGGGTTGGTGCCGGCAAGATTGGAACTGGATGCGGAGAGGGTTTGTGACGGAAACCTTGCAGGCGGCCCCACTGTCTTCTTCTGTCAGTGTTATTATGAGACTGTCTTTGTCATTCTGACAAGATCTGTCTGAAACCATTCTTGCGATTAAAATTAAGGTGACCAGGAGTAGTTATTTTCTATGTCCCCAGTCCAGAATATCAGATACCCAGTCAGGACCTGAGTGACAAGAGCCGTTATTGCACTCGAGCGATGTGCGATAACCTGATCGGTCCTTGGTTATTGCCCTCTTCCAGGGCAATAACCAAATCGGGGCAGAATTAGGTCCGTTCTATGAGTTTCTGCTGGTAGTGAGCGGAAACTGGGAATCGGTATTTGTCCAATGAGAAATAGACAAGTTTCTGGTCGTCGTTTGCAAATCATCTCCATGTAGGCAACAGTAGACTTCCCAATTCCGGGGAAATGACGGCGAGGTCATTTCATAAACTCGCTCCAAACAGAACAAGAACATTTTCACATTCGCTTTATTCAGGTTCGTCATGAACAATTCTGCACCCCTAGAAGATGAAAGAATCTCTATACCCCGTTCCGGACAAAGCCACAACGGAAACCACGACAACGTTTCTGCTCAGAGTCTTGTAGATGGACGAAACGCTGATACTTTCCCTCCTTCTTAGGCGCGGCCACAGTTGCCACAGCCATCCAAGACTGTTGCAGAGGCAAACACAATTCTCTGCAATTTTGTCTTTGATAATCATCAATGCAAACTTGCGCTTAAGTCGCTCAAAATCATTGGTTCACACAATGCAAAGTTAAGTACCAAGCGCAAAATCATTGCGCATAAAATAGGTCAAAGACAGATATTGTTCAAGCCATTGAAACGATTCATTAAAGACAGAACGAAAGTTGATGCATCACTTGCAGTTTTTCACCGATTACCTTCACCAACAGTGCGTATATCCGGTTTGGATGATAACTCTGAAAGTATAACGTGGATACGCTGGGATATTCCTTCCATAATTAATGCATATGTGGTTCTACAGCAGGCAAAAGAAGCTGTGGTGGAACCAAGTTTTTTATCTGTAGAGCCGAAACGTCCCGATTTGGAAGCCTCCGAATGCTGTAGATTGATACATATAATAGCGGACACTCGCATGGTTGGCACGAGGTCAAAACTGCTGGCTTGCTTTGATCGCGAGCAACTTGACCAGGATATGTGCGATCCGTGGAGTGAAGAAATAGCTATGCTTTTTAATGATGTGGACTTCAAAACGAAGGCTGTAACTACGTTAGCAGGAGGGATTACGATGAGCGATATTTGTGATATTGACCCAAGCTTACGACCGCATATACGAGAGGGCGGTGTTTTAAAGCGGAAGTGCGCAGAGTTGAAGAGTTTGTATGGCACATTTTTGGCTCATTACGAGGCTTCAGAGCAAGGAGATCCAAATGCCTTCCCATTCTATGCCGCTGGAAAGTCATACATAACGTATGCTTTCTGTCTACTTAAAGAAGATCCAAAGCTACAGTCGTTTGCTAGACGGGCCCTGGAGAGCGTCTCACAAAGAGAGGAAGGAGGAGGTAGTACAGTAGGGGGTTATGGTTACGGAGGGGCAGAATTTAGTCCTCACTCGAGGAGAAAGAAACTAGACAAAAAAAAATTAATGTTGTGGGAATGGATAGTTTAGTTTTTGCATTGCAAGGTCCAAACGATACGGTAACTAAAGAACTACAGGTCGCAGAGCGAGATAAGATGAGGTTCGAAGCGATTGATGCGCGGGCACGTTCGGCGAGTTCCACGATGGATGCAATTGCTAAAGCTAAGAACATGTTTGAGAATGCATCAACGGATAAAGAGAAAGAGTTGTTTAATAGAGTGCTGAGGAAACTCATGAGCAACCTTGAATAAGGAAAGATCATTATAAGTTTTATAGATTGGAAGCCTGCTGTAAAGAGAAATGCTTGAACCGCGGAACTCGATATACTTCATTGAGGTTTTCGAACCTGCTTAATAAAATCTCTAATGCACCATACACGCTGTTTGTTTCTGAAATTGCTTTGGATCAGAACTCTTCGCTTTGTTCAGAGCATCATATCCTTTGGTCGCCTCTGAAAGAAAACATTTCTCTCCAACATACAACAGAAAAACGAAAACGTTCGGGAGTCCAACAAGCGACGTTCTGTTTGTGCCAGGTCGAAACAGATTGCAGTTCATACTTGCTAAGTTTCGTAAACTCTGCTTGCCACAACAAAACCGATGAAGCCGCAGCATCCCGATAACTCAGCTCGGGTTCCGCAAATTCTGAATTCCCTTATATCAGATCAGTCCTGCTCTTAACGTTAGCATTTATACTTTAGCAACCAAAGGTCTGCATTTGACATATCCATATTCTGATTCCAGATTACTGGGCTTGTCGAGGCCTTTCCAAGCTCTTGCTGCATCTGTCTAACGAATATCTCTGAGTCTCTCATAATTTCAATTTCGCACTGAGTCCTACTGCGCATCTGAAGCCATCATGCCATTATCATAAAACAACAGGGCCGTATTTGTGACTACCTAATTCGCCAAATTATGGAAATTGACTGACTACTCTGTCAAAACGAGTAGTCATTATCTTACTTATTGAATACTTATTCGGGGGTCTGACTACTAGATTTGAGCTTTTGTGACTACTTGACTATTCATTCCGCTATTTTGGTAGTCACAAACACGCCCCTGTAAAACAGTGTATCAAAGTACGCGCAGCCGTAAATGTAACACAATTACGTTTCCTGGCGAGGCCACTTCTTGAAGTCCGGTTCGATAAATTCCACTCTAAACTACTTACGATGCTTTCGCTTTCGCACGAAACCGAGTGTTCTTAAACGTTCCGCTAGTAAATTTCTCATTTCTGAGTTATCCCTCCTCCAATTTCTTGACCTCCTATTGTCCCTTTCAGTATGCGGCATGTCTTGAAAGTGCACCACTGGTGAACCCCGCAGATTATTATGTTCGTGATTTGGAATCATGTTGTACAGAGCGCTATCCGTATTGTCGATTATAAAGGTATGAAGTTTAGCTGCCACCACTATAGTCAGAGTGCACTTCGCAATGGGATATCGCATTGCAGACCAGAATATCCCAAAGTGGCATACCAACATTCCGTATGATTGTTCTGCACATATTCTAACAGAAGAGTGATAGAAATTGAACGAATCTTGTTTTCCTGACAAACCCCTTCCCAAGTACGGTGTGATTATTTTCCCTTCATTCGAGTAATCATCGTCGGCAAAAACGGTTGCCCATTCTGGTAGTCTGTCACTATGCAACAGATCGTGAAGATGTGTGGCCGCAAAAGCAGTGGAGTCATGCGTTCCCCCAGCATGACGGGCAGACACGAATGAGAACTTGTAGTTTGCCTCAACAGCTGCTTGAACGACGATTGGAAAAAGCCTTTTCTGTTAAAGTATTTTTGCGGATCGGGTACTTCTGCTAATGTTGGTCTGCGTATAGCAAAAGCGACACCGTCAAGTGCACCTACAACTCCAACAAACGGACTTTTTCGAAGGCGTTCATACCTTTGCGCACTTGCATTGCATTCGTCTTCGGTACTCGGAAAATGTAGCTTGGGTAATGTTTGATGTAAGGCAAAAAGTGTCTCTTGAAACAGTCGGTAAACTGTGGCGACACCAACGCCATATGGCCAGCACAAATCAAGGTAGCTAGCGCCAGCTAGAAGACGTAAAGTAACAAAAAGCATGACAGCCGGTGAAACAGAGCTCGCGGTAATGCTGTATGTTCGTTGTCTGCGCCTCAAAGTTCCGTTGACCATCGAATGAAGTCTCTGAAACTGACGCTTGTTCATGCGAGACATTCGTGTAAACATGTTATCTTGTAGACCTGACATATGTTTTATATAGTCAAATACACAACGCGGATGAACTGTTCTCAGCAAAGTAGGTGTTTGTTGTAAATAAAGAACCTGAAAAAAACCGTGTACAGAACATGCAAAACTATTCTCTGAAGCCATAGCCGGCGATTCTTTCGCTTCGGCGGTTGACGCAAGCAGGAACGTTTCAGAACGGAGAGAGAAATTGGTAGCTTCATGTTGGAGGCTGGAAGTGGCATAGACTCTGATCCTGAATGAATGTGATCAACCAGGCCTGGTTTTTCAAACGCAGAGAACGGATTTGCTTTTGGGAAATTGGAAATTTTTGGAAGCACGCATATCCTGTTATCAATTTCCTCAATTCATAGAACGGGCCTAAGAAAGGATGCCGAAACTCTTAACTTCTTCTTCTTCATACTATGTTCCTCAAAGAATAAAATATATTCCAAAACATTTACACTTTGCGAGAAGGTCAATTTCACTCTTCTACCTTACAAGAAGCACATACCCTAAGGTACACGTACAAGGAGCGTACAAGAGTGCCAAGAATGCAGACTCAAATTAGTAGTTTCACTTGTTTCAGAGTCTGAAATTCAAACTGATCCCGGCAACTTTGATCTCCAGAAGACTTATGATATCAACACTATCCAATTCCGGCACCTGCATCGCTAGTGCTGTGCATTGCTGGACTGCGCCCCTCGGCTATTGAACCCGCGTATCTCGCGCTGCGCTGCTACGCTTCTATCTAATAAAGATTCCAACCGGTCCTTCGACGGGAGTCGTCGTGGAGACAACCGCTTTGGAGGGACTTTCGTGCCCGCTGCTTTGCTTTCGCTGCACGCGCGTTCGGTATCCGCGACCGCTCTACTTTACTGCGCACGTTGGTACCGCGCTCGCTCCGCACCGCCGTAGCGCTTAGCTCAGTTATGGGCCCAGAAGTGTCGTCTACACAAAACCCTACCGACCCGCCTCGCTTTGATCCAACAAAAGATTTGCAGGAATGGCGTCAGAACGTTTCTCGTTGGGTTGATACCGTATCTGCTGCTGCCCGTAAGGGAACAGACCGTCTGTATAAGACTATCTTCGCAACTCTTGCACTACAACTGCACGACTGTGCGCTCCCAGCCGATCAAAAGTCTATTGTTGACGAATCACAAGCACAGGGTCTCATCGACTTGAAGCAAGATGATCAAGTTCAAGCTGTGCGTCAAATAGTCCAACGCATTGCTGTTGACCCTCCAATTGCTGTGGTTTCTCGCCTGATTGCTTCATTCAACCGTGTAACCGGATGTAGACACCGCAAGGATGAGACGTTGGCGAGCTTCGTCTCAAGGTTTAGAGGACTCGCTGCCGATCCTCTCATGCACGGATTCCTTTCATCGTCGTCTCAAGTTGGCGAGGTGCTAGCCATAACCCCCCCTCAACAACTCGATGCTCAGTTCTGAGACACTGACGAACGCTAAACTGCAGTTAATTGCACTTGCGGAGGCTCGTTCCGAAAAAGAGCAGTCTACAATTTCCGGTAAGCTTGTTCTCGACAGATCTCTCTTTGGCAAGTCCGTTGAGAAACTGAAAGACATGTTAACGAAAATGCATCTCCGTCTTGGAAGGCCGGATACGAATGCTTTGACGAAGAGGAAGCTAGCCCATACCAAGAAAACGATTACCGAGGTAACGGATACCCTTGAAGGGCTGCCGAGAGTGCGTGGAGACTCCCACGCTCCAACCTCCGGGGGCCTAAACATCCTCAAGCCATCTCCCCGCTGTCGCCTAAACCTGGACGACGCTGTCACTGTCATGAAGAACTTTTCCTTTACTCCCGGAACCTTTTCGTCTCACATTGATAAGGCTGATCTGAAAAACATTGTTGGTCAAGAGGTGCAAACAGCCCTCTATGCGATGTCTCAGAAGGCCGAAGGGAGCGTTCTCTCTCGTCTTGGGAAACGTTCTGCAGAGCCCCAGTCGTCGACCTCGAAGCCCCGCTCCTCCAGGAAGAGGAAAGCATGCTCAAAGGGGAAAGACGAGGTTTCGTTCTGCTTCGACTGTGGTGATCCTTCCCACATGGCTGGGAATAATGCTTGTGCACCTCCCTCCTTCCTGACCAAAAAGAAGAAATCGGAGCGCCAAGCTCAAAACAAGACCTCTTCTCAAGGAGCTCAGACTGTCACACAGCAGAACCATTTCCAAGGTGCGTCCGGCAAAGATAGCCGTCATCGCCCTTCAGATTTTCGCTCAGGCGTCGGCCCATTCAGACGCAATCATGTCTGAAAGCGTGGGTTGGGGCGCCATCTGATGTGGTAGAAGGCTCTACCGATCCCAATCCGATCATCGACATTGGCTGTCCGCGAAGTGGCGGCGGAATATTCTCTGCTGCCGCACTAGCAATCGCGATGGGCACCACGTTCGTGATCAGCGAATTGGACTGTGACCCTTTCTATCACGGCTATGGTCCCAAGTGTGAGAACCCAAAGCTCGTCTTCACAATGTGAAAGTTTCATGTTACTTCCTTTAACGATGAGCAAGTCTTGCTGAAATTCTACCTGGTAGATGGAGATGACCCGCTTCTCCTTGGCGGTGATGTCGCCTGTGAGTCAAACTTAATGGGTTCGCAAAACACTTTGGTTATACCGTCAGAGCTGGGACTGTGCCAGCGCGACGCAACTCTCCCCACCTACACAACTGGTGATGAGAACAGTCGCCGCACTCTTCTTGCTCTTGTTCCTTCGGTGACCGAATCATTCAAGTCCTTCTTCTCTGCTCAAAAGGCTCTTCTGTCGAATGAAGCTCTGAAAGAGCAAGTGCAAAAGGAAGCCAAGCGATTTGCAACGAAGCTTCACGTGCAATCGCACTTCTCACTTCGCGACATGAAGACGCTTTGCCGCCGTGGTGGCGTGCTTAACGAGAAGCTCTGCAAGAAATTGGAGAATGCCCGTGGTTCCAGTCACTCCTGCCATACTGCTGGAGACCTTTACACTCTAGCAAGATCTCGTTCAACCGAAAACTCGCGGAGTTTAACGAGCATCTTCAGGTCGACTTTCTCTTCATTCTTGAGCTTGGCAACTTGCCGATACTTTACATGATGGACGTAGCACTGGACTCTCTGCTACATGTCTAATGACTTCGAAAGACATGAACGATACAGCTCGCATGATAACTGTGAAGTGGTTTGATACCTACGGACCTCCACTGAGGCTCTCCGCCGATCCGGAGTTTGACAACAGTATTATCTCCGGCCTTTGTGCGCGATTCCACACCAAACTTGAGCCCCGTCCTGCTAGGAGGCACAACAAAATTGGTAGTGTTCAATCCGAAAATGAGACCATCCGAACGCTTGTCAAAACCCTTCTATCGGACGAACCGCACTTCTGTCAAACTCGACAGCTGTTCTGCACGGACTTTGAGATCCTCTTGCGTGCGACATTCCTGAAGAACGTGCTGAACGGAAGTAAGTCGTCCAGTAGCTTCGAACAGGCCTATGGTTACACACCCTCTATTGGTGGTTTACCCCAGCGCCCTGTATCACCTCATGTTCTGTCCTCTTATCGTGAACAGGTTTGTCGTAGAGCTTTACATACTCTTAATCACTTCAAACCTGCGCACACGCTATCACAGCATCTGCTACCGGCCATCACTTCCATCTACTTTTATAAGAAGCAAGGGAAGTATCGATCCTGCTGCAAGGGATATGTCGTCAATGCCCTTGACCATATCGTCGTGATTTCTTCGAATAAGAACCTTCAGGGAGCTCGCTCACATATTGCTTATGAGAACATCCGGCTCGTGCCTGAGTCATCGATACTCGCCGAGCTCGATAAGGAGGAACTTGGACGGGATTCCTTCCCTACTCATCAACCAACCAGCAAAGAAGTTGATGTGGCGGATATGGAACCAGATAATCAGGATGATGTTTCTTCGTCTTCTGTCCCCATCTCAGACCTCATTCCTGCGCCCTCCGATGTTCTCGACCCTCTAAGCTTTGAGCCTCCATCTCTCAAGGAACCGAACCTGTGGTCTCTTCACCCTCTATCTTCAGCTCTTCTGGCTCATAATGCTCGTCGTATCGATGCACCCTCGCTTGACGTTGGGGACTCCTTGCTTCAGAAGAATATCGGGAGCACGCCGCTGCGTTTCTCAACTAACGGTGAAGGACTCCAATCGTCCCAGCAGAGGATTTTCCAGGAGATCAAGTCGGTCATTGGAGACCAACCGGTTTTGGCACACAAACTACAATTCGCCCCGCGATGGATTATCGAGAAGGCTATCGATGCAGAAAGGCGCAATTACATTGAGGAGGAAGCATACAACCCCGTCTCTATCCGAAGCGTTCCTCGAACTGCGAATGTTATCTCGTCACACCACTTTTTCGTACTCAAGTACCATGGCGAAAGCGGGACGCTCCGCCTCAAGTGTCGCCTTGTACCAAGTGGTAACCGGAACGCTGAGAAGGATTCGATTCGTTCCGATTCTTCGACAGCGCAATTCACCTGCATCCGATTGTTATTGTCGTGGGCGACATTGTTCCACTTCAATCTCGGAAGCATAGATGTATCCCGTGCGTACCTAGAGTCCGGCGAGTTGAAGCGAGATATCTATATGCGTCCACCCCGTGGTTGGACCACACATGTTGATGAATTTTGGAAGCTGTTGAAACCTGCGTATGGTCTGGGTGAGTTTGGTCGTCTTTGGCAACTGTGCATTGAGGAAGAGCTAACGGACTACGGATTCCACACGATCCCTGGGATGCCCCAGCTGTTCGTTTTGCGTGACCAAAGCGAGCATATAGCGCTCTTGCTGGCAAAGCTAGTCGATGACCTTCTCCTAGCTGGCCACTCCGCCAGAATCGAACGCTTCTCCACTGCCCTATCCAAACGTTTCAAGCTCAACCGCTCTCTAGCGCAGACAGAGCTTATCTTCAGCCGTCTATGGATACGAATGTACCCGAACTATTCAGTTGAGATCTCCATGGCTGAATTCATGGACACCATCCAGCCTATTCTAATCTCCAGAGAGAGAAGGAAGGAGTCTAAAGCCAAGTGCACGACCGATGAGATTAAATCATTACAATCTCTCGCCGGAGAGCTCAACTATCTTGGACACGTTGTGCAACCACAAGCCGCATTTTGTGCCAGCTACATGCAGCAACTTGTGCCCGATATGCGAGTTAAGCACCTGGTCAAAGCTAACCAGCTCTTGAACCTGCTGAGAAAGCTCACTCCAACAATCAGGTACATTGCTCCGACTGCTCCGTTCTCGTCTTAAGACTTCTCGAACTGTCAACTGCTCTCCTATTCAGATGCTAGCTGTAGAGCAAAACCCCAGCGATGGGATCGTCTCTCAAGGCGTTCGAGTCCTTGCCCTCTAGACGACGTGAACTCAGCGGTGAGACCTCCGAACACGGATAGTGCGGGTGTAAGACCGCCCGTGCTACGGGATATACCTACGAAGGTTGATGGGTGAACGGGCCTGATCCAGGAATCCAGCGAAAAGCGACGGAATGGTTGAGGAGGGAGGTACCGTAGAGCGGTGTAAGCCCTAGGTAAAAGGGGGAAAAGGAAGGGAAACCAAAAGAGGAAAAGAGAGGAATCCGGCGGCGGGACGTGCGGCAAGCGGCAACAGACCCGGCGTCCGGAGACGACGATGTGTATTAAGCCCACGCGGCACAACTTTATACAGAGACGGAAACGCTACCAATTGTGGTGAAAGCAGTATAACTGCACAGTAAAAGAAACAGAAAGTCCGAAGACACGGAATAAATAAGCCCGAAGGCAAGGCCACAATGGTCAGTATTGCCTGAGTGATCCCGAGGGATGAATCCAATCCGTACCGTACGCGGTGACCCTCCTGAGGGAGTTATACACTTCGCGCAGACGAACTTGGTTCAGAGCCGAACTCGGTTACCCTTTACTGAAGGAGGTGACCCGGAGGTCACCTCTTATATCGTAACCGATAATTAGTTAAACTAAATTAAATAATCTAGTGCACACCTAAGCAGGTCCATACACGTGGTGCACGTGACAACCCGCGGCAGCGGCCAGTAAAATATCCGACAATCATAACAAGACATGTGTGAACACACCCATTCCTACACACGCGTATACGCGACCAATACTCATCTGCGCCACGTCATGGCCGACCCCTCATGGTGCCATACCTCAATACTGCCAAAACGTATCCCATCCGTGGGCCAATAATCATACCTTCCGAGTACCCGGAATCATCCTTACCAGGGGTTAATGAAATCCTTCCCCGTGTACTGGGCGAGCACGTTTTGCTCTACACTAGCACTGGAAGAACTTCGTATGGTCAAACTGGGTTTCTTTCGAGAATCACGTTTGCAATTGAATCTAAAACCATCTACCATCTACTAGATTGGCATAGTTCTAAGCAAGGTCGTATCTCGTTCAGCGCAATTGGCGCGGAAATCCTCGCTGCAGTAGAATCAGCAGATCGTTCTTTCCTCTTACGCGAATGTCTGACTTCCTTGTTTCCTGTGTTTGGATCGTTCGTGATGCTCGTCGATTCCTTCGGCTTGTATTCAACCATAACTACGTTGCATGAATGTCGTGACTACCGATTGCGTCCGACGGTGTCTCGCCTTCGTGACTCATTTGAATGCGGCGACATTGCGGCACTTCTTTGGGTTTCGGGTTTACCCAGAGAGGCATGTGGATATGCGACGGATATTCGAGTGATGTACGGGTGATTATGCTCTTAAGACTGTTCCAAGGACATTTTTGGATATTCAGTAGATACCCGTGTGATACGCGGTAGATGGGCGGGTGGTATGCTTAACCCTTTGGACACTGAAAGCGCTAATGTCTATGATCGTAGACATTAGCCGCAGCCAATGAATGGAAAGCAAACAGTAAAGTGTGTGGCTTAGAAACAAGTGGAAACTGACTGTTTCCTTCAAACCAAAATTGCGGCGCATTATACACGTTGCTTCCGTGCAAGCCTTTCTTCCCCATCCCAACGAAATGCGCGCCGATACGACGACTTTTGCCGTGTCACATTACGCAGGCGCCACTTTTCGCACTCTTATCACGCCGGAAGTCTTTCACAACGTTGCTTCGGTACACTGATTGCCTAAAGAGGACATCGAAGTTTCTTTTCAGGCCAAATTGAGTGCCTTCTCAAACTACAGCTGGCAACAACGCTGGATTGATGATTTTCGCGGGAGCGGGTTGTCTCTGTTTGCCTCTCAGAAGCATCACGACTGCACTCAGTACCTTCTCTTCACGAGAAAACAAGCTAAAAGCAACTCCACTTCTTGACACACCTAGTCGTACTTGATAGAATCAAATCAGTCTGTCAATTTCTTGTCGGAGTGAAGTACACCAAACTGGTGCAAGGCGTTCTTGGTTTGTGGTCAAGAGATATTAGAACCTCATATATTTGAGAGAAACAGAGGGTACCGTGACGAACATTCATACACTGGATCCTGCAGTATGGAAATGAACGAGAGCAGAAGCCAGTATGCAGCTGGTAGGGCAAACATAAAGAGTAACAAGAGAGCAGAAACCACGATGAGACCATTACCGGAAGGAAAAGAACAATCTGTCACATGTGATTCATTACATTTATTGCAGGGAAACACTGTGGTTTGCGATGCGGAATCTGGCTCTATTGGTGAGAAGGGTGATTCAATAACAGCTGAAATCAAAGGTGGTATTCCTACTATGACTATAGATAACGAAGATGTTGCTTGCAGGCGGTGTGGGAGAACGCCGTGCTATTGGGTACAGTTTGGTTCTTATGTTGTTGAAACAATCTCCGAGAAGTTTCCTATTGCTGATTCGAGTCAGAATAACGAAGCGCGTAAGTGCGCGTATAAGAACTACATCTACGAAAGATATGGATTCATGGGAAAGGGGAACAGGATTCAAATTCCTCATTGTGTTCTTGAAGGAATACGATCGATGTGGCCGGATGCAGCAGGAACATATATGGGTTACCGAGATGACTAACTTTATTTCTTGAATGGCAGCGCTGCAGTACCCAACGTAGTGATAGCTTTGTTCGATCTTTTGCGATGCGGTTTAGTGCTTAGTCTCCTTTGTGCGGAACGAATTTCATTGTATACATCAGAACGACTGTTCTTCAAGAACTCCATGTTGTGAAAGAAGGAGAAGCAATTGACATGGAAACCACGACAAAACTGGCTACAAGAGAATTTGGTGTATCCCCCACTCTTTGAGTCTTTGAGGAGGCGACAAAGAATGCAGTGAACGTTCTTCCTGCCTGCTGTTTCGAGCAGAATATGCTTGTTGAATGAGACGCTCTCGCTATTTCCATGGTCGTTGGATGAACTACTAAGAGCGGATACTGTAGACAACGACGCCCGTCGTTGTTTGTACTCAACATGGTCTTCCACAAGCTGCATAATGATCCGCCGCTTCATAGTATCCATTCTGAGATGATCTCCTCCAGTTGCGGTGATCGCATTCAACAATGCTTGTGCGTTTAGGACGCTGGCATCCAGCACGAAAGTCAAGATACTCATCGTAACGCGTCGCTCTCTGCGAACAGTAGGACAGGTAGACCGAAACTGGTCGAAGCGATCTACAGCATTCATTAATATGTTGTACGCTACAATTACAGCAGGAACCTGCAGGGTGGTCCGGCATACGGCTTCATCACCTGTCCATCGCCTCAGTGGGGCGAGTCCATGGACACACTTCTTTGCGTGATCATCTGGTTGGTGTATTCTTTGAGATGGTGTATCCGCAAGATCATTACAATAAAACGACACAACACAGCGATCCTTGAAAACAATGAAACCGGTCTTCTCCGCAATCTCAACAGTATTCTCCCCAGTCCCTTTCTTTTCGAACACTTGTACAAGTCGCCAATCTCCTCGTCGCGCTTGCTTCAGACTTTCGATTGCTTCCTTGAGAGCAGGTCGATTTACTCCGTCAATGTTATTGAACCGAACAGTGCCTAAAACTTTGCACTCATTGTCGCTTAGCTTTTGCAGCTGACGAGCAAGCAAGTGCCGTGTGTAGAAGTTGTCCATAACCATAAGTCTTCCCTTCGACTCTGTAGGATGTAAATAAGTCTGATGAGCCATTTGTGCGCACCAGAGAGCAGACGCTGATGTCTTTGGAAGAATCTTTCTGTCCACTTTTTTCTCAACGGCCCCACGTAATCCTCTGAACATCTTTGTGTATCGATGAACTGGAGCAATACCACTCTTGTTACCGGACCCGTCATCTTGAAAGCTGTGTAAGTAAGCGTCTGACCAACCAACAACAGCATACAAACGAATTCCAAATTTGACAGGCTTCGACTTCATATATGACCTTGCTGCCGTTCGACCTTTGCAACGAATAGTATTTTCATCTAATGAACTCACACCAACTGGTACTGCCAATGTAGCTGCGTTACGGCCAAAGTGCTCAAGAATTTGGCAACTGTGCCACAGTGGGTCTCGTATAGCTACATCAGCGTCGTACGTTGGATACAAGCGCAAAGCAGAACGAATATTCAAGAAAGCATCTCGGCCCATTACTTTTTGGAAGAAGGGTATTCCCAACAGATCAGACGTTGACCAGTACTCCTGCAAGCGATTGAGCCGGTGTATCGAAGTTGCTAGCTCAAGTCCAAGATAGGCCCGAAATTCATCCATCCTGAGTGGCTTGCTGCGTTTGCCCCTGCGAACAAGTTCCTTACTAGTCCAAACTCTGATGCATTGCAAGAAAGAATCATTTAGAAATAAAGTGAATAGACCTCGTTCCTTACGATGAGCATACGTTCTTCTTATGAGCCTCTCTTTCGAAAGATGTAAACCGCTGCGCTTCTTCCACTGTCGACAATAAAGAACATTTTCGCAAAGATAATGTTCTTCGGCTGGTTCCAACAGAGATGCCATAAATTCTTTGTTGACTGCTTGGTTGGTATCGAATGTCGCGACGACTTCGGTGTTGCATTCAACGTTGTTAGACGTATTTACGTCTCTATTAGGTGACGGACTCAAAGAATGCGAGTTGAGCGGAGAAGACATTGCGTTCTGTACCTGAGCTGCCATTGTCTGGATGATGCTGAACCAGATGTGTTCCGTCTTTTTGGCGGTTTGGAGTGCCTTTGTACCAACGGTACGGTAATCCTGGGTTGCAATCGCAGCATTTTGGCCGATCATGCATGCAAAGTTGTTGTATGTTTGGTGCAAACATTATTGCTGTATGCAACGTACGGATTTTGTCAACATTGGAGATTGTGATTGGGAGCTGTTGACATGGTTTTGGAGTTTGCTATTGGTTCATGGCATCAGAGATATTGTACGCAGCAAATGGAGAACGACTCTGCTTTATCTCTTACTATCGTCGACATAAGCTGACTCAACAAGTGGCAGTTTGTGCGCCACCTGTTCTTCCTGTTCTCCAATCATGTGTCCATGTTAAGTCTATATCGGTAGACTTAATTTTGTAGTGTCAAAAGGGTTAAAGATGTGCAAGATGATGTACGGGTTCTGCCCCATGGATGTAGCAGATGATGTAGCAGTTGATACACGGTGGATAATTTTGCTAAAACTTTGAAAATAGGGGCACATTAAAAACCACTGGATTTTTTTCAGAATTTAGTGCGCACTTGAAATATTTTGTTTAAAATAATTTTTATTAATTAGTATAATAAGTGATTAAGGTAATGTCACCATTTTTGACACGCTATGGGTGACGAGTCTTCGTCACATGTGTTTCATCGTCACGCCAAAACGTGGTCTAATTCAAGTCACGGTCTACCCAATGACACCACCGAGCCGTACCGAACTACAAAATTCTGGCATCCCCGGATCCAAGAAATGCCTCCTACCACCATGATCCAGAAACGCAATTGAGTGAGAAATCGAGTTGATGTCTTCAACAGTGCGCTTCGTATCACGAAGACTGCCACGTCTCGGTCCCGATGATAGATACACGGAGGGCACTCTAGTTATTCGATCTGTTTTCATCCCATAAACCCAATCCACCCGCACCATGTTCATCATTCTGGTGTAGATAAGCTGCTCTCCGGGTCGGCGAAAAGACACTTTGGCCCTCCAAATTTCATCAATGCAGCCATAGAATACTTCTTTTTCAACCTCACAGCTGTTCGAAAATTCTGGTGCACCCTCCCCCGCTTCAAACACTCCAGCTATCCACCATCGCTGACGCGCGCACTGTGTATCTTGTGCGAGTCGCCGTCGATACTCCGACCGTCCTTCCAAATGGACCTCAACCTCAGCGTCTGATATCAGCGCTTTAGGAAACAGTCGGAGGCTTGCGATGCGAATGTCATAGCTCGTTACGGAGAGGGCACCACGCGCGTAGTCCAGAGCTTGACGGAGTCGCTCAGAACCCTGAACCAAATAACTCCTGCCTGTCATACTCCGCACTGCTGCCTCAGCAACGCCTCCAGAATCCGAAGAGAGCTCGTTACTCTCCGCAGAGAACTCTTTCTGATTGCGATCCTGCAGCTCGAGTGCTTTGTCATTACAGCGTTCAGTATTCCAGTATCTGCCAACATCAATACGCTCAATATTCGAATGTTGTTCGGGCTTATTAATTTTCTTATCGAAGCCGCCATTGAACAAACGGAGAGCAAAGAGTGTGTGCGTCTTGTGAAACAGATTGGCCTCGGGTCTATTAGTAGATGTCATCATGTCCCCAAGTCGCCCTGCCACCCGCTCGACTATGAATTGAGAAACATTTCGAAGGGGGCCACACTCCTGTAATATTTCAGGGAAGTGGAGAACAGCGTGGGTCGTTGGCGTTAAGCAAAACGCATGTTCCTCATTCACGTAGAAAATGTCAACGAAGAGGGAGTGAGCGATCTGCAGAAGACTTCTTAATTCCTTGATATGCGACACCGAAGGGCTAGTATCGAAAAGAATATGCGGTATCCTGCAAGTTGCATACCACAGTTTGCTAATGCGAACATCAATTCCCAGTCCTCGGAACAAGACAGGTCCATAGTACAAGGCAATATTCTTGTAGTCCTCCGCCTTAAAACCTGAAATGTAATCGAAAGACTCCGGTGGTCTTCCCCACTCTGCAGGAAATCTCTGGTATCCTCTTGTTAACGATTGGTTTATGTGATGAATTGTAGAGCGGCGCAACACAAACGGTGAGTTTCCTCCGATACATTGTTTGTGGGATCCAATACAAAGCGATGTCACGTGCGTCACCCATCCGAGGAGCCATTGGTGCATCGGGGCATATGGCGTTCCTTTGACCACATCGATAGAGAGTTTTGATACCTCTGGACATCTCTTCACACAAGTGCTTTTCTTCAACATCTCTAGTTCGGCACCACTAAGCAGTGATGTCCTTGACTTAAGCCTCCTCCAAACATCCGCCACGCCTTGATGTGTTCTTTGGCGCGGGCATTCGGATGTAATCCATGCGCTTCGCTCCCCTAAAAGCTCTCCTGTCATGGCTTGCTTTCTATCCCTTGTTACCAGCTGCGGTAGTATGGGCAAAGAGTTTCCAACCCTTTTCGCCTGTTTCTTGCACCTTCGACAAGGATGCGGCGCGTTGTGACCTTTCATGTCAATGAGTTTACTGGCTGCAGGCCAGTCTGCTGTTATAAACAGTACAAACGCATACAAAATCCTCCGCTTTCCATCAGCGCAGTGCACGCTGATACCGTTTTCGAGTTCTCTGAGATCCGCAACAACTGGTTGCAAGAAGCTGTCGAACAATGTTTGGTCATGTGACCCTGGCGCAAATGCTGTTATCAATGTGTTCGATGCCTGAAAGCGAAGGCTGCAGCCGAAACTGAGAACAACAAATATCATTGGCCATGAAGATTTGGTGGTCTTCCGTCCTTTGAAGACCTCAAATCCATCGGAAGAGAAAGTCAAAAAGATATAAAACTCTTCCTCGGGCTTCCAAAGGAGTACCATCCTCCCGAACCTATCCCGGAAATATGTGCCACTGTAGTAGTCCTTGATATATCCACCCTCTTCTACACCACCTGACTGCATGCTGGCCTTTGCTTCCGCACAACCGTCCATTAGAGCCCACAAGGAGTCTTTTTGAGCACATAGGGATTTCAACATCTCGGAGGGTTTACGGTACCAGAACTTCCGATTCGTAGAGACGTTTCGATCACAGGTCTCAGAGGGGCAGAATTCCTGTTCTCTTTTGTGCGTCGTGTACACCGCCACATGTTCCTCGGTACACATCGTACCAAAATGCTTGCTAACAGCCGACTTCGAGAGAGCGTGTCGAATCAAAGCATCATAACTATACCGAGAATGCAAAATGTTTGTTTCGAGTAGAGCTCAAGACTGGTTCTTTGACATTCCGCTGTATTCGACAATGTTAATTATATCCATCAATCTGAGAAGTTCTCTTTCCTTTCCATCATTATAAGAGCCATGCACAAGCACATGCTCCTGCGTTGAAGAATACTCGTATGTGTTATGAAGTGATGAGACTGAATAGTTACTTAGAGTTTTCGAGGAGTTTCCATGAGCTGCTTTGTTATTTGCATCTGATGCTGCTGGAGCATGTTCCTCTTCAAGTGATTCAATGATGGGATTGGCAGAATGGCTGAAATCGATATGTGGGGTTTGGGGGTAACTGCTCTCATCGTAAACTGGCAATTACAACGGAGTTGGTGAACTTTGTAGGCCAGATAGATGTTCGGGCTGAACATGAACCGAATTGTGAACTGTATTCTTCCTCCTGCTTGAAAGAATTTCATCAATAGGTCCTCCAGTCTGCTTCTGATCATTTTCTTCGGTTGTTCTTTGCTGTGAACAGGAGTTGTGAGTTATTCTGAGCTGTTGAAATTGATCGGGGGCGCGTGGCAGCCTAAAGTAACTACTGCTTGCTCGAGGGAGTGGAACATCTTGTCCGAAACAATGGAGTGGTGTTGAAGAAATTAAGTCATTACTAAGATATTCTGGATTACTGTCTTTCGAACGGCTTGAATGGCCCCCGAAGCTTTCTTCGTGCCTTTTGTGAATCGTTTGATCTCTTGGTTGGCCTGTTCTCATATCATTCTCCCAAGAATTCTCATATATAGATCTGGTGAATTGAGTACACTGGGACGAAGATGAAGGCTGGCGTGCTGTGCGACGTCGCTTTGACGATCCAGGCTGTTGTGAGTCATCCATGTTGGAACCCTTTCTCATTTCCGATGATTTCCTATACCTTCGAATAAGAGCATATGCTCTCCAACGTACGTGTGTTTATGGATACAGAGAAGGTCAGTGTCTTGTTGACGTCGCGCCCTGAGTTTTCGTTTCAGATGAATCATAAATGGCGCCATTTCGAAACGAAACTGTACACATACCGCTCGCCTATTTAGGAGCCCAGCATGCTCTCCATTCTCATTCTTCAGAACCTGAGCCTAGAGTTTCGTACTACACGATGGCTTCACTTTGTAACAATTCACTTTCTTCGTAATCCCGCATCAACTTCTCACATAATCTACTCCCTGTCTCACAGTTCGTGTATCAGAAATCTGCTTCCTACTGCACTTGAAGCACTTTGCAGATTGATTCTTGGCAGAGGCAGCTTTCCGACGTCTCAATCGCAGTCATTACTTGCGGCTTTCTCTCTCCCCGGCTGTAGCTGCACTTCTTCGCGATGAACCCTGTATCTTCAGATTTGGTCCGCAGCACCGCTGGCGACAGTGCTCCTCCCCCAAATATGGAACGGAGTATCTCGATTCCTACCCGGATCGAATCACGCCATAAAGATAAGTATGGAGCGGAGGGAAAGGGATCACAGCGCAACATGAGGGAAATCTTCAACCGCAAATTCGCAGAACTGGAGAACAGAGAGTATGACGCAATCAAACCACTCTCAGAAGAATTTGTGAGGTCAGTCATGCGCAGTATCCGTGAGCATGTCTATAACGTTCGTCAGCTTGCTGGTATTGGAACGTTAACGTACCGCATACTTCAGAGAGAACATCCTACGATCTTGGGTGAGCTTCGGTCAAAGATTGAGAAACATTATCGCGTTCTCAAATATGCGGAAGGCCAATGGGCAGTGAATGTGTTAATTCAAGAGGCCATACGCAGAGATAGAAACTACAGTGGGCCTAGAAGCAAGAAATCTACAAGCAGGTCAAGCCCAGTTGTTCAGAATTATTCCCTCCCAAGAGAGAGTTCGCATCAGGTGGTTGGGTTGCCAGGTACGTCTAATGTCGTGGAGACCATGGAAGAGAGAGCTCGCTTAGCGACAAATACCTCCAACAGAGCGCACGAAATTCAAGGATCTGAAGATAATGTCAGTAATGAGCATTTGTTCCAATCAAGAGGTGTTGAGAATGAGAATGGTGCACGAGGAAATGTGCAAATCCGCGAGAATGAAGACGAAATACTACCAGGACGTGCACCTGATGATATTCGCAGAGATGCGTCTGCTGCCACTAGCACTCACAGCGCTATGGTTCTCCAAACACCACATCAACGTACATCTAGAACGCAGCAGTTGAACAGAAGTGAAGTGTTACCCAGACCCCAGATGGCACGTGGGGCTCGCAGAGCGCGGCGTCGATCCGGTTTGACGGGTGCTACGATTCGTCCCCGTGGTTCAATTTGCAAGAGAGTCCCAGGCCAGCGCTTATGATGAACAACATCAACAAGGCACCTCACGGGTGATCATTCATAACATTATGTTTCCACCCCTACCCATAGCATTCCTGTATCTTCTATGCATTCTTTATTGGATGGCGCAAAGTTATATGATTGTATTCACATCTTGACAAAATTGAACGTAAAGTGACTTGAGATGATGCCATTGCTCGTACATACCTTTTCTCGAACTGTCTTTGATTTCTACTGTTTCCACATCCGCAGTGCTGGTAGTGCCGATACAAACTCGCTTCGCAGAAAGTTCGACTTTCTTTCCATGCACGAAATTGCGGCTTGTTCCGTACACTTTCCAAGCACATATTTCATCGGCAATTGACAGTGTCAATATTGAATGTACATAGGTTCGTCAGAAACGTTTGTGGCCAGTGTTATAGCCGCATAATCGCTATGATGTAGCTCGCAGGTTAGAAGATACAAAGGCAAAAAATAAGAAAGACGCGCATTTAGATCTTACGTAATGACAGTCTCGAGATTGAAGAAGTTCCAAGACAAACATGAGACAAGTTGTATTCCATATACGATCCGCATTTGCGTGATGAACTCGAGTTCAGAGAATCAGGTTGAAAACCAGTTTGATCAGAATTGGAGCCATGGTGTTAGAAGAGTGCGGGAGATCTCAAGATGCGAGGCAAAAGCTCAGAAATGTTGAGGCCAAAAGGAAGCATGAAGAGAGTAGCAGAAGCTGAAACTAGTACCAGATCTAACAGCAGCTCACGAGAAGTGCTGCAGCCAGTTTTGTGATGGTTTGTATGCGGTGGAGGATCCAGAAAAGGAGCGCGTGGCGTGCTGTCGGGGAAACCATGCCTTGACATTGGCCTTCATTGTGTACAGAACGTGACGGCCTTACGCGCTTAATCATTGACTAACTTCTGTTCCTGCCGCACGTACGCCACTTCATGAACATGTTATGCCCCTCCTGCATGACCTCCTTCCTCACCTGCTCCAGCGACTGGTGCACGGGCCGCAGGCCGCGCACGCCATGCGGCTGCGCGGCGGCCGCGCTCTCCAGGTGAGCGGCAGCATTGAGGAGCTCATGTCCACTGACTGATGCTGGCCGCACCAGTACGCGCCGCCCACCTGCTGGTACGCCATCTGCAGCATGGGCGCGGGTCGCTGACAAAGGTGTTCTCGACGAGGCACGGATCGTAGCCGACGGCGTAGAGGGCGCAGGCAGCGAAAACGACTGTGGGGTAGCAGCTGAACACGGACGGCGCCCTGGGCGGCGCGATGGGCGCGCCCATGGCGTTTGTACGTGGCGTGCGCGCCATACGGCGAGAGCGGGGCGCCTGCGGGGGGAGGGCTTTGCGAGCTGGCGCGGCGGTCTTACTGCGCGCAATACGCGGCGTACGGGTTTGTAGTTGCCGGAAACGAACTGAGGGGGTGGTTGTACTCGATCGACATGATCTGTTGGTCGTCAGTGGGGGAAAAGGACGGGGGGGGCGGCGATTGGCTGCGCGGCGCGTTTCTGGCAGGGTGGGAGATCGGCGAGACGGGGGTGGAAGGCGCCAACAGCGGTTCTAACACTGCGCTACGAAAACGCGGAGGAGCGCAGCGGCGCGTTGCGCGCGGCCACGCGGCGCGTATCTATAGCGCTGCCTCATTGTTGCCAGGAATCGCCTACGGTGCGAGCGCTACGCGCACCGGTGTGCCACGAGATGTTGCGCAGCTCGCGCGTGTTCCACAAGTAGCGCTTCCCGCGCGGCTGCGAGTTGTAAGCCGCGTTGCGTGCCGCGCCCCACATCAGCTGCACGTTCCAACCGCTACCGCCGCCGCCGCCTCCGCCGCCCAGCGCCACTTCCGCGCACCACAGCGTCCAGTCGAACGTGTCGCGCTTGTGCGGCGCCGCCCTGGCGCGCGCGCAGCTTCGCACGCGTCCACGGACCGCCAGTCATCCGCGCTGACCTCCACGCGCACGGTCGCCTTCTCGTCGCCAGAGAACGCGTAGACGCCCAAGTCACGCGCCGCGGGCCCGCGTCCACCTCGTGCCAGCAGATGGCCGACACCACCGGCATCTCCTGGATGTTCGGCACCGCGTCGTAGCTGGACTAGCCTGTCACGTCTACGCCACCCACGCAGAAGTAGTCCTTGCGGTGCCAGTGTTACCGGCTTTCTTCCGCCACGAGCACCACCTTGCGCACGTACTTCACATTGCGCGCGCCCACCACGCCTGGCACCACCGCCCCGATGGGTACACGTGGTCGTGCGGCAGTTCCCCGTCGTTAATCTCGTACGCCAGCACCACGTCGCTTACCCTTCGCAGCACGTATACCGGGATGCTAACCTCGCAGCACGTCTGCGACGCAACGTCTTCGTCTAAACCCTCAACCCACACGTGCTGCACGCCGTCCACCAAGCGCCCTCCCCGCTCTGCTTCTTCGCGTAATTGAGCACGTTCGTTAGACGTGCGCCCGCTCCACTCTGCGTTGCCGATTGCGCCCCCGTCCATGTGCCGCCCTTCACCGTTCATACCTCGTTCAGATCCGTCTGTCCGGTTCCCCGCGCACTGAAGCGCCGCCGTCACAGTATGCTTCCGGAACTTGGTCTTCAGATCTTCGAGCGCCAGTTCGCCTAGACTTGCCCTCCAGCCTCAGGATCGTCAAATCGTAGTCCTCGACGTCGATCACGGGCACCTGCACGTGGTCGTGCACGTAAAAGAGATCGTGTGGAGTCAGCTACGATGCCACCAGAACATCTGCGGGTGGCTGCGCCGTGAAGGAGCGCTGAGAGCGCACGAGCAACTGCTTGTTCGTGTCGGTTCGTTGCGTACGCTGCCAGCCCTGCCTGTTTGCTCGTTTCTTGTCTCAGCTTGTCCCATTTTTCATCCACTACCAAGTTGCCCACGGCGCATGCTTCCAACATTTCGTACACAAAGAATTTCTGATGCTGCGCGTATGTTTCGAAAAACGGCTCAAGGAGACCCCCTGCCGCCAGAAGAATTTGATCTCCACCTGGATGGCCCTCGACAAACTCGGTGATGTCAAACACGCCATCTCTGTATGTCACCAAGATCTTCTCCGCCCCTCGACCGCATGCTCGCACCTGCGACGCCGGAATGTCTGGGAGTTGAGGAAGACGATTCGTAATCCTCTCACGGATGCTCTTCGGTCTCTCTGGCGGCACTGCGGTCTCAGCAAGCGCGCGTGGAAGCAGACGTTGATACCAAGTGCCGGCGCACTGCCCGTTGTACTGCTGACACCATGACGGTCTGAAGTCGCCATGCTTGTTGTAGTTGTACGCTGCGGCTGTCGTTGGAACAAGCAGCGCGGTGGCCGCTACTGTTCTTCGAAAGACGTATCTCGATGCGCGTACATCTCTTTCCGCAAACTTCCACCGTAGCGTCGGGGCCGCTACCTCGCAGATCGGTGCCGAGTGTGTCGCCATCGATCTGAGCCGCCGTGGCATTTCATTTCTAAACAGACGATCCCCAAGTTTTTATCTGGAGCTGATTCCTGTGAGGAGCCTGTAGATCAACCAAAAGGTCGTCGATACATGTATGTGCGACTCGTACCTACATGTATCGACTCTTTTCCAGTTATCCGTCAAAGAGCCCAGAATGTACAGCCGTAGACGGACCCGACTTTCCCTTCCCATTCAAGTTTCCGACTGGCGTTCTGCTCCTATTCTTATCCCATGTCCGTACTTCAAGACACTTCCACCCGCTTTCCGGGGAACGAGCTCTGGACCCCAGAACTGCACGGATTTCAATGTGTAGGGGGGTGTGCGCTCGTCCATCGCGTAGCAATGTACTTGAGGTTAGTACTTCCGCGTCTCAACCCGTATCTGCAGCTGAAAGCATTGCAAACTTCTCGAAAGACTGTCACCAGTTAGTACTTGTATCAAAATGGCTTTCGCCAGAGGTGAAGGCTCGAACTGATGAGTAGCCCCGTGCAAAACTTCGACAACGTGGCTTTCACTTCTTTCGCCACAGTACAGTCGCTGCAAAAGTTTCGATCGCGTCGTATTCATATCATTATACAAGTTCGTTCGTTTTGAAACCAATGAAGGATGGGAATATAACGCAGTGAAAGATGTGCGAATATCTTCCACATCTTGAATACCATTTGAACAGGTTTTTGTACTGGACTAGGAACCAGATTGAGAACCATAAAGCCGTGTACGTGAAGGACTTTAATTTATTCGCGAACGTTGAAATCAGCTTCTGATGCCAGTTATGTGGAAACTATAAGTATTGTAGAAACATTGAACTCCGAGCTTGTTTCTGCATAGGACTTCTCGAAAGCTTCTCATCCCAGGAGTACATAGAGACAAGATAGAAGTTGAAGATCTTTTTTTTTTCTCGCTGTTTTCCGATATTCCTTGACCAAACCACGATTGCATTCATATCGTACGTATGAGGAATATAGAACTTTGAATTTTCTTCTTCCTCTTAGCATGGTCCTCTTTCTCTCTCTATCTCTACTACGGGTGCGTTAGCATAATTCCTACATAACCACATTGCGTTTCTGGTGAAAGAAACGCTCTCTCACCGGAAAACCCAGCATTCTTCGGGCCATTTTCTAATTATCTCCGCTACTCTCACTCATCGACGGTCTTGACGAGGCGGTAGGTACATTATTCTTGAGGCAGTTCTCAGAGAACATTGGATGATAAAAAGCTCAGCATCTTTGATTACGCCTGGTCGACATGTACAAACTGCTTTCTTCCAGTCAAATATGTTTTTGCAATGCGAAAAGGGGGAGCAGACCTATGACCCTTCAATGCAAGAACCTAACCGCTGGTGCCTCTCTCAAAGAAACAAGCTTTTCAAACTTCTACGGTGTATGTATGGTCCTCTACTGCTTATTTTGAAAGCGTGGGAGAGCTCTACTACTTTCTCTGGGTCAAACTCTTTGACGGCCATTCTCTAATGTGACCAATTATTGTTTTGTCCTTTCTTTTGCTTACTTTGAACCATAACCAAGAAAATGATGAACCCCATGTACGGTTCAATAGAAAAATTCTTCATGTTTCAAGCTTGAAGCTGCTTCAATGAAGCACGTGGCAATAATGCCTTTTTGTAATACTCGAACTACTGACATCGTATTTCTTCCTTGTATTGTTTGGTAGAGACTATTGTTGTCAAAGAATAAATGGAATGGAATGTAAGAAAAGATTCTAAGGTCAGTAGTTCCATGATCGCTTTCAAAGGAGCCCTGTGGACATGAGAAACTTGAATATTGAATCATGTCGAGAGCCGAAATCTACGGCGCAAAGCAACTCCTTGTCGTGGTTGAATCGCCCGAGTCGCCAGTACCGACGGTACCTGTACAAAGCTCTCAAGGTGACTCACTCACATACCAGTGAGTCCTTGTGAGTTTAGCTTTAAACGAGTGAAATCGTTTGAAAGCATATGTTCATGAGTAAAAAAGGAACTTCGCAAGTTGATTCGTGGCGTATTTATGTTCGTTGCGCATGACTTTCGGATGTCCAAGTTACCTTCTTTCTATCTATATAAGGAAATGATCAGTTTGCATCACCTTCTTGCTTACTGTGGATATGTTTGACTTTTTTCGAAACACAAAACTTTCTTCATCTCTCGCCCTTCTTGTTTACTCAGTTTCTGACGTAGAGGATGCACCTCATGGACATGAAGTGTATGAAGAGCTAGCTCGTCAGGTCAAAGTACAAAACGCAGGATTCATCGATGGCATTAACGCCAATTCGGCATGGTTAACTTTAACTTGCATGATCATGTTACGCGATGCCCAGGTAAAAAGGCTTCGCTATTAAAGGCACTCCTCATTTCCAGCTTTCTGGGCACGTCAGAACTCTCTCTTCTTGAATTGACGAGATACAAGAATAAACTTGTAACCGAAAAGCGATCGCTCGAAGCAAGCCAATGAAGAATTCTTACCCAGGTCCGACGATGACTTTTGGTGCTTCGAACATCCAAGTTTGAACTTTCGAAAAGTCAGGCTAGAACTATAGAAGTACTACGAAGTTTAGCATTTGAGTACCTTTGTTATAGGTCGGTCTTGTTATAGAGGAAAGAACACAGGTTTCTGGAACACCCGTACGGTAAGGGAACAGTGCTTCTCACAATCAAAGTTTGCCCCTACACCATACATTTTTGAAGACATCGTCCGATGCTGGACCACATGACAGATGGGCTCCGTCTTGCTAGAGCCGGAACCAAAAAGACACACACGTGCAGTACAAACGAAACAATTGAATGAAGAAAAAGTTAACAAGATGCTCTCTATATACTCAAGCTATGATGTCGTGCATTAACCGAGATTGCAATCACGCGTTGCCTTCTTTCTCTTTTTCAAACTGAAGCTACCCCTACTGCCGATGCAGGGACTCCTCACAGAGCGAAACGATAGTGGCGAATCACACACAGTAGCTCTTTGAGACCGTCACTTAAATGGATACTGACTTTGACACTTCCTCTTTCGCAAATCATGTTTGTTCACACCAACAAAGCCATTACCAAAACAAGCATTACGCAAACAGGAGCTGTTTATCAGCATCCATATCATTTTTCCTCGCGACAATAACAACAACACACAGACGAACATTCTGCGCTACTACAATAGTTTTTGCTTGCCTGACATGAGACCAGCTCCGCATGAAGAGGATAAGGCGAAAAGCACGTGACGTGCAAATATTTGGCACAAAAACGGAAGAAGACTCTTCACATGCGCGATCCTGACATCGAACGCATTCTTGCAATTTTTGTAAGACACCACTTCTGACCAGTCTACCCAAAGATGTCACTCCGAAAACAAAGATATTTCACAAGTTGAGTGAATGTCGAGGAAACAGATCTTCACTTTTGATGAGAAAGACGTAAGCCAGCTACAAGACCGCCAGAGAAAGCCGCATTAAACTGCATCTTATACAGCAATATATTCATCAAACCATCCCAGGCTGAACGGTCAAATTTGGGAGACATATCTCTCCCTAAACCTCGCCAATCTATCACAAGCCATTGTCGATAAGCCATATATTGCAGGACGACCACTTCAGTGCCAACGAGGAACAAGATAAGTTTTCCTACTTTTATGATTGAATATCCAGTTGCGAACCCAAGCACGGCTCCGAACGACAATTGTTCACCTAAAGACTGAACTACTGGCTTTCTTTCACTTGAGAGGTCGAGCGGATCAAGCTCGGGTAGTGTGGCCTGCTGTGCACCATTTTCGCTCTCTTCTCTTGCTGAATCATCAGCTGCCGCAAAAGAACCAGTGCCAGCAGCAATCGTCACTGTGAAGGTGGTCGAAGGCACATCTTGCAAACACAAAGATTCAATCTTCGTACAAACCCGTTGAATACGCTCGGAGAACAATCGAACTTCTTTTCGGCATCTCGGAACTACAATCCGCTCTCGATGCCAGAGTTGTACGCGGTTCTGAGTGGGGCGGCAAATACACTCATCCCAAGCCTCTACCAGTCATCTAGAACGGACGAAGACTTGATATATTGGATAAAAAGGTCAGCAATTCGTTTCTAAGCCACTGTACAGCTTGCTAAAACGTTCTGCCAGGAACGCGGAACTGGCCTGTGGCCCAAATTCAAATCTTTAAATTACAATAACTAGTTTGCTATGTCTCAAGTTCGGGACTTCCGGGCAGTCTCGTTCGTTCGACTCCTCACCGCGCCAGTAAAAGACTTCTACAACCCTTTGTACAAAGGGTCCCAAGAACTCGAAGGTGTGCACCGCGAGTCTCGGCTTCTGATGTCTGCATAATGCATTTGAACGAGGTTCGCGCGTAACCATATGGAGGTTTTGGAATCCGACATACGGCTATATCTGCAGTCCTGTGACAGAATGTAAACTATCATTGCAGCTCCCGAGATCATCAAACCAGCAATGACGTGTCTTTCGGGAACAAACTCTTTTCGAGCAACACTTGCACCATTTAGATAGCATTCAAATGATTCAGAACCCCCAATCAACAATCAACCAGACAGTTATGACAACCGAATGATAAACACGCAAGCAAGTTCTGATCCGTCATAAGACTATGCGCGATGGAAGAGTGCACGGCAAACGTCAGCTGATTTTCTTCGGTCTCGTTACAAGTTGTATTACTCAAAGAGTCACGGCAGTACTGGTAAAGAGGTCTCAGTCAACCTTGATCCCGAAATCGCAAGAATTGCTTTCAGCATCACGGGAAGTTGCTGACAAGCCGCGAATCGTACACAGCCTTTCCTCATCAGACACGCCAGCTCTTTCTAATTTCGCGGTGCCGTTCAGACCCCAGAGCAAGTTCTTAATACCGATGGAGAACTCTACGAACGCAAGAATAATGGCGCCCTCGGCAAGCGGCGCCAACGCCTCATAGTGAACTTGATCCAAACTATCATAATTCCGCGCTAAGATAACCACAATCGCGAAAAGCAAAGGAAGTACAACAAGGTTTTTGGCAATCAACACAACTTTTTGAAGACGAGAGGCAATCTTATCTTCTTCTTTGCAAAAGTCTCTGTCCGTACTAACGATGGCGTTCCCGACATGTAGAGGTGCTCGTTCGAGAAGCGTATGTACTTGGCGAGGGTCATTCGGTACTGGTAACGTACTGTCCAGTAACGCAGAAGCAATGTATTCATCCAGGCCCCAATCTGAATTCTCGTATCGATGGTAACAGACCTTAGTACCAATATGTTGCTCCTCAATCCATTGCTCGGGATGCCACAGATAGCGAAGACCAGCAAAGTAACTGGGTCCGTCTTCACCACAATCGGAGCGTAACATAATTACCACAAGCATGCCACTAATAGCCACGGTCCATCTGGCTGCAAACGCCATGACACCATGTCGGAGAGATAGTTCAGACTCAATAGCGGCGAGCGCTTCCTGTGCCATGACGGCATTCGCGCGAGACCACCAGCGGAAGCGTCAGCCTATGAGGATCGGGGAGAGAATCAACGAAATTGTGAGAGGCACAATCTCGAACAATGCATTGCTTGAGCCCATATTTGAAACCGGGATCCACGAGATGTGACTTTTTGTTACAACTGCCAGCGTGAAATACACATACGAAAGTGTCTACAACACGCCGGAGGCAAACAAACAGGGCGCAACCAACTGCAACCGTGGAAATTCACGCTCAAACGCATCACGCAATTCTAAGAACGATAGTAGTTCTGAGCACAACAAGACAGAGATCTCCACAACTCCAAACGCAAGCAAGATATTCATCTTTCTTCTAGACAAGCGACAAGAATCAACTGATTCAAGACATAGAACGCCTTGCGAGGTAGCCAGGACAACCGCCAGTGTCACCAACAAAGTGGGAATCGAATCCAGTTCGGCCACAACATTTCTGAAGCCACCGAGAGGCTCGCCAGGCTGCAATCGCTCCATTGCGCGTGTTTCGTCCGAATCGCTTTAGGCCCACAGCCGTGGCGAAGGAAGAAAGCAGCCGCCGTGCCATGGTGGTGCTGTGGGCAGTATGGGTTCGCTGGCAGGCGGAACACGGATTCACCGCGCGGAGCCCTTGGATTGAGCGAGAGCTGAAGCAGCAACGATGACGAGTGTGTCCTTCCGTGCTTGGAACGGGCCAAACAGCTGCACGTCCACTGTCACGCAAACTTTGATGTGATTCTTGTTTTGATACAGTTTGAAAACGACAATAGCGAAAGAATCTACGGACTGCTACAAAATACTGCATGCGGTATTTTGTAACACATATAGGCCAAATACGTGTTTCTTAATTCCTTCTTGAGGCAGTTCTAGGGACGTCTACTGCAGTAGCATATCTTTCGCACATCAAGAATGTGGCAGGGGTATCTAACTCATATCCTGAGAAGTCAAATAAATTTGTGGAAGATTATTTGGGATATCTTACGTGTATTTTACGGATATCCACTAAATCTACAGTATGTCAACCGCATATCTCTACGCCATCCAACGGGTGTCTAGGTACTTTGTGGCGCGTCAAACGGTACACGGACAGATGTGCGTGTCTACACTCATGCGTTGTGCCCAACGCAGCGGGAATACAGAATATAGTTTAAAAATGCTTTATTATAGTTAATCCTATCTTAGGTTTAGTTAGTTTTCTACGCAGAATCTACCTTGCGTGTGGCCAAGAGGCGCCGCACTACAAGCAGGGCGACATGAGATTGTCTACTTAAGTGGCAGAGAGCGCTCCAACGCTGACCACCCGACCTCATCGGCTGTCAATTGCCAAATTCGTGGTCACCCACAGGAGGCGCCTGCGCTTGCGCAAATACACGTGCATTCCACGCTGTGTACTGTGTTGCGTAGGCGCCCCCTGTGGCGGCATATGCGCTTAAAGTATCTACCACCTACGCCTCTTATAGGCTAGTACGGTGGATACGACGCAGCCATTGGCCAAGCCAACCGTACCGTCGATTCTCGCCTGGAATCGACGGTGCGGTTGTGCATAAAAGGGCCGGAGCAGTCGCCTCCGACTCAACTCCGGCCAGACCACTTCCCTTCGACGACCTTCCCCCCTACCCCACCACAACCTTCCAACCTCTCTCCTTCTCCCTTTGTCGTCCTCAACCTTTCCTCATCCCCTACTTCTCTCTCTACTTCTCCCCTTGGCGGCCTGGTCTCACTGCCCTCCCTCGCTCACTGCCACTCACACTGACCCTCTGTCTGGGCTCGTCCTGTGTGAGTAGGCAAAGCGTCTGCACCACCCTTCCATTGGGTTAGCCTTGTGCAGGCGTGACTCTGCCTTTCATTATCCGCTTTGTTTGGCCTTTCTTGTCTCTTTTGTTCCCTTCGTTGGTTTCTTTCGCTGTTGTTGTTCTATCTGCCATTCTGTCTTGCCCGAACTACCGTTGTTGTTGTCATCTTCGTTTGTTCCCCGTTTCTTGCTGTTTGGCGGCCTTCTGCTGCCTGCATCCGTTCTATTGCTTCCCGTTTCGGCCTCGGCCCCTGTTTTTGCTGGTTCTTTCGCGTTGCGATTCTGTTCCTCACATAGTGTTGCTTTGCACCTGTTGTTGCTAGACGCACTGTGTGATACAGCGTAAGGTTGTCCTTAACCTACGGCCCTGAGGCAATCGTTCAAGAGTAAGTTGTCTACAGCTACTCTTTTGGCATTTTGTGTGACTACTAACGTTTCGTTTGTTTCACATCAAGTGCCAAGGTCTATCGTTTCATCCAGCGAGTATTCGTCCGTGGTCGATCCGGACGAGCGTATAGAAGAAGTCCCCGATCCCGTTCCTCAGATAAAGAAGTCGGCTGTTCAGCCTCTTGACGGGCCACGCGAGCGCCACATCTTTCGTGTAGCCCATCAGAAGGAGAAGCGCCGTCGTAACCCTCCGCCGCGTAAGCGAATCTTCAAACGCTGCCGTGTCTGTGACATCGACGTCCAGAGCCGGCGTCAGCTTGAAGTCCATCAAGCCGGCCGTCGCCATCGCAGAGCTTTGCGCCGTGCAAGCTACACCGAGCTGGACATTCACTGCAGGGCTTGCGACATCCGGTTCTCTGAAGCCCACGATCTGCGCGTCCACTACAGGAGCCGCCGTCATCGTGCGACACTTAGAAAGAAGAACAATACTATCTTTTAGAGCACAGGTCTCTCCTTTCATTGTCCAGTTGTGACACATTTCTATTCATATCTCATTACATATATTATCCTTGTTTGTTCTTCTTTATCTTCTTGTCTATCGTTTGGTATCCCTCTTCTGTTCTTGTGTTCCTGCTTTGCTGTTTGGCTTCTGCCGCACTCTATCTACGTAAGCTTATATTTGGCTAGTGCTTCTTCGTCCGATTGGACTGGTACTCTACGAGAGCAAACTTTATTTTTATCGTTTTTGCCCCCTTTGGCTGTAACCGCCGACGCCATCACCAAAATGGCGTTTTCATACTTCGCTTAATTAAGCCAGTTCGCCGCCTGAGCAGAGTACAGTCAAAATAGCTGTATGCGACGAAATGGACACTTGGGAGTGTCAGGATCTACTCTAAAAAGAGATTCGCTTGCGCGTATTTGGGAAAACCTGCGTGCATTTTATAACTGACTTGGTACACGTGGTGCAAACTCACAGAGGTGCGTGCCCGTAGATAGGCCAGTTCTATGCATCAAATGTACCCCCTATCCTCGCGTACTGTGAACAAAAAGCCATGGCATACACGCGTCTACCAAGCGGTAAAATCCAGGAAAAGCACACTTGAGTACAGGTAAATTTCTGCCAAAATTGGGAATTGTTTAAGTATGCATCTTCCTGTACTAAGGTATGAATATATGAGTCACGTGTTTTGGATTACCGCGCGACTCCATTGCTTTAAATTAATGATAGTGGTTCAGCACCAATATTATCTTACCTGATTCAAAAATAGAAGGAAAGGATTTTGTTTCGTAAAACTTTGGTTATGACTCTTCAAAGATAACACAGATCATTTTCTTTAAGTCTTCTTTCTCTCATCTTTGTATGATGTTCTAATATTCCGAATTTAGTACTTGGCTTTGAAGTCATTCTTCTACAATTTCTTTTCTCAGTAAACACAGTTTCCGGCTTGTAGACATTGTAGTTTCTAGTTTCTATAGTAGAAAATAGTTTAAAATTGTCGTTTCATTATGAGTATTGCGCAGTTGAAAGCATTGAAGATTCAAAATAATGAAAATCGAACGTGAATCATATCACCTCAAAAATACTAGTTTTCAGGCGGATTTAGGGCAGAAATGAAGACAATTTCAAGTGGTTGAAGAGTTTTAGATTTGATAGAAGTTTTGATTGAAGTTGAATCATATTTAGAATGAAAGTTTAACTTTGGTTGAGATATATATTTGAACCTTTTTGTACATGTTGAATTAAAACTGTAGTCGTAGTATATGTTGTGCGCGTAGAAGTTGGAAAATTGGAGCTAGTTCGAATTTTATTAAGCAATCTTGAGTTTTTCTTTCCCAGTTAACCCTTTTGGGACTCAGCATTCTTATGTATATTGGGCTATACATAAGAAATAGTTAATGAAAATCAAAGAATATAAAGCGATTGTGCGGCTAAGGAAAGGTAATGTAAAATACTATGTTGATTAGAAAACAGGTAGTACTGAAATTAGAATGTTATTGGTTTGATCTAAAATTGATTGAATTTGTAGCCAATTCAAAAGAGTTTGCTTATGTCTAGTGAGCTAAACATAAGCCAAGCAGATAAGTGGCAAGCTGACAACAAACGGTTATAGTTGGTTACCCAATCATGTTTTCCGCTTATGTCTAGCGAGCTAGACATAAGCCAACCGTCTCAAAAGGGTTAAGAGGTCGTCCAGAAATTTACTAAATCTGTAAACGAAACCAAGAAACGTGCATCCAAGCAATCAGCTGTTGACATATTTGCGTGATGGCAAAATACGTCTGTTTCTTGTCTGCGAAACGTTATGTTTCCCAGTCAACTAAACTTTACCCCTTGCTGCTGCATGGTCTCCTATCTCGCAAAACCCACCCGCACCTCGTCAACCTCCATGGAGTATCCCCCATTGCCACAAACCATCACTGCGAGCGCAGAAAACGAAGTGCTACAACACAGTGCCGCTCTACCACTCTCCCAATCAATTGCAACACTTCGAATTCATAGCAGTCAGACAGAAGTTTTGCACACACCATCAAATGATGACACTGCATGCAAAACAACAGCGGAGGCGTTAAGCGCACTGAAAAGAAAACATTTCACCAACGTTAAATACAAACTTGAACTCAAACTGTTAAATGTTTTCGGTGCTCATAACGCAAAGCTGGCTACAAAAATGAGGATTCTGTCTGTTAAAATGGTGCAACGGTCCATCCCGATGGCTGATCTACTTCACGTTCTTAACAACTTCAGCGACCAAAGCAATGGAGACTTTGCAGAAATCTTAAATCTGCCATTGATAATCGTTCTTCTCCGTAAAATGTCGCACAGGAACGAAGAAGTGTTGTGGCTGAGAAGTGACATACCGATCTTCGAAGATGATAATGTTATAGTCGGTCAACCATGTAGTATATTTCGCGGGATCAACGGGGGCTCTACAAGACCCAGTGGTGACGTTTCGTGTATCTGGGTACGAATGTCTACTGTACCACGTGGTACGCTCAAGCAAAAGCATGGCAAGGACTAATTAGTTTATTTTCATCAATTTAGAATTAATATTTACTAGGTAGTGTAGATATGTGGCCGGGGTGGTGCACCACAAATGCACCTCCCGGTGGCCCACTTGGCACTAGGTCCGTGAGAGCCAGAGGGGCGCTCGGGTGTACTAAACCCCCGAGACGCCAACCTCCCACACCAAATGGTAAAGGCAAGCACCAACTAGGCTAATTTGACACCAGTTCGGTTCTACAGTCACCAATTGGTAAGTCTAGTAGTCCTCTAATAGTTTCGCTGACCTCGAGGGTTATACGTGCCTGCCGCACACCAGTCCGGGCGTATTTACCACTTGGTCACCGTGCACTATAGGCAACGGCGGGTGCTGCCGATCTATTAGGTGTCACGCGTTTCACTCCTCCGCTGGGTCGAGCCCACGCAGGGCTCCCCACTAACAGCTCGCACCGACCGGTTATACCACATACTTTGGTCTCCCGACCTAGAATTTGTGGAAAACCAAGTGGTTTTGGACAGGGAGGATTTGGAAGTCACCAGATACCTGAGTGGTTTGGTTCCCGTTGCCGAAGCAATTTGCTCCGACATCAGTTACTTAAATGGAGAAACGAAGCGTGCGTCACCCGAAAAGGGCGCCGAGCGCTCAACCAAGTGGCCACCCCGTACGGGGTTCGGTGTCCTATCCGGTGTTGGATAACCCGGAGGACCTGATTCGGAAGGAACGCCCACCGAGGGGGAAGAAGGTAGACCGAGAGGCTGGGGGCCCTTCGACCCTTCCCCGGGCTGACCAAGTGGACGAAGGAGCAGGCTCCGCAACGGAGGAGCCCGCTCCTGTAACAACCCCAGTGGTAGACCAAATAGAGGTGCCAGTCGGGCCGCGACTGGACCTGGACGAGGTCACCCGAGTGGGAGTTGATCGAGCCTCCCAGGAGGTCCTAGACAAGGTACCCGTGGTGGTGTTACAGTACCTCGAGAACGAGATACGAGGACACATTGACCGATTCGTTCTGCTGGCTCTGCAAAAGCAGGGGGCCAAGCTTCAACCTGAGATGGTAGCCCAGGCCGCCCTCATGAAGCAAGTCCCCCGGCCGGCAGCAGAAGCCACCAAACCACTTGGTATTCTCCATCCTACCCTTCCTGCACAACCGATTGGTGAAGGATTTATCGACCGCATGGGGAAAGGGGCAGAGCCTCCGGACATGGAGGGCCCGAGGTATGTATACCTTCCCCAACCCACTGGTGTAGCTCCGTCAGGACCACGTGGTGGAGACCCTGATGGAGATTCGTCAAGCTCAGGAGACGAGCGTCGACGCAAACCAAATGGTAAGAAGAAGAAAACCAAAAGGGGAAAGAGAAAGAGTCGCCGGTCGGACTCGGACTCTTCGCCCTCAGACACCGATTCGGATTCGTCAGGAGACGACGACCGTAAAGGGTCACGACGCAAGAGGAAGGACCCTCGCCAGAAGAAAGGGAAGAATGCCCGCAAGGGTAAGACCGAAAGGTACAATGACTCGGATTCAACTTCCGACGAAGAGACTGACCTAGAGGTGCTTACACCGCTCAACGATTCACCAAAGCGGTTGACTATCGTACCTATAGGTTGGAGAACAGACAGGCTGAGTATACCAAAGAGGTAGCTCAGAAGATAACGAAGCATCATAGGAAGCTCCGTTTCCAACTGGGTGAGACTCGCTTTAGCGGGGATGACCCTATTGCGATCATTGACTTCCTTCAGAGGTTCAAGATCGCTTGTGACCAGAATGGGTTTTCAGAGGCAGCAGCCATGTGGTTGTTTCAATTCTACCTAACTGGTCAGGCTGGAGCGTTGCTCCATAGCCGCCTCCAAGGGAACACCATGGCGGTGGACGAAGACCAAACGGAAATGTTGACGACATATCCACAGGTGGTCAACTTCCTACTGGAAACCTATGCAACCGATGAGGTTATTCAGGAGGCGTACGCAGAGGTGCTTGCGTACTTCCAGCGCGCGGGACAAACCGAATTGGAATTCGCTCGCTCCCTATGGGCATTAGCCTCCCGCCGTGGAAGCGTCTTTACTACCAAAAGGTTGAAATCGATGTACGCCGACAACGTGGCGAAGTCTATCCGATCACAGGTTCGCAACTACCTAGCTACCAACCGCACGGTCGACTACAACGCACTAGCCCGCCATGCACAGGGATTAGGCAACACCGGTCGGTCAGGGGCCAGGAGAGACTCCGCACCACTTGGCAAACCATTGAAAGAGAAAGGAAAAACCAGGCGGTCAGTGTTTGACGTAGAGGAAGAGGAGACCACTACGGATGAGGCATCTACACAATACGCCTCCCAGGGTCACCCAGTCCACTTGGTGCATGCACAACCGACAACTCGATCGCACGGTAACACCTCTTGGTCCAGCTCGCTATCCAGCGAGCACCCCTCGAGGCAAACCTCAGCTCCACTATCACAGGTATCCGTACCGGTCAGCCCGGTCCTAGCGGTGCCATTCAACCAATATGGTGATAGATGACCACCCCCGCAGCAACGGAGTGCAGTACCTACGGGAGGTCGTCCCCCATCGCGCACGTCGTCGATCGCGATGAAGGACCCCACAACCGGTAATCTCCTCTGTTGGTTCTGTTTATCGCCTCACCACTTGGCAACAGCGTGCCCGAGCGTGGCTCCGCAGAACAGGAACGCTCTCCTCACTGCTCGCCAGCAGAACCACCAGGATATATTTGGGCCCACGACGCGGAGCGCAGGCACGGGACACGCAAATGCGCGACCCAACGCAGCCACTCCTCATCAGGTACACATCATTACGGAGCAGGGCCAAACGGTTCCCGCCCCGCAGGCGGAAAACGCCGAACAGTTGGGATAGAGGCCTTCCCCAACTGTCCGAAGACGGAAGGCCTTCCAGAACCAAGTGGTGCAAGTATGGACAATTACCCATTGGTTACAGGGGAGGAGAGCCTCATGGACGGCACCGAACCGATATGCTTTCTCAAGCATAGTAACTATAAGGTAAACGTCACCCTCGGGTTTACTTCCAACCACTTGGTACCATGCGTCACTGTCCTGGACACCGGGGCAAGACCTAATCTGGTGAATGCCAAACTACTAACTGACAGACAATTGAACAAGCTTCAGCCATGTACATTAACTAACCCACTGGTTGACGCTAACACCAGACCACAACCGTCATGGGAGCGCTTACCATAATGGTATTGATTGACACCATGAAGGTCCGAGTTCGCTTCATAGTCGTTAACCAACTGGCAACAGACTGTATCCTTGGAACAACTTTATAGGCCAGCACGTCAGGGCAATTTTCCCACGCTCTAAGACAGTTCTGTTCAACAATGGCCCCCAGATCGCCATTATTGGTAACCACAAGGGTGCCTCTCGGAAAGAGGACAGCACTCGACACCAACCGGTACCAGAAAATACACTCTCCAACAAGGTGCGACTGGCGAAGGCGGTAACAATACTGCCTATGAACCACTCGGTAGTGAAGGTGACATGCCAACAGCCTGGCCTGTTATCTATTCAGAACCATTCATGGTTGGCCGAACGACATATGACCTTAATGGCGAATGGTATAGTCAACAACATACCGACAAAACCGTTTCAGGTCTACCTGAGTAACTTCAGCAACCGCCCGGTCAAGTTGCCAAAGCACACCGTAATTGGTCTTGCCCTACCGGCTCCCCGTACGATCTTTACGATCACACCACAGTGGTCCCACGAGGTCGTGGACACTAGGAAGGGGGGGGTAGTGCCAATTCGTCGAATTCGAATTCGTCGCGAACAGACCATATGGTGCAGCGACGAGCTGAGCGAGAAGACCAGAAACTGGAGCTCGATCCAGTGACCAATTGGAAGACGGAGGTGAATATAGGACTTGAAGGGGAACAGCTCAGAGCTCGGATCCTCGGACTCTTGGAGCCATTCAGTACCATGTGGTCTGGCAAGCTGGGAGCCATTAAGGCCACCCAGCATAGGATTGACCTCAAATCGAACTCCCGTCCCATCCACCAACAGCCATACCGCGCGGGACATAAGGCCCGTGAGGTAGAGCTGGAGGAGGTGGAGTGGATGCTGCGTGAGGGGGTTATAGAACCGGCAAACTCGGAATGGGCTAGCCCTGTAGTGCTAGTCCAAAAACGAGGAGAGACCCGTATGAGGTTCTGTATTGACTACAGAAAACTGAATGCCGTAACGGTGAGGGACTCGTATCCCATCCCGAGGATGGACTAATGCATCGACTCCCTAGGAGATGCGAACATCTTTACCACACTGGACGCGAACTGCGGATATTGGCAGATCGAAATACCAGAGGGTGACCGTGATAAGACTGCGTTTACATGCCATGCAGGCCTGTATCGCTTCTTACGCATGCCGTTCGGTTTACGAAACGCCCCCGCTACCTTCCAAAGGGCATTAGACATTATATTGTCTAAAGTGAAGTGGACAACCGCATTGGTATATATCGATGATGTAGTCATCTACTCAAGATCTATTGAGGAGCACTTCTCGCATGTCAAGGTGGTATTGCAGTTGCTACAGGAGGCAGGCGTAACTCTCAAATTACGAAAGTGTATGTTCTTCAACCAAGAGGTAGAGTACCTAGGGCATACAATAAGCCCCGGGAAACTCGAAGTGACCAGACGGAATATCAGAGCAGTACAGGAAGCGAAGCTCCCTACGTCACAGACGGACATACGATCCTTTATAAGCCTGTGCAACGTCTAGCGACGGTTCATCAAGGGGTTTGCAAAGATAGCCGCACCCCTGGACCGGAGGTTCCAAAAGGGCAGCCCACACACTTTGACCACTTGGAAGATGACGAGGTAGAGGCTTTCTATATACTGAAAGCAGCGCTTCTCTCCCCACCGGTACTGGCATTGCCCAAAACGGGACTCCCGTACACACTGGATACAGACGCATCGGATGCTCAAATAGGTTGCTGTCTAATGCAGGAACAGGAAGACGGCAAACTCGCACCCATTGGGTATTGGAGTAGAGCTCTTAACCAAGCGGAGCAGAACTACACCGTAACGGAGAAGGAATGTCTAGCAGTTGTCTGGAGTATGCTCATGCTACGTCCTTACCTATATGGTGTGCGCTTCACGCTCCGAACGGATCACGACTCCTTGAGGTGGATATTAGGTTTGGCGGACGCATCGGGTCGTCTGGCCCGATGGCGCCTGAGACTTTTGGAGTTTGAGTATGATGTGCAGTACCGCCCTGGGGTCAAGCACCGAGTGGCGGATGCAATGTCCCGGTTGAATACCGAAGGATTGGACACTGACCCAGTGGACGACGACATTCCATGTTTTACTATAGAACCAGCGAACCACGAGGTCAATGAAGTTCTGAAGGGATATTGGCATGATGACAGTACGTACCAAGTGGTAGTGGAGACCCTCCTTCCTGTGGAGGAAGAGAAACACGCCCCAATCACCCGTGAGGAATTCCTACGCGAAAAATCGTCCGATAGGCTGTGCAAGACGCTCGCTGATGTACTAGGAAGGAAGGACTCTCAGTTCGACGTTGACCACAATGGGTACCTCATCAGACGTTCACCTTTAGACGGAGCCCTCCAGAAGGTCGTACCTGAGTCATTAAGACAAAGGGTGTTGTATCTGTCACACAACCCACGGCTCTCGGGACACCCGGGAGCCACGCGGCTGTACTATACCCTTCGGAGGCAATTCTACTGGCCGCACATGGCGAACGACGTATATACCTATGTGGCGCAGTGCAATTCGTGCATTAAGACCCGAGGTGGCGTGAGGAAGCACAGGAAGTACCTGAAGCTATTCCCGGCGGCGGGGCCCCTGGAATTCGTCGCGATCGATATACTGGGGCCCCTGCCTAAGACCTCGGAGGGTTATCGCTTCGTAGTCGTCATAACCGACAGGTTCACAAAGCTAACCAGGGCTATACCTCTGAAGAACCAGACGGCAACGACACTAGCGACAGCCTTCTTGGAGAATTGGGTCTAACCATACGGTGCTCCCATGTACCTACTAACCGATAATGGTTCGAACTTAGCTTCTAAGTTCTTCGAGGCGGTTTGTACCATGCTAGGGGTCAAGCACTACTTTACCACGGCCTATCATCCGCAAACCAACGGCCAAGTGGAACGGTTCAATAAGACCCTGGTGGCTCGCTTACGGCACTATGTCGAAGAGCACCAAACCACATGGTCTGAGTATGTCCAGCCATTGACATACGCGTACAATCTCCAGGTCCACAGAGTCACTCAAACAACCCCGTTTGACCTGGTACTGTCGCGAACACCACACGGTATTATCGTCCACCCTGGACCTGACCGCTCGGAAGCGGCCGGGACACTCACACCTGCGAAGGTGAAGCGAAACATACTCCAAAAGTTGCGTGCCGCTTTGGCTGCTGCCAAAGTTAAAATGACAGCAGCCCAAGAACTGTACAAAGCAGACTATAACCGAACGGTGAGCAGAGTGGTCAAAGTGGTAGCAGGAGACATGGTCTTACTTGACGTGCCACCAAAAGGTAAGCGACCAACCCCAGCGGAAACGGAAGAAGATATCCGCCTTGAGGAGGATATCAATTCCAAACTGCTACCCAAGTCGACGGGACCATACAAGGTAATTCGCTCCGATGAGCATACCGCTACGGTCATAATGGATGGTTTGGAGAATACGGTCTCCATTGACAGGATTGTCAAGGCCGCACAAACGACGGCATCGAATACACAACCAATAGGTGAGCCAACGCAGCAAGAAGCGGAGAGGGAGCAAATGTCGCCCACACCCCTTCCTCTAACAAGTCGACCGAGCGGTCAACCTTCCATCAGAGCCGTAACGGCTGACACCACGACCCAAGCGGAACAGGAGATCGAGCCACGGCAAGACCAACGGGTCACACCACCCATGGAGAGCCACGCACCACACGACCAAACGAAAGAGTCACACCCTCAAGTAGATACTCAGGAGTGCGCTATTGACACCATTATAGGTCACGAACACACCACAAAGGGTATCCGCTACAGGGTAAGATGGTACGGATGTTCGCCAGAACACGACTCTATGGAACCACCTGGTCACATCCCTAACAACTTCATCATCCGATACTGGCGCAAACAAGGGCGTACGCCCCCACCAACTGATACGCATCGCTAAGGAGGGGGGGGGATGTCTAAGCCGTTGAACGCCAAACGTCACATGGAATGCTAACTAACCTAACAGGCAAATAGAGAGAGATCATAACGCACAAGACACTTTATTACTCGAGAAGAATCCACAAGAGCCAACCACGAGGTAACCTAGGAGGCCTTGGAAGACCTACGGCCGCGTCCGCGTCCACGACTGGTCCCGCGACCGCGACCACGTCCACGGGAGGTCCCGCGCGACGAAGCGGAACCTCCACGACCAGAGGAAACCGACATAGGTCCGGCGGAGCTTCCGCCCCCGCCGCTAGCGCGCTCGCTGGGGCCCCACCACTTGGTAGGGGAGCAGAAGCAACCGGCACCGCAGGGATACCGCTGCTAACCACCGGCATGGTATTCGCAGAACCAGTGGGTGGATGGAAGGAAGGAGGTAAGCTAGTCGGAGGGATACCACTAGAGGTCGGAGGAGCGAGACCACTAGACGGCCCTGCACCAGGGGTCAGACCAGGAGGTGCTCCAACTCCCGAAGGTCCAGAACTAGTAGGCGGCATAGGAACACCGGACGACGACGGAAGCGGGACCGAACGGAAACCAGTTGAGAAACCACTTGGTGCTCCTGCCCCAGTACTTCCTGGAGGAAGACGAACGTTGTGAGGAACAAGCGGAGTATGGAAGGACGCCGAAGGATCACCACCAGGAGGTTGATACCTACCAAGGCCACCAAAGTCTACCATTGGGGTCGCAGGATGCTGCGACGCAGGAGCGTACGGGTCGAAGCTTTCCACAGGGGGAAGATGTAACGCCGCGTGGCCTTCCAAAATGTTGCTCAACTGACCAACATAGGCCGTCACCTCACGGTAGAGATTGCGCTGGAAGTAGTCGCGGAACTGTCGCAGCTCAGAAGTGCGCCGCTCATGGTGAGCAACCACGGGGAGCAAGTTGGTAAGAGTATCCACAGCGGTGAGAATGTCATTTGGACCAGGACGGTTGAAGTGCACCATCGAGGCGTGGTTAAGACGTGCCAGGGCGCTTCGGATTGCGCCACTATCACCACCAGGGGGTACCGGGTTCACGGGAAGCGACTGGAAACCAACCCGAAGAGGCCCCTGAGCGGCCCGTCCGGGAGGATGAGCAGCTGCCTGAGGGTCTTTTGGACCACTTGGGACAGGCGCAGCCACGCTGGTCGGAGGAGTGGCCTGTACGGGCGCCGAAGGAGGCAACGCGGGGGACTCATAGTTCTCGGCGGCCACCATAACGGTATCGTCGTTACCAAATGGGTCTTCGCCAGCCATGTGCTGCTGTTGGAGAGGCACGATGCTATGAACCTCCGGGTCGTAGACATCCCAACCCTCTTCAGGCCCCCAACTGTGGTTACTTACCGCAGTAAGGTAGCTGTCCAACTGCTGCGCAGTATACTTGGTGCCCTCCACGATTTTGGAGAGCCCCATGGCACGAATGTCACCGACCACATCGTTGGGAATGTTGAAGATGCGACCAACTGGTTGAGTTCCGCTGATCCCAACAGACTTGTCAGGGCAACGCGTGTCCCAAGTCACACCTTCCACGGACGCTTGAAGAGCGAGGATAGCCACCATAACGGCCCACTCGCTGCGCGCGACCGACCAAACGGCATATGCGTTGTTCCTATCGAGGGAGATGCTACTACCAAAGTACGCAGGTACCGGCGGGGTCGGCACTTCCACCCACTGACATACTTCAAAGTGGTGCTACCAAGAAGGTCGATTGACATACCATGCCCGGCGGTTCTGGTCGCTTTGTGACCAATACTCGACGTTGTGGAACAGGAAAATTGTCCGCGTACAGTTGTTACGGTGACGAACACGGCTCTCGGCCATCGCGTCGGTCGCCCACCTCCCACGGTCAGTCCAATAGTTGGTCTCTAAAGGGCGCTCGAACGCGACGTAATCCAGATCGACCTCGATATGGGTAGCAGGTTCGTCCAAGCGGTGAAGGATATCGACCAAACGGCGAAAGTAGGGGACCTCCCCATCGCAGCGGATGAACGGGAGATCCGACGGTATGGCCACGGGGATATAGTACAGGAACTTCGTGTGCCGCTGCCGCGCGTGGAAACACTGTTGTCGACCGAACCGGCTCTGCTTCTCGCCCTTGCGTGGTGGGGGAGGTGCCATAGGCACCGCCTCCAAGCGGCGACAATCCCAACGGGCAATCGTAGTATACTGCGGTAGACCCATGTGGCGAAACCGCAAGGGACAGAAGGAGGAACTGATGTGGAGAAGCCAGTTCCCCAGAGCGACCAATTCGGTAGAGACATCGGCGAATCGTGCACCATAGTGGGCATGCGGCTGCCCGTGCGTCCTGTTAAAGTCATGAGGATGCAGCTGTTGAGCTTCCACCGTACCGGCGACCGCAAGAGGGTTGACGTTGCTCGGACCAGCGGCGGCCGCATAAGGATCATACCCACCGCGACCGTACGGATCTTGACGAGCGCGTGTACTCGACCGCGTGTTGGGTTTGAAGATGCCCCCGCCACGGCCGCGCGCTACCCCAGGGGTCTTGCCGGACATCCTCGACCGGGCGACAGCGGTTTCGCGCACCGAGCGGATGGCCTCCGGTGAGGGGGAAACTTCAGAAGCAGAATATCCCTTTATAGGGTCGTAGTGCGGCTCCTCCAGTACCAATTGGTTGGCCACCACGGGGGCCTCAGCGCCCGATGGAATGGACACGGGTGTACCGGACTGGCACGGCAGACACAGCTGCGAAGGCTCCACCGCGTGGTAACTCGACTGAAACGGCGCTGCTTCGTCCCCGTGATCTACCATATTGGAAGGAGAGGGAGCGGTAGTCTCTTCAGCTCCGTCTTCACGGCGTTCAAACGTCATTGACCACCCCGTTGGGGAAGCTGGTCGTTCACCCATGGCGTATGAAAGGAGCCGGGTGGAGCGAGAGCGCGCCACGGAGGATACCAATTGGGAAGGGGAACACCACCACTTGGATGACAGATGAGACCTGAGAGGTCCCGGAGAACTAGCACGCTCGGGTGAGCTGACACACCGTGAAAATGACCAGATTGGTGCGCAGGCTGGACGGGTTCCGTGAACACGAGAAGTCACAACCACCACGAGGGGGCGGTGTGCCGATCGGTCGACAACTACGAACCCCACCGACGGGAAGCTTGAGACTAACTTGTAAGCCGGGACTAACCCGCCCAGGAGAAGGACGAGTGGGTGAAGATGGAGTGGTGGATTCCTCTAAGGGAGACGGAAGAGACGAAGACCACCACGTGGTGCCAGGCGCACGACAAGATCAACCGGAATGGTCGCGTCTCGCGGTGTCGCGCCCCAACGTCTGTGTTCTGCAAAGTGGAATATAGTCTGTTCGCTTTGGAAACTAAGCTAGTTTTGGGGCTATTTCGGGCGCGCGAGGGGGTAGCAGAGGCTGGCACTCAAAAAATTAAGAAATTTTGGAATATTAAATTCCATCTCGCGCAGTTTAGTTCTTGGGTCCCCTAGTTTTTGTAGAGGTTCTACTTCGCCGCACCACCCCATTCACTCTTTTTCGCGACCCTCTCTCAAATCTGCACTCGTGCTAGTTTGCCTTTCCATTTTTTCCCATGTTGCAATGCCAATCGCAACTCATCCCACCTCAATCATCCCATCACTTCTTCCCATTCCACACCACTCCCGCTATTTACCCATTTCTCGCCCATCACGCGTTCGCATCCTCTCTCTCCGTCTCCGCAAACGTCATTTTGTAGAAGTCAGGTGGACAACCCTCCCCCTTCTCGTATACCCGCCTCGCCCCAAAACGGCTTCAAATCCCTCCCATCCTTCTCTCCTCCTGTCCCCTCAAAATCCCCTTCGCAGTCCGCGCTACCTCCGCCGCACTACTAAACCCAGTCACCACCGGAGCTCTGACTCCCTCCCGCGGCACCTCCTCCACCACCTTCTTCATCTCCTTACGCCTCTTCTTCAGACGGCTCTTCCCATCCCCAACCCCACCACCCTTTGTCTTCGGTGTCACAGGAGACCCCTTCTGCACCGCCACCCTTCCCACACTTCCCTTCTCCGTCTTTCCCTCCACACCTCCTTTCACCGTCTCCTCTTCCACCAATCTTTGCCTCTTGCACAGCTCCTTCACTTCCTTCTCCAGCACGTCCAACCTCTCGTTCAGAACCCTATTCTCCTCCCGCAACTCTTTAACCTCCCTTCCCGCACACTCTACTATCCCATACACATGATTTCTCATCTCCACTCCCAATACCGACAACGAATTCCGCAAGCTCGAAATCGCCTCAACCGAAACACCACTACCACCCCCACTCAGCACCACACCGCACATTTCCGTTACAATCTCCACAATTCTATCGTACAGTTTCTCCTTCATCACCAACCCCAACATTTCCACCCTCGCCTTCATCTGCCACACAAACCGCATCTCCCTGTCACCCTCGCCACCCCCACTCTCTATCTGGTCTGGTCTCTAACCTCTAACTGACTCAGATGCACCGCAGCCCTTCTCTCCATTGCGACCCCCTCCATCTCCAACTCTACACCCTTCTCCACCTCATCACCATCCCCTCTCCTCGCCTCACACTTCTTTCCTTCATTGGTCACTTCTTTCTTCTGCGACATCCGACCAGCCGCCGTAATCACGTCCTCTTCCCGCTTTGGTGACGGCGTCGGCGGTACCTCCTTCCCCTCCAACAGCGCCAACAGCTCCTCATCCTTCACGTATGCGTTCGACATCTTCAGAAGAAGAAGTAGTAGTTGGATCGAAGTTTCCGCTGCGATACAGTGCAATCGAGCTAAACTGTGCTGTCCACCCCCACTGTCCAACCACACGGGCTATATCCAGCACCATGATTGTCCCTGTTTCTCTCATCCCATTTCCCGCCAAAACATCTACTGTACACCTTTGCGCCTTCCACTATTTAAGCGCCACCTCTCTGTCTCCTCTTCGCGCTCACATAATCCCCACCCACCTCACCTCGACCGACGATATTTTTCTCTTCCACCAAAACCTCACTCGATGGTTATAGCAAAACAGGAAGATATCGCCAGTGGAGGCAAGCCAAGGACTAGTGATTGTACTTAGAGTTGCTCACCCTCTGTCTCGACTGGGGGTATGTTCTTCTTCCGTCTCATCCTGTGTGGGTTGTGACAAAAAAAGAATATGTCACCACTCGACACCGGATGGGTAACAATGATAGCACGTAGAGTAGTTCATCCTCCCTCTCAGCGTCCACTGGGGATATATTGATGGTCTCTCATATCCTTTCCCGGTTGTGATACAAGAGAAATACATCTCCAATGGAGACGGAGAATATAGTCGTGATAACACGTAAAGGTAACAATGTAATAAACAATAAATTTATGCTACTATCTCTAACCAACCTTTCGAAAACCAGCTATGACATGAGCTGGGTTACTCGAGCCAAAGATGGCAGATCCTGCAACTGAAATGTTTGCACCGGCCTTCACTACTCCTTTCACAGTACTCAGTCCAATACCTCCATCCACCTGTATCCCTATTCTTGGGTACAACTCCCTTGCATGTCGCACCTTATCAAGAACACCCTCCATAAACGCCTGTCCTCCAAACCCTGGCTCCAACGTCATCAACAATAACATGTCTACAACTCCTTCCTTCATAAGTGCTTCGACGACCTTTATAGACGTATTCGGGCGCAACCCAACTCCATCCTTTTAATTATGGCAATCCGAGTGAAGCTATAAAACCCGTTCACGTCATTTATGAAGCCAAAATGGTTCCTTTCATTCTGCATTCAAGCTCCCCGTAACTCGTACTTTACAACTACTTTACAACTCAGGTTCGAAATCAGTTTCAATCATTGTACACTTTCTACTCTTCCACCCACTTTTCATAAAACATCATCACACTTTGTGGCTTGTCGTCTCATACAAGCTCTATCATTCATTCAGTACAATCACATATCATACATTTCGCTCACTTTCACAAAGTGAACCATGTTCCCGTTCTGCGCTTCCCAACCGTTTGTACTTAAGTATCACTCTTTACCCCAGCAGTTCCCCGCCCCATCTTCCATTTCTATCGTCACACAAAAACATTCGAACACTTGCAATGAACTGCCAGTCCGACATGCCTCCGACACCGCCTCCGAGTCCCAGATACTCTGACGTCCCTCAGGCCTCATCTCCCGCCCGAAGGACTCGGGCCGTTATTGTTGGAAGGGGGCGTATAGGTACCATGCTGGCGAACGAAGAAGATACGGTCATTTCCGCACACGAATTCTGCAGCATGGCTGCTACCTCTCATCTTTCTGATGTACCGTTACTAGTTTGTGGAAGAACGAACACCCTGGAGACCGTAATTCAGGCTTGCCCTTATTCGCTCAGAGAGAATCTCGTTTTCTTCCAGAATGGAGACATCATCCCATTGCTTTCGAAGCTCGGTGTGGACAAGTGTTCAAAAGTTGTCTTATACGTTCGTGTTCCCTCAAGAAACGCAGCTCCGCAGGATGGTGTCACTTCTCAAAGTCCGGATGGTCTCACTGTCGCAACAGGAAAGTGAGCCTCCAACGTTGCAGACAGGTTTAGGTCTATGGGTCTCACTTGCGGGGTTGTCGACGAAGACACATTTCTCGTAAGCTATTATGAAAAGCTCGTGTGGCTATCAGCGTTCAACATCGTCGGGGCCTCAAGAGGTTTCATTCCTATGGACGTAGTCGCTACGGAGTGCAGTACGGTTGTGCTCACAATAATGAAAGAGCTGTTGAAGATAGTTTCGCTTAAGACAGGTACTACTTTCAACCTGGAAGAGACCGTTGGGCGACTTCTTGCATATGGGAAAACTCTCGTTGGCTTCCCTACTTCTTTCTCCGACTTTCAGTTTAGGAACGCGTACTTCTACGACTTTTCCCGCCAAGAAAGAAACATTGTAGGCGGTGACCCCGCTCCTTTTCATACAAACTACGTCAACGTTGTTAAGGAAAAGTTATCCCCCTCCCCATACCCCCAGCTTTGAGGTTAGAACACATGACTTTTCGGTGTTGTAAACCTTTTAGAGATAGTTAAACATAAAACTTACTTTATCGAAATGACCTGTTCCCTAACTTCACGTACAATGGACTGTCGAAGTGGAAAACAGAAGTTATCCACAATTTCGCAACTTTTATCGCCGGGATAGATAACAAACGCATCCATCTTCTGCAACAGGTCCCCAATAGCAGAATCCACTTCTTCTCTCCACTGCCACAGTTTGTTGTACACGAAATTGGAATTGAGGTTCACCTTTGGTACCTTCTGACGAATTCGTCTGTACGTCTTACTCCGAGTAGGTGTCACTTGTGTTCCAGACCGCTCGCCAGAAACACTTGAACGTGCCATTCTTGCGGACAGAAGCACAACGTCATCGTCCTGCTGCTCCGCAGTTTCTGGTGCAGTTTGGGGTACAGATGGACCAGCTCCTTGTGCGGATTGCGCATCCGCGTCTGAAAGGGGACCTTTTATGATCTCATCGTCCTCCTCTTGCACCGCCGTCCCCTGCTGAACCGTCTGTTTTGACGCAGAAGATCCCCTTGTGTCGACGGTCTGATTCATCGCAGGAGAAGCCCTTTTCGACGCAGTGGGCTTCGTAACGGAGGTAGACTTTGTTTGAACTGTCCGCTTCGTAGCTGGGGATGCTCTCGTCTTCATAGACCGCTTCGTAACAGACGACGGACCTGCCCGTGGAGGTGCTACTGATGCGCTACCTCTCGGTGTTGATGAACTTCGAATTGGCTCCGTGCGGCTTGTCGGCGTCATCAACTCACTCATAGCGCTCACCGTTCCTCGCTTGGACGCCGGAATGCTGGCTGCCACCGGTTCCATCATTTTCTCATCCCAAGGAGCGGCCGTCCGGAGATCCTGGATATATCGTGGAAGATCCAGGCCCTCTGCCCGGTAAGGGTAGAACGTCTGACCGCTTTGACTGATGAGAATATTATGAACCATCACAAGACCTGGGTCCAATTGCTTCCCGAGCAACTCGCGGCGTAGAACACTTCCAATTCCATGCAACAACGCTTCCCCAACTATCACCTTTCCTTCATTCTCAATATCCATCTGCAGAGAAACCCGCATTCCACCTTGCCATAATCGAGTGCTCCGCCGAGTGCGAGGAGTCACGCTTTGCGTACGCTTTCGAACACGAGTTGGCTTCATGTTGAACAGCTATTGCAGTGAAAGGTGTATATGAACAATACGTTCGCTCTGGACGATACAAGAACGGATGCGAGTCTTTTAAATGGCGACTTACGCTGGGCACCCCCGCTTTCGGCAGCTCCTCCCAGCGCACTGCCAGTCTCATCCGTGTCCTGTCCGTGGCCGCTCGCACGCTGATTGTACGCTTTAGAGTGGTGGAGTTCGCGCAATGATGACTCACGCGAGCAATGGTCGCGCTCTTTAATCATGCTCTTCAAATGCTTTGCATAGTAGTCAAGAGTACACTCATTTACTTCCATGTACAGCCTACTCCCGCGAATACACGTGGACAGCGGCGCCAACGTACCGGCGGCCGGGTGTAGCGAAATCACTGCGGGGCGGCGTGTCTTGAGAGGTCCCAGGAAGGCGCCGAAATGTGGCCAGAACGTGCCCGCAGGCATAAAATCGCACATTTTTCAAAAAATCGTCCAAAACGTGCCCGCGGGCCGGGGGGTCCGGTCGTGTTAGGGTACCTACCCTAACACGACCGGACCCTCCCGCCCGCGGGCATAAACTCGCACATTTTTCAAAAAATCGTCCAAAACGTGCCCGCGGGCGGGGGGGTCCGGTCGTGTTAGGGTAACTACCCTAACACGACCGACCCCCCCCCCCGCCCGCGGGCATAAAATCGCACATTTTTCAAAAAATCGTCCAAAACGTGCTCGCGGGCGGGGGGGTCCGGTCGTGTTAGGGTAGCTACCCTAACACGACCGACCCCCCGCGCCCGCCGGCAAAAAAATTGCACATTTTTCAAAAAATCGTCGAAAACGTGCCCGCGGGCCGGGGGGCCCGGTCGTGTTAGGGTAGCTACCTTAACACGACCGACCCCTCCCGCCCGCGGGCATAAAATCGCACATTTTTCAAAAAATCGTCCAAAACGTGCCCGCGGGCCAGGGGGTCCGGTCGTGTTAGGGTAGCTACCCTAACACGACCGACCCCCCCCCCCATCCCGCCCGCGGGCACGTTCTGGCCACATTTTGGCACCCTCCGGAGACCTTCCAAAGCACTCCTCCCGGCTCTTCTGGCAGTGATTTCGCTGCACACGCCGTGCACATATATCAAACTAGAGAAAACTAGCGCTTCACACCCACTTGATCCGCGACTTTTAGCACAATACGCGACCTTTGCAATAGCTCCGAATCGCGACGTGGCCGACATCAGAGCGACTACCTGGGCAACCCAAGTCTCTGAATCTTCTCCGCTTACCAATACAGTGGAAAACTTTGGCTTTCTACTGGGACCAAATGCTGGAGAAGCGAAGACACGTTGGATGATGGGGTATTTGGGTCGTCCAAGCTTAAGTGCCTTACAAGACGAATCGAAGTGTTCAAGAGTCGGAACGAAACCGCCTTTCACGAGGGCCGAATTCACCAGAGTTATCCTTGTCTTTTCTGGGAAGTATGTAATAGAGTGCTCATCCAGTGTTTCTTTCACGAGACTGAGGAAAGGAGGAAGGGCCTGTTCACCAATTTGATCAAGAATCGACCTTGTGTCCGTACTTGAGAACATCTCTCTAACAGCAGTCCATGATTTTGAACTGGACTTACTTGAAACACAATGTTGAAGAGCTCGTAAAGTGAAAGAACGCCCTGTCATTGCAAACCGAGGAAGCTGTGTGGAAGTTCCTGGTAGACCTGGATTACGCTGGTAAGGAGTATTGCCATTCCATTGCTTTCTAACATGTCCGTGCTCAATGGAGCGAATAGTCTCCTCCACAGCCGTTGCTGTTCTTCTGGACGTCTTTTTGTAGTGTCTCTTAAATAGCAGGTGTGCATGTTCGTATATGCCTGCGTCGTAGTACTTGATACTTCCCAGACGGCGAATATCGTCTACGAGATGATCGAGAAGATGAAACTTCAGAGTTACCAGTCTGGAGGGATGAAAATCCGCCAGAGTCTTTGTTGCAGAACGCTTGAAGGCTTCAATCTCCGAACTAAGACACAGGAGAGAGCTTTCAGTCCAGTACGGGTCACGATTGTATCTGAATAAGGTCGAGAGCAAGTCCGAGTACTGAGAGAAAACGGTTGTGATTGGGGCAACGTCCTGTTCTCCACAGCATATGTCAAAGAATGCTCCTATGAAGGGAAAGACCATGTCAAGTGCTTTGTAGTTTTTGGCCTCCAGCATTCCACGGAGACCGTCTTTCGTGAAGATACCATTCAAAGATTTGCCTTTCTCCTGCGTGGAGAAATTGATATGTAAACCTTTGGCAGGAGAATCGCGTTCTATGGCAGCTAGAATTGCGTTTGCATGGTTGAGGAGTTGGGTGCGTATCGTTCGAAATGAACGCGATGCAGATGTTCCTATTGTGGTGCACAGGGTGTCTGACTGCAGTCTCTCGATTGTGGCCGTTTTTATCAACTTTGAGATGCCGAGATGCAAGTTTTGTATTGGTTCGAATGAGAACAGACTGTATGGAGACAATCCCGGGATCATTCCAAGGCTTACGGAAGTTTCGAGGAACGAAGGAATGAGAGATATGGAATTTGAACGCATCAGAGTATCCGCTTGAGATCTCTTTTCCCTCGCACGACGTGGACGTCTTTCCGCCTCGTCTTTTTGTGCATGTTGCAATATAGCTGTGTATGTCTTTCGGATGCTTTTTGTGTGCTTTTGAGAACGTCCGTTGAATGAAGTGAGAATAGGACTGCATAAAGATGAGCGAGGGGCTTTGCATCTATGACACGGGCTTTCCGTTTTGGTCCCATGAAGAATGGACAGAATGTCCTTAGCCTCAGGAATATGCGCACAATAACTTGCAAGCAGAGAATGGCACACTCGACTTAGTTTGTCTTCCCCGATGAACTGAAAACCTTTCTGCGTGAAATTTAGAATGGGCTCCATGACTTGACGAAGAGATTCTTGAAGGATTTGTATCCTGGACTCGCGTAGAGACTTGCTGGAAACGAATAGCATTGCGTCTGCTTCAGATGCGGAAACCTCGATCAGTGTGGTAGGGAAGTATGCCACTACTGTGAGGTCATCACGGATACACTTACGACGAAGCTCGTCGGAGAAGTTGAGAAATATGAGGTGAAGAGGATAGGCGGTAACCGATGTTTGCTTTAGAGTTGTTGAAGACTTATCGGTGTATACCTGCAGAAGACCTACGAAAGATTCACTGTAACTTATTTCTTGTGAGTACCACACTATTCTACTATCCAAAGAGCCCATGACCATTTCCTTAAGTTTTGAGGTGGCGTCTCTTGCGAGAGAGCCGGACATGGGGTGAGATATTTTCGTGGAGTGGGTCTGAGGTATAGGGTGGAAGAATGTGTTTTCGTTGTTAGTCAACTGGAGCTGTTTCACAAGTGTCTGAACGGGGTCTCTCGTGTAGAGGGTGGCGCTGAACTTACATCCTTCTGGCGAGACAGTTCTGCGATTGAAACCGTCCTTTGAGGCGTATCGTTCGAAAATGGCGTTCTTCAGTTCTGTACAGCGCTTGGAACTTGTTATGGTCTCGTTGAATCGCTTTTGCGAGAATCGTGGGTCCCGAAGTAGCCCAATTAGCTCGTCCGCCTCACGATGACCAAGGTTGGAAGCTACTGAAGCCAGACAAACCGTGAGATAATCCATATGCAAATCACCGAGGGTCTCCTCAGAAGGCACTGGGAGGGAACTGCTTCCGTGTTCTCGCTCTAATGACGCGGGACCCGGGGAAGGAGAAACACAATGCGAAGTGTCCGGAATGGGAGGGGCGCACGGAGTGGGGTCGACGATGTCCTCGGACACTGGAGGCTCGGGAAGGCGACAAGGGGCAGTGACCGTTTCGGAAGATGCGGGCGCGGGCGCGGAAAGCTTGAGACGCTTGCTTCTCCGAATGGGCCGGCTATTGTCGTCTTCCAGCGCTGCTTTCAGACGAAACGGGCAATGGTTGACATGCTGTTGAAGAGATAAGACTCCTCGGCGAGTAACGAAGGGGCACCCACGCTTCTTATGTGTACAGTAGTAGACCATGGGAAGAAGAAATGAACGAGAAACGACGACAAAGACTGCAAGGGAAGGGCGTCCGAAGGGAGAAGGAGGTCGAGCGACAGTCAATATCGACGTCTTGCTCAGAACGGAGAATATATTTTGAGTTTAAATCACGTGCTTTCGTTCAAAAAGGAACGTAGGTACACGTCGACCTCAACACAAGGGTGTACTTCTCGTAGTATCTACCACTGGTTATAAACCTGTGGTTTCCCAACGTTGTACGCTGTACACTTGTCCAATCTCGCACAGAAAAATAAATCTCTTCCCTCCGCCGCCGCCCCCGCCCGTCCGACGTCCGACCTTTTGTTACCGTCGTGATCCGTGCCATCCTCGCGTTCTACTCCGCTCCGTCGTACGTTTTTCCGCCCTCGCACTCGCTACGAAGTGCGAGGGCGGAAAAAAGTACGACGGATTACGAAGTAGCGTGCTGAGAATGGATTCCATTAAGCGGACATGAAGCGTACCTCATTCTCTTTCTCCGCCCTCGTCGGACGCCTCCATAAAGCGGACAGCATCCGTATCTCACGGATGTATTCCGTGCAGTCTTTCCGTGCAGTCTTTTCGTACGTGCTTCCATTTCCTTCTACGTATCTTTGTTCTAAACTAACCAATCCTCACCACGTCTCTTCGCGCTCTGCGACATGTACACGGCAAGAAAACGGCTTTGGGTTCCTTTTGCGAGTTACTAGGTCCCTCGACTTTTCTAGCGCAACGTTTCTGTTTTGCTCTTATCAATGGTACGTTCTATCGCATTTCAACTGTATCCAACGGAGCATTGACTAACATATGGATACTTTCTGCTTGCGTATACAGGTAAACGACCAATTTCATTTCGTCTCTCAAGATCGATTTCTGGCTGTTCGGGATAGGCGATTCTGGTACTTGGTTGGGACATAGGCTGCTCTTTCGTTTATCGCATCTTGAGGTATGTTTGCTGCATGGGCATTCTTGGTGTCCTTGGTTGTGAGTTCTCGCTTCGACACCTTTCGCGCTTTACGATGATGGTGGGCTGGTAATCTAACCGATCCCCTTCCTTCTTCTTTTTCATTTTGCGAGTTACTAGGTCCCTCGACTTTTCTAGCGCAACGTTTCTGTTTTGCTCTTATCAATGGTACGTTCCATCGCATTTCAAATGTATCCAACGGATCATTGACTAACTTATGGATACTTTCTGCTTGCGTATACAGGTAAATGACTTTTGATGCGGAGGTAGCTCACGAGTTGCAGGTGCAGGTTCCTCAAGTAGGGAACCATGCATCTGGGCATGGTTCCCTACATGAGAAACGGAGAGGATGAGGCGCCTCGCGCCTCATCCTCTCGGAGTGCGTATTTGTTCTACCGATACAGCCGATGGTGGACGTGCAGTCTGCGGCATCTGCCGCAGATTGCGCCTACACCCGCTCCATCATGGGGATATGGTACATGTAATATAGCGAAGTAGTGGTTAGCAAAAGCGGTCGATAGAAGAATAGATACGAATAAAACGGTATGATTTCATAATGGGCATCATCTGTACTAGCACTAGTATTCCATGCGTTGCAGGGTATCATTCCGCAGAAGGTATCGTGTAATGTGCACCTTAATGGAAACTGAACCTAGACTTCGCGAAATACAGTTCAGGTAGCCCTCGACTAAAGAACTAGCACGAGTGGAAAACCCACCAGTATTTACTGCACAGCGATTCTGGACGACCCAAGCAATTATCTGCAAATTTTGAAATAATTGATCTCGATATTTTTTCAAAACATTTACTGGACGACCCTTGCCAATTTCTGGACGACCCTCGCCAAAAACTAGCATCTGCAAGAGACAGACGAATACCACGAGGGATGCAAGGTACGATCGCACATACGCAGGGGGAGTAGTGCGGCGCGGGTAGTAGCCCTGCAGTGCAGGTGGCGAACCGTGCCGTGCACCGCGCCGTCTTCCCGCCCTCGCGAGACGCGCCGTGCACCAGGCGATGCGCGCCGACGACCGTTTGGTGAAAAGGCGGCAAGCGCCGTGGGAACTTCGCAGCCACGGGGCGTGCCTGTCGGTAGGAGGGGGGTCTGTAGTATAGTTCGCGGGATCAACGGGGGCTCTACAAAACCCAGTGGTGACGTTTCGTGTATCTGGGTACGAGTGTCTACTGTACCACGTGGGACGCTCAAGCAAAGGCATGGCAAGGACTAATTAGTTTATTTTCATCAATTTAGAATTAATATTTACTAGGTAGTGTAGATATGTGGCCGGGGTGGTGCACCACAAATGCACCTCCGGGTGGCCCACGTGGCACTAGGTCCGTGAGAGCCGGAGTGGCGCACGGGTGTACTAAACCCCCGAGACGCCAACCTCCCACACCAAATGGTAAAGGCAAGCACCAACTAGGCTAATCTGACACCAGTTCGGGTCCACAGTCACCAATTGGTAAGTCTAGTAGTCCTCTAATAATTTTGCTGACCTCGAGGGTTACACCAGTGCAGGCGTATTTACCACTTGGTCACCTTGCACTATAGGCAACGGCGGGTGCTGCCGACCTATTAGGTGTCACGCGTTTCACTCCTCCGCAGGGTCGAGCCCCCGCAGGGCTCCCCACTAACAGCTCGCACCGACCGGTTATACCACAAACCAAACACCAATTTTCAGCAATCGCAGACCTACACGGCAGAAGAAAAACAGCCGAAGTTTGAGAGCGCAGAGTATTGTCGGCTCTTACATGTTATTGCAGACTCTCGAATGGCCTCGACGAGGCAGAAGCTTACTGAATGCATGGAACGCGAAGAGCTCGACCGGAAACAGGAGAATCCGTGGACAGAACTTATAGCACCTTTGTTTAATGATGGGGAGTTTAAGCCGGTGGCGGTTAGTGTTCTAGCTGGAGGTGTCACATTTAGTGATATACGTAGTCTAAATCCGGCACGAAGACCACATATTCGAGAGGCAGGGACGCTGAAACGTAAGTATAAAGCATTTAAAAGTGAATACGGGACTGCGTTGACCCGCTACGGAGCTTTGAGCAAGGAGAGCCAGACGCGTTTGCAGAATTTGCAAATGGAAAGAGCTACATTATGCATGTCTTTTGTTTTTTGAAGGTATACCCCGCTCTGGAGCCCGTTGCGACACGTGCGTTAGCTTCAGATTCACGAACGGAAGAAGGTGTGCGAGCTCCTCTTCGTGGATATGGCTTTGGGGGAAGGGATACTTTGCAGCCACGGACAAAGAGGCAAAAAGTTTCCGGAATGGAATCGAGCCATTCTGGAGTGGACAGCTTTATAACCGCACTGAAACCTCATAACCCTGAGGTGGCGAAAGAGTTTGAAGAGGCAGAGCGAGACAAAATGCACTTTGAGGAGTATGAAGCAGACGCGCGATTTACAAAAGCAACTGTAGAAGCCATTGCAGCCTTACGAACACAAATGGAAAGGACAGAAGACGATGAGGAACGCAGTGTTTTAGAGAAAAGTCTGCGGCGTTTGCTTGCCAAACTAGGCAACAATTAACATGATGGATATAAACCGAACTCGTTCTCTGTATCATTGGCCGTTGCGCTTCAGCCCACAGACCTTGCATCTCACTGTATATCGTACTAGTGTTCTTGTCCTGCTTTGACTCTGCTTCGTCTATTCGAGTGTACAGCTTTGTGTTTCCCGGATGAGCTGGCTTACTTCCTCTTCAGCCGCTTCCAGTGACGGTTTCGAGTCCAGAGATGAACGATCTTGAGCTGAATCACCATGAATCGTAGCGCTCGATTCCGGGCTCTGTTGATTCTAGATATCGTTGTCATCATCCACGTCATCGACATCATTCAGCTCGTCTCATATGCTGCTGATGTGCATAGGTACCGAGGCAATGCGTCTCGGCTGCGGTTGCGGTGTCGATTGAGATGGTTCAGGCTGGGTGGGTGGGCCATTGACTGATGTACGACGTTCCGGAGGTTCATCGGCTCCGCCGCGCATGGCGCCGAGCTTGTCGGCGCCAATGACATCCATTGCACGCTACACAGACCGGGCAGAATCGAGTAGAAAGGACGCTGAAACTCATTGGTCTCAGCAACAATGGATTCAATAAGGGCGGAACGGCATTTGATGGCGTCGAAAATGGAGGAAACCAACTCATTGGTACGCTGCATGAGCTCGGCCATCTTTTCGTCCACCTTGCGAATGTCTTCCTGAGAGGCGGAAGCGCTTGAGACGCGCTCGCCATAACGGGAGGCATCGATATAGCAGCGCTTCCTTTTGTCCATGTGTTGATTGATCTGGCGAGCCCTGCTGAGCTCGGGCTTGATGGGGGCCTGTTCTTCACGCCGCGCTCCACGCGCAGGAACACGTCGTCGACGACGGATGCCTAGACGTTGACGAGCGCATCGGCGGCGAGATAGGGCGTTCTGGTGGAAGTGCACGAGAGCGAGTCGCGCAGCTTTGCGGCCATCGTGTACGACGTGATCTGGAGCGCTGGATGGCCTAGTACGACGAGAGAGCGTCGTGGTGAAGCGTATCCAGGTTCTTGGTCTGGGTCTTGAACTCGGCGGCGAGATGGTAATACTCTGGGAAGGACTCGGGCAACGAGATGTTGCAAATGCCGACGGCCCTGCGCGTCTCGACGCTAGTGCGCTCGGCAGTGCGAATGACGCCATCTCGAATGTTTTTCGAGCCGTCGACAAACGCGCTGCGGTCCATGCTGGGGCAGGCGAAAGCAGAGAGTATGCGAGTGGCGGCGGGTGGCACAGGCGGCCGGACGCGGCGCGCATAGGTCTGGCAGCGGGTGGTGGAGGCGAGTCTTGGCAGCGCGCGGTGCTGTGGCGGCTGCGCCGCCGCTGTACGTGGCAGCTAGGGGCCGCCTAACGCAGAAAAATATGGCTAGCAACGCGCGCCAGCCCCGAGTTGGCGGCGCACCGCGTACGGCGGGACTGGCAGGCCCGGCCTGCTGACATCGTGCATCGCGCGCGACACGTATGCCGCCCCCGCGCTCACGCGCACAGTTTTGCGGCCTGTGCGCGCTGTACGGCGTGTGCGTGGGACGCACCGTGCCCGCGCTGCGCCCGTTTTTACTGCCGCGCAGTGATCCGGGCGGCCGCGTGCGCGCGCGCGGCCATGTGATCGGCATCATCGGCATCGCGTCGAGATGGTGGCGGAGGCGGCGGTGCCCGCGACCGCGGCGGCAACAACAGCGCTCGGCTTCGAGGATGCCGCGCGAGGAGGCTTCGCGCGTGTCGCTGGGAATCCTGTCCAACGTGACGGCAGCGCAGGGCGTGCACCGGCTGAATCTCGTTGACTACCTGCGCTTACAGCGCTACTGCACGCGGCGCGTGGCGCGGCTGAGCACCGCCCCCGCGCGCTCCAACCGCCACCCGTCGCACTCACGCCGCTACCGCGCCACGCCCGTGACGTCGCACGCTGTGCGCCCCAACCCGGGCGCGCTGCAGATCCCGCTGGTGCTGGCCGAGCGAGAGTGGGCGTTTGCCATGGACGTGAAGCGCGAGCCGCCAACCGGCGCGGCGCGTGCGCCAAACCATCGTGGCCAAGCTGGAGCGCAGCGTGCACCACGCGCAGCGACTGGGTGTGCCACGAGGTGGCGGTGGAGTCCACCGTCTTCGAGGCCGAGGCATACTGCAAATCCATGGTTGCCGCGCTGGCGCTGGAGCGCGAGCAGTGGGCGCCGGCCTTGCGCGCGTACCTTAACGTTCACAAGATCTACACCGTCATGGCTGAGCTGCACGCTGGAACTCCGGCAGCGCCGCTGTTTGAGATGCGCTTCGAGGGCGTAGACCACGCCATCCGCTTTTGCAACTACAACCTGTCCTGCTAGGCCAGTGAGCGCGATGACACCTTGCCACAGAGCTTGCGCGATGACGCCAGCCAGTCGCAGAACTTGCTGTTAGAGAAGATCGAGACCGCCCAGACGCAGGCTCGCAAACGCGCCGCTGTTTCATTTGGCGAGGTCGTGTGGTGCGGCATCACGGTGCCCTTGCTAACGAAGGGCGTCTGAGAGGCCGTAATCCTGGCGTCGGAGGAAAGAAAGCTCTTCTCGCAAAAGTCTGCTGCTGTCGACGTGTACGACAAGCTTTTCATTATGTATAACGAGGGCGTCAACGTTGTTTCCAATGAGCTGTCGCAGTTTCGCTTTTCCTCTATCGCTGCCGATTATCGCATCACTGCACTTGAGTTTCTTATGCCGTACCTCACTTTTAACCAGTTACAGCATACAATATCGCGAAACCTGCTCTTGGTACAAGAACGAGCGTGCGTCCAAGCCGGAGGACTTTATGCGCTTCTTTGATAAACTGATTGCAAACAGGAACGATATACTAGCATTGAAGGGCGTTGAGTACGATGCGCAGGTCGCCGTTTGTGGTGCTGTACGTGGTGCTGATTGTGACGCGGCATGTGACGCTATATGCGGCGGTATATAGCTGTCTGTGTCGCTGCCTGTGGCAATGTAGGCATTCCGATGTGTGCCGGTGGGTATTGCGGCGGGTCATACTGCTGAGGACTGCACTGCGGGCCGTGAATTGGTGTCCGTGGTGAGTAGGAATGATATGGCGCTGGGCTCCTTACATGAGGGTATTTGAACAAGGTAGAGCATGTTATATATTTATCGGCTGTGGGGTCGTAATGTAGGCCAGACACTGCATGTGAATCGATTATGGACTATACGACGGCGACAACGACGGAAACGGCGGCGGTGACACGGGATTTGGCAAGCGCGGGAAAAGTTACGACTATCGGCGTCTCACGTATCCGAATCGCCATAGCTTCACAGCAATGTTGTCTCGCATCACTGAAGTTTCTCTGTTTCGGTTTCGAGACCGTGTGGTGCAAAACCCTGCAAAGGGAGAAGACACGAAAGCCGTTCGGGACCTTCCTTCGAAGAGGTAAGCACATCAGATAGAGTGCTCCCAGGAATGGTGAAACGAGTCGGGTGTAAGCCGAGATTAAACCGTCACAACGGGCGTAAGAAGCTCAAGAGAGTCGGCCTAGAAGTCGGATGGGGGGGTTGTGTAGACAACGGCGATGACGGGCGTTACATGTCACGAGACAGACACACACACACTGATGTGGCACGGGCCGCGGCGAGCGGAGCGAGCCACCAGTCAACAAGACGGGGCAGAAAGAAACATCGGCACACCGGTCGTGCGTATCTGTTAAACAGTGACACAAACAAAGGAAACAAGTAAAACAATACACACAGTACTGGCGGAAGCCTCCACAAGGCGGATAACTAGTCCCTCACCAGGTAGTGACTCTCCGCGTGGAGGCTATCACGCACCAGGGGTTCCTGAGTCAGAGCCAAAACGTGCTTGGTGGGTTTACTTGTCTAGTGTGGGTCGAGCTCACCTACCTGAGTAGGGTGGCCGACCCCACTATCAGGGTGAAAATTAGTAGAATATTCTAAATATCTAAAGCGTTAGAAATAATACTAGTTCTCCCTATTAATCGGCGTGGCGAGCACTACACGTCTGTGAAGAATCCAGCAAGGCTGTGTACACGACCGTGACCAATTCCCATTGTGACCATTCCCCAGTAATTGGCAAATACGCGTATAACTCATAAAGAGCTATAGCTCACCTCCGTACCGGAGCGATTAGTATAAATCGCATAAGCGAAAAACTTTTGCGAAACGCGTTGCTCTACAGACCGTATGTTGTCTGAATCCATGTCCAAGTTGTTCTGTAAATTCACGATCAGTGACCCATGTACACTGTTGTCTACATGGCTTGGAATTGTTTCGAATGAGGTTCCATCGTCTACATCTAATATAAAATTTTGCAGTTTGCATGCCACCATGATGATAAGCGTAAGATTGTGCAAAGAGTAGGGAATTGCCGACCAAAAGATGCTAACCCGACAGTTGAATATACCGAATGCTTCTTTCACCACAGTCCTACAAGAAGAAAAATTGTAGTGCAGTGAGAGGTACCGCCCTGACGGGTGCATAGTATTAGTTTATTTAGTTCGTGTGCACAGGGTGCACCTCGGGTCTCACACATGTAGATTTGTGACAGTTGTCGTGTCGCCCTTCGGCACCCCCCCTTATAGGTAGATTGTTTATCATTTTCGACACGTGGATTGTACCCGTAGGAGGTGCACTTAAGCATCTCCCGCCGGGCAGAGCTCATCGTGGTAAACCTCAAGCACCCCCTAGCCGATTCTTCCATCGTCTAGTTTCCCACAAGGGTCATCCTACCGTCACTACCGGTGCTGCGCGCCTATCTCGCGCCCCGTTGTTAGCATCCGTTGAGTGCTCCTTCGTCCCCACTTGGGTGCTGCGCAATTTGTTCCTTTAGCAGCATAGTACGTTGTCACGGCCTGTGGCTGTACTACAACTGGTCTCCCGACTTAGAATTACTCTCTCGGGTCTTTTCTGGGTAATTTGACCCTCACTGGATTCGCTTCGTCGCTTTCGAATCATTTCTTCCCAGTTGGGCCTTTGCGACCCGTTGCGGATCATTTGGTTTCACCGCGCCGTTTCATTTTCCCTCTAGGGTTTTCTCGAACTTGCCCGCATTTAGTTTCACTTTGTCGCAAGCCGGACGAAAAATCCTTTCTGCCCACCGTTATGGCCACCCCACCGAGATCTTCTGATGGACCCGCCGGTCCTGCTCCACCCCATTGGGATAACGGCACTGACGAAGTGCCGCCTGCTCCCAGTTCAGGGGCTCCGAGCACCCGAAGTAACCATGGAGGGATTCTACCACGTGTGGAGGACCCGGAGCGCATACTCCGTCAGTCCTCCCCGACCGACTTTCGGAACCGTTTCGAGGCCATTCGCCAGCATGCCTCTCGAGAAGCGACTCCGCAGCTGCAGACCTCCAGGGCAACAGCGCCCGAGACCCTGGTTGGGACTCCGCAACGACCCGCAGGGAGTGAGGTTCAACCCGTTACGGGAGAGCTACTCATAGCCCTGAGGCCACTCGTGGAGTCTATGGTGACACTCGAGGTCGAGCGCCGTATTCCCCACAGGATTAATGCTGAAGTGGAGGGCCTGCTGGATACCCTTGTTCAGCGGGTCGCTTCTAAGATGACCGTCACCGGAATTCTGGACGGCGCTATTGCCACCAGTGTGCACACTGAGGTACAGCGCCGTCTCCAGCTCGCTCCCATTGGGTATGAGCAACCTGTCAACCGTCAGCCGGCCGTTTCGGTGTGGCGACCGACCACTATCCCTGTCGAACATGAAGCAGATTCCAGACCCGGCAGGGACCCCAATATTGATAGATTCGACTTGGGCAGTCCCCTCCCAGGGAAGCAGAAGAATACCGGTCGCGATTCCCACGTGGGTCGTAATAAAGGGAGAACCCGGAAGTCCCCAAGCCGACGTTGGAACAGGACGAAGTCATCCCGTAAGGGTCGCGGCTTTTCCGACTCGGACGACTCGCGGTCTGACTCAGACAGGTCAGACGCAGTCGACTCGGACGACTCCGACCCCGAAGTGGACGTTTCGCATTTGCACCGTATTCGACCTAACAATGGGGACTTTTCAAAAGTGCTGAGTTTAAAGCACTACCGCTTGAACGACCGGAGTGGGCGTTACAACTTTTCGGTCGCTCGTGCAGTTGCGAAGCATGCGAAACGCATGCAACTTCAAATGCCCTTGAAGTTCTCGGGCAAAGATCCAATTTTGGTCTTACGGTTCTTAGTCGCGTTCCGGAATGCGTGTGACCAGAATAGTGTACACGAAGGAGCAGCCCTCTGGCTATTTCGCTTCTTTCTGGAGCAACCCGCTAGGGACACAGTAACCGCCAAGATCACTGGCGAATCCCGGGCCGTGGTCGAGAAGAGTTCTCAACTCCTCTCGTCCTACCCCGAGGTGGTCAACTACCTCCTTGAGGTTTACGCGACGGACGATGTCCTATCGAGGGCCTACCACGACGTCATCACACACCGCCAGAGCTCAGCGATGTCTGAACGCGAATTCGCTTACCAAGTTTGGACAAAGAACCTCCGATGCCGAAACATCTTCCCAGAGGGTCGCTTCAAGGCCCTCTTCGTCGAGGGATTGCTTCCCGCAATCAGGGCCGGTGTACGGATGTACTCGTCAACGCATCCCAAAGTGGTTTTCCGCCAGCTCTTCAGCTATGCTGAAGGGCTGGGCGATACCCATCGGGGAGCCAAAAAGTATTTTAAGACACTGGACGCGGCGAAGAGCGCACAAACCCGACGGGTCTCATCGAAGGCTTCGCTGAGTGTCTCAACGGACACTGATGAACCCGACTGGGCCCTGTATTTTGAAGACGAGGACTCCCTGGCCCTTGCTGTTCAACCAGTGGCGCCCCCGTCTATTCCTTCTCTCCCTTCTACGGGTACTTCGACTCCGTCTGCGACACAACCCCGTCGGGAAATCAACTACACTCCCCCCAGGGTTAATTCGGTGACGCCCACTCAGGCGCCACCACCATACCGCGCGGTACGGAATTCGAGCAACAGAACGCCCCCCTGTCGTATCTGTGTGTCCACCTCTCGGCCTTGCTGCGAATGGCTCCCGCCCGAATACCGGAACACGTTGGTGCAAGTTCGCGAGGCGAATTATCACCAACGTGTTGCCGAAGGGTACTATAAGCCCCGCCAGTGACAAGCGCCACATCAAAACCCAAGTGGGCACTCGCCCTCAGGTCAGGCTGCAGCGCGGGACCGTTACCCGCAAGCCAGATCGAATCCCGTGGGACGTGCTCCTGCACCTTCGCGGAGCCCTCAACAGGTCAATCAAATCCTCTCTTTTGAGGAGAGTCCTAGCAAGGACAGCGCAAACCCGAAGGGAAACGATACGAAGGAAGCGTAGGGGCCACGCTTTCCTCTCGAGGTACGAACCTCACCCCCCGGGCTGACGCAGAATCCAACCCACTATGGGATTCTGAGGACGCCCACAGCAATAGTCCTCTTGGGTCTGATGAGGACGACGGCCGCGATATGGGTGCAGTTTTTATTATGACTCGAGAGAACTATAAAGTCCATATGGAAGCGGGACTTACGAAGCGCACGACCAAAACCCTTCTGGGTATTCTAGACACTGGCGCTGGCCCAAACATCATACATGCGAAGAATCTCTCACCTGGGTACGAACGGTTTCTAAACCGCAAACGGACCCCTCGGGTTTTCAACGCGTCGAAGGAACCTATGAATATACTGGGAACCATCGTGCTTCCGACCCGACTGGGAAATTTGGAGCAGCGCGTACCATTCCTAGTCGCCACGAATCTGGCAGCCGATGCCCTGTTGGGAACTTCATTCATTGACCGCCACGTCCGTGCGATATATCCGCGCGAGCGCAAGGTTGCTTTTTATGGTGCACCACCTGTGGCCATTGTCAGTGCTTCTCGAGGACCCCTTGCGGATAAGAAGGTCTTTGACCAACTACCTCGGAACACTGTATCCAACAAGGTCCGCCTCGTTCAACCGCTTTCCATACCCCCTATGACCCAACGGGAAGTGCTAGTCACGTGTGAGACACCAGGATTGGTTTTCTTGCAGAACCACCCGAAAACGGTCTCATGAGATCTTTCGCTCATGGCCAACGGTGTCATGAATATCATTCCGAACCGTCCCTTTAGGGTACTCGTCAGCAACGTCTCCCATCGGGAAGTTCGCATGCCCAAGAATATGGTCATTGGACTCGCTTTACGAGCCCCTCGCTTGCTAACAATACTTGCATACGGTCCCAGTGGGTCTTGTCTTAAAGAGGGGGAGGGTACACCCAGCGAGGGCCTCGAACGCGACGACTCGGTTGAGCAGAATGACCCGCAGGGATCGAAAGACTGGCGCGAACTGGTCCAGATTGGTGACGAATTCTCTTCCCACAAGGGCCAAATTATCGACCTTCTACAGGACTTTGAAGATATGTAGTCGGGCCGCCTCGGTCACATAGACGCCGCTTTACACAGAATTGCACTCGAACCGGGTTCAAAACCGATGTGTCAAGTTTCCTACAGGGCTGGGCACAAGGCCAGAGCAATGGAAGGACTGGAGGTTCAACGTATGTTGGACTCGGGCGTCATTGAACCTTCAAAGACTGAGTGGGCAAGCCCTGTAGTGTTTGCCCAGAAGAAGAACGGTAGCTGGCCCTTCTGTACTGACTACCGCCGGCTCAACGCCGTGACCCCTCGGGAGGCATACCCCATCCCACGTATGGATGAGTGTATTGATTCCCTTGGGGATTCCACCATCTTCTCAACCCTCGACGCTAATAGTGGGTGTTAGCAGGTTGAGATTGCGGAAGAAGATCGCGACAAGACGGCATTTACATCCCATATGGGTTTATACCGCTTCACGCGAATGCCCTTCTGGTTAAAGAATGCGCCCGCTACCTTTCAGAGGGCGCTGGATATCATCCTGAATAAAGTCAAGTGGCAGTACGCTCTGGTGTACTTGGATGACGTCATCATCTACTCCCGCTCGGTTGAGGAGCACTTGCGGCACGTTTGCCACGTGCTGACCCTTTTACGGGATGCTGGAGTCACTATAAAACTGAAGAAATGCTTCTTCTTCCAGGCCTCTGTGAACTACTTTGGACACGTAGTCCGGCCCGGAAAACTACAGGTTTCCCAGAGGACATGCGATGCTATTAGGCAGGCTAAACCGCCCACGACCCAGACGGGAATCCGCTCCTTTGTAGGACTGTGCAATGTGTTTCGAAGATTTGTCCCTAACTTCGCTCGCATTGCTGCACCTTTGAACAGGAAACTTGAGAAGAGACAACCCGATAATTTTGGGATACTGAACGACGAAGAGTACGAGGCCTTTCAGAAGTTGAGAGATAGGCTGATCTCCCCACTCGTTTTGGCTTTACCCGTACCTGGAAGTCCGTCTCCACTGGACACCGACGCGTGCGATGTCCAGGTTGGCTGTACTTTACTCCAACAGCAACCCAATGGGAAGGAGTATAAACCCGTTGGGTATTGGAGCCATTCCCTATCGCGGGCGGAGCGGAAGTACACGACCACCGAGAAGGAATGCCTCGCGGTTGTGTGGTCGATGCTCCTTTTAAGTCCATACCTGGAAGGTGGAAGATTCACCGTGAGGACTGACCACCACTCACTGAGGTGGATCCTCAATTTGGCCCACTGTACCGGATGACTCGCACGCTGGCGCCTACGCTTGCCAGAGTTTGACTTTGACGTAATGCACCGCGCGGGTGTCAAACACCAAGCTGCGGACGCACTGTCCCGTTTAGAGACCGACGGTCTCGATGAAGGGCCTCTTGAGGACGACATACCCTGCTTTGCAATGAAACCCGACTGGGACTGTGATTGCCCCGTGGCTACAGTCCAAGAAGGGGAGACCCTTTACGAAAACGTCCTGATTGATTAGGAGGACTCTGACACCGCGCACCAACCCTCAGGGTATGATGATGTACTGGCCGTGGACACGGAGCAAACGGAAGTACTGCCTATCCCAACGGGTGAACTTTTGGCGGAGCAAGCGAAAGACCCGTGGTATAAGGGTATCGCCGAATCCGTTGGACAGCCCCAGTCACGCTTTGGGTACGACCATCATGGTTTCCTTTCATGGACCTCACCCCTGGACGGTGCAATTCAGCGCTGGTCTCTCCAACCCTGCGGGACCGCGTACTCTATCTATCGCATTATCCAAGATTGGCTGGTCACCCTGGAGTGAAGAAAATGTACGCGACCCTCAGACGGGACTTCTACTCGCCATTCATGGCGAATGACGTTTATCAGACCGTCAAGGATTGCCGGTCGTGCGCTGCGACGCGAGGTACGCAGCACAAGCATCAGAAGTATCTGAAGCTATTTCCCGCAGCGGGTCCCCTCGAATTTGTCGCTATGGACATACTGGGGCCACTCACGAAGACCACACACGGGAATCGTTTTATCCTGGTCATTACTGACCGCTTCTCCAAGCTGGCTCGCGCTATTCCCTTACGGGCTACAGAAGCTAACAATATCACACTTGCCTTCCGGGAGCACTGGGAATTCTCATATGGGACACCCCAGTACTTGCTGACCGATAACGGACCGCAGTTCCTCGCGAAATTCTTCGAAGCCCTTTGCCGGGATCTAGGTTTGCGTCATTTAGTGACGGCGGCCTACCTCCCGCAGACTAAGGGACAGGCGGAGCGTTTTAATCGAACCCTTGTGGGACGCCTTAGGCATTACGTGTCGGAGCACCAGCGAGACTGGGATGATTTCGTCCAGCCCTTGGTCTTCGCGTACAACTCCCAGGTCCATCGGACCACCGGGACAACACCTTTTGACTTGGTGCTAACGCGACACCCGCCTGGGATCGTCGTCGACGCTCCGACTACCGTTATCTCCCCAGCTGGGTCTGACAATCCGAATTCGGTCACAGTGAAACGACAAACCCGCGCCCGTATTCGGTACCTCCTTTCGAGGGCCAAAGCGACAATGGACCGTGTCCAGCGCCGCTACAAGGTTGATTTTGATTCCCGTGTACGGGCTCAGCTTTCACTTTCCCCTGAAGACTACGTCTTTTTAGACCGCCCTACGCGGAAAACGACGGAAACTGCGGAGGAAGAAGGTATCTCCCGCAAGCTCCTTCCTAGAACAACTGGTCCCTTTCGGGTTGTCAAAGCCACACACACAACCGTGACCATCTTGGACGGCGGCCTGCAAGACACGGTCTCAATTGAACCTGTCACGAAAGCCCCACAGGGTCCTGACGCGGCCGAGTCACCGACGACACAGCCGGAGTCGCCTCAGCCCGCATCATCCCCACCGGGAGCGCCGATGCCGGTTTCCGAAGCGTCTGACCCCACTGGGAACGCTCCTTCTGAGCCACAGTCTACCGGCCCTAAACAGGTTTCGGTCGATCCTACGACCCTGCGTGAACCCTCTGGGACACCTCTCCCAGACGTGGAACTGCCGCCTGAACTCCTCGAGGAGGAAGGCGGCGATTCCCGCGAATGGGTTGTAGAAAAGGTCCTCGACGAGGGAATGGCCCCTGATGGGTCTACAGTCATCAAAGTCCGGTGGTACGGTTACCTGCCCTCGAGAGACTCCTGGGAGCGCCTCAAAAACATTCCCTTTAACTTTTTCGCTCGCTTCGCGCGCGACGCGACCGCGCACGCTCGCGCAACTGAACATAACCTCTTTCGAGGACTTTGGAGTACTTTTCCTGTTTTGGGAAAGGAATATTTCGGCATAGTCTCCCCCCGGCCATGGCGGCCAAAAATTTTTCCCGGCGGGATAGCGCTCGTTTCAAGTCCCTATGGGTCTCGCGGAGGCCTTCGGAAGGAGTCGCCACGCTTTCCGAGAAGTTTGGGCTCCTTTGGGATGATCTAGGACGACTTGGAACGCCCGCAGTACCGAGCGGGCGACCTTTTGAGGACTGTGCACACCTTGTGCAGCGCATGGCCTTGCTGGCATGCGCCGTCGCACGCGTGGGACGGCCACAATGGACACGCGCGCGCCGTTGCACGCTCGGAATACCCACATGGGACACGCGCGCACCATGCACAAGCGCGTGCACCGCCATGCGCCGTTGCAAGCAGGCCAAACGCCACGTGGCTCACGCCTGTCGGTAGCCGATTGGGTATACAGTATTGCCCGTAGGGGCGCGGCCTGGCACAATCAAAAAATCCTAAGTATTTAGATGTGCCGCGCACCCCAAATCGGGCATTGCGAGCCGCTGAAACGCCCGCGTTTTCGAGCTACGGGCAAAACAAAGAATCGGCGTTTCTGACCCCATCGTCTGTGTTCTGCAAAGTGGAATATAGTCTGTTCGCTTTAGAAACTAAGCTAGTTTTGGGGCTATTTGGGGCGCGCGAGGGGGTAGCAGAGGCTGGCACTCAAAAAATTAAGAAAGTTTGGAATATTAAATTCCATTTCGCGCAGTTTAGTTCTTGGGTCCCCTAGTTTTTGTAGAGGTTCTACTTCGCCGCACCACCCCATTCACTCTTTTCCGCGACCCTCTCTCAAAACTGCACTCGTGCTAGTTTGCCTTTCTATTTTCTCCCATGTTGCAATGCCAATCGCAACTCATCCCACCTCAATCATCCCATCACTTCTTCCCAGTCCACACCACCCCCGCTATTTACCCATTTCTCGCCCATCACGCGTTCGCATCCTCTCTCTCCGTCTCCGCAAACGTCATTTTGTAGAAGTCAGGTGGACAACCCTCCCCCTTCTCGTATACCGGCCTCGCCCAAAACTGCTTCACATCCCTCCCATCCTTCTCTCCTCCTGTCCCCTCATAATTCCCTTCGCAGTCCGCGCTACCTCCGCCGCACTCCTAAACCCAGTCACCACCGGAGCTCCGACTCCCTCCCGCGGCACCTCCTCCACCACCTTCTTCATCTCCTTACGCCTCTTCTTCAGACGGCGCTTCCCATCCCCAACCCCACCACCCTTTGTCTTCGGTGTCACAGGAGACCCCTTCTGCACCGCCACCCTTCCCACTCTTCCCTTCTCCGTCTTTCCCTCCACACCTCCTTTCACCGTCTCCTCTTCCACCAATCTTTGCCTCTTGCACAGCTCCTTCACTTCCTTCTCCAGCAAGTCCAACCTCTCGTTCAGAACCCTATTCTCCTCCCGCAACTCTCCAACCTCCCTTCCCGCACACTCCACTATCCCATACACATGATTTCTCATCTCCACTCCCAATACCGACAACGAATTCCGCAGGCTCGAAATCGCCTCAACCGAAACAGCACTACCACCCCCACTCAGCACCACACCGCCCATTTCCGTTACAATCTCCACAATTCCATCGTCCAGTTGCTCCTTCATCACCAACCCCAACATCCCCACTCTCGCCTTCATCTCCCCCACAAACCGCATCTCCCTATCACCCTCTCCGCCCCCACTCTCTATCTGGTCTCCAACCTCTAACTGACTCAGATGCACCGCACCCCTTCTCTCCATTGCGACCCCCTCCACCTCCAATTCTACCCCCTTCTCCACCTCATCACCATCCCCTCTCCTCGCCTCACACTTCTGTCCTTCATCAGCCACTTCCTTCTTCTGCGACATCCGACCAGCCGCCGTAACCACGTCCTCTTCCCGCTTTGGTGACGGCCTCGGCGGTACCTCCTTCCCCTCCAACAGCGCCAACAGCTCCTCATCCTTCACGTATCCGTTCAACATCTTCAGAAGAAGAAGTAGTAGTTGGATCGAAGTTTCCGCTGCGATACAGTGCAATCGAGCTAAACTGTGCTGTCCACCCCCATTGTCCAACCACACGGGCTATATCCAGCACCATGATTGTCCCTATTTCCCTCATCCCATTTCCCGCCAAAACATCTACTGTACACCCCGGCACCTTCCACTATTTGAGCGCCACCTCTCTGTCTCCTCTTTCGCGCTCACATAATCCCCACCGACCTCGCCTCGATCAGCGATATTTTTCTCTTCCACCATAACCCCACTCGATGGTTATAGCAAAACAGGAAGATATTGCCAGTGGAGTAAAGCTAGGGACTATTGATTGTACTTAGAGTTGCTCACCCTCTGTCTCGACTGGGGGCATCTTCTTCTTCCGTCACATCCTTTGTGGGTTGTGACAAAAAAAAGAATATGTCACCACTCGACACCCGATGGGTAACAATGATAGCACGTAGAGTAGTTCATCCTCCCTCTCAGCGTCCACTGGGGATATATTGATGTTCTCTCACATCCTTTTCCGGTTGTGATACAAGAGAAATACATCTCCAATGGAGACGGAGAATATAGTCGTGATAACACGTAAAGGTAACAATGTAATAAACAATAAATTTATGCTACTATCTCTAACCAACCTTTCGAAAACCAGCTATGACATGAGCTGGGTTACTGGAGCCAAAGATGGCAGATCCTGCAACTGAAATGTTTGCACCGGCCTTCACTACTCCTTTCACAGTACTCAGTCCAATACCGCCATCCACCTGTATCCCTATTCTTGGGTACAACTCCCTTGCCTGTCGCACCTTATCACGAACACCCTCCATAAACGCCTGTCCTCCAAACCCTGGCTCCACCGTCATCAACAATAACATGTCTACAACTCCTTCCTTCATAAGTGCTTCTACGACCTTTATAGAATTATTTGGGCGCAACCCAACTCCATCCTTTTAATTATGGCAATCCGAGTGAAGCTAAAGAACCCGTTCACGTCATTTATGAAGCCAAAATGGCTCCTTTCATCCTGTATTAAAGCTCCCCGTAACTCGTACTTTACAACTACTTTACAACTCAGGTTCGAAATCAGTTTCAATCATTGTACACTTTCTACTCTTCCACCCACTTTTCATAAAACATCATCACACTTTGTGGCTTGTCGTCTCATACAAGCTCTATCATTCATTCAGTACAATCACATATCATACATTTCGCTCACTTCCACAAAGTGAACCATGTTCCCGTTCTGCGCTTCCCAACCGTTTGTACTTAAGTATCACTCTTTACCCCAGCAGTTCCCCGCCCCATCTTCCATTTCTATCGTCACACAAGAACATTCGAACACTTGCAATGAACTCCCAGTCCGACATGCCTCCCACTCCGCCTCCGAGACCCAGATACTCTGACGTCCCTCAGGTCTCATCTCCCGCCCGAAGGACTCGGGCCGTTATTGTTGGAAGAGGGCGTATAGGTACCATGCTGGCGAACGAAGAAGATACGGTCATTTCCGCACACGAATTCTGCAGCATGGCTGCTACCTCTCATCTCTCTGATGTACCGTTACTAGTTTGTGGAAGAACGAACACCCTGGAGACCGTAATTCAGGCTTGCCCTTATTCGCTCAGAGAGAATCTCGTTTTCTTCCAGAATGGAGACATCATACCATTGCTTTCGAAGCTCGGTGTGGACAAGTGTTCAAAAGTTGTCTTATACGTTCGTGTCCTCTCAAGAAACGCAGCTCCGCAGGATGGTGTCACTTCTCAAAGTCCGGATGGTCTCACTGTCGCAACAGGAAAGTGAGCCTCCAACGTTGCAGACAGGTTTAGGTCTATGGGTCTCACTTGCGGGGTTGTCGACGAAGACACATTTCTCGTAAGCTATTATGAAAAGCTCGTGTGGCTATCAGCGTTCAACATCGTCGGGGCCTCAAGAGGTTTCATTCCTATGGACGTAGTCGCTACGGAGTGCAGTACGGTTGTGCTCACAATAATGAAAGAGCTGTTGAAGATAGTTTCGCTTAAGACAGGTACTACTTTCCACCTGGAAGAGACCGTTGGGCGACTTCTTGCATATTGAAAAACTCTCGTTGGCTTCCCTACTTCTTTCTCCGACTTTCAGTTTAGGAACGCATACTTCTACGACTTTTCCCGCTAAGAAAGAAACATCGTAGGCGGTGACCCCGCTCCTTTTCATACAAACTAGGTCCACGTTGTTAAGGAAAAGTTATCCCCCTCCCCATTCTCCCAGCTTTGAGGTTAGAACACATGACTTTTCGGTGTTGTAAACCTTTTAGAGATAGTTAAACATAAAAGTTACTTTATCGAAATGACCTGTTCCTATTACATTACTTATATTGTTCGTCCTTCTGTGGTTCAAATATGCCCTTTTAAATCCTACATCCCTTATCACTAATACCTGGCTAAGTTTTTTCTAGATGGAAAAGGGTCATTCCGCAGCATTAAAGTGCACGATACTAGTAACGAAACAAGCACAAAATTGTGATATTTCTGAAGAACTAAGCCTTTGCAATACTTGGGGCACCCGTATAAAGTAAGGTAAACCTTTTATGGGTTTCAACCCTTAATGGAGGTTGTTTTACTGATCTTGATTTCTAAGCTTATGTTGAAGATATTCATAGTTTTCTTTACCCACTTGAACCCGTACATATAATTTATGACTAAATCATCCTTTCTTTACTGCAAATCGATGTAAAAGCTTCTCGTCGTAGTAACGTTTTAAAACAGTACTACAATACCCGTATATGGTCGATCTTAGACTCTTTTTATACTACGAAGCACCTTGTGAACATCAATCACATCCTTCTCATTCGTATACCCACACCCATTTGCAAAACGAACGCTTTCAAAAGCTTTTAAAACATGTATAACTCAGAAGTTAGAGCCCAAGAAGTAAGTCCTCAGCAGCTCGCTAACGAAATATTCGAAAATGGCTACGCCGTGATTAGTGATATTGACGGTACTCTGAAAAGAGCTGGGGAGAACATTCCTGCCGAAACAGTCAAATGCATGAAGTACATCAATGCACGCGTTGGTTTCGGAATCATGGTTGAAAGCGACCTCCAGTTCGACACACATTTAATCGTTGCTTTCGGGAATGCTTCCAATGATGGCCCTCTATATGAAATGGCAACCCTGGCAGTTCATGTGATGGGAGAAGACCATCCAGCAGCGGTAACATATCTTGTTGATGGGGTGGAGGACGTGCATGAGACCATCAGAAGGATGGCAGTACTGTACGGGTACAGAAAATGCAAGTGTCAAAGGTTTAGAAATGCTCTTGGAATTTGTTTCAAGTGCTACGATGCCTTTAATACTTAGCTATGATATGAGATCTCAGTAATAAAAGTGTCGTGTATATCTCAATACCCTTTTATGAATCATGGTGGTTTTTATCGTGCTGCTTTTCCTCGTAGCCGTACAACAGAGCCATCAAAATAATTGTCGAATGTACATCCTCTACGCTTTCGAACAGGTTGTGTACTCCACCCGGGATACAATCTTCTTTGACGTGAACGCCGTACACGGCTACCTCATGCAAAGGCCCGTCACTCAAAGCACTTCCGAACGTCACGACGTCATCCGTATCAATAAATCTCGGTTCATTATCCACAAGATTTTCTCCTCCGCTTCCTTTTGTGTATCGCTTGTCCACAATTTCGCAACTTTTATCGCCGGGATAGATAACAAACGCATCCATCTTCTGCAACAGGTCCCCAATAGCAGAATCCACTTCTTCTTTCCACTGCCACAGTTTGTTGTACACGAAATTGGGAAGGCCACTATCACTTCTGGTCTCCACGAACCCCTTGTCATCATCATTCACAATACCATGCCTCCTATTCAAATCCCTTGCCAGGAACAGTAGTCCGTTAACAGTGTGGTCAAGGGTGTGATCATTGAATGCAGCCTTACTTTACCACTCGTCAGAGAAACGGAGGAAAGCTCCATGATTCGCCGAGACACCAAACTTATAATCTCCGAGTCATTCCATTTTCCCCTCCACGTCGCCCACATCACCCCTTGTGACAAGTCCGAAACCAACACGTTCGTCAATGAACTTCATACACTTCACAACTTCTTCTGGAATTGTCTCTCCTTCTCTTCTCAAAGTTCCATCAACGGAACTTAATATACCGTAACCATTGGCATATATGAACTTAGACAAGGTATTGGGTGAAATTTCCGCCAAGTCTCTCTGTTCCTCTGCCATTTTTCCTGATACAGTCACCATACTGCCACAAGCACCGCATAGACAGGAACTCTATAGACTTCTCAGTTTCATACTTCTCTTAAAAGCAACCTTAAGTGCAGTTTCAGAAGTTTTAGGACGCTACATGTTCAATTGCGAATTGACTGGTGCCACCAATGATGTTAACGATACCGAGCATTTGGCATGTTGCAATTAGACGCAACTGGACCAAAGACGTTTGACATTTGTTCAATCACCAGCCTGCCGCACCTTTTCTATGTTCATATGTATAGCATTGTAATAGTATACTACTCTTAATACTCGCAAGACACACATAATTTACTAATCATCTCATTCTCATCCACTTCGAGGCGCTCGCAGCCTCATTATTGGCAAATCGTCATCACTACTACTCTCTAGCACTTCTGTTCTACCGACGTCCGCTTCCACACCAATCTCCACGACCACTTGGTCTTCGTCCATGTCAACCGCCCCACCGTCCTTATCGGACAGCAGTTCATCCTCCGCCTCCTCCTCCTCGTCACCATTGACAAACGTGGGTCGGAAATTCCGAACCCGATGAACAGCATCAGGTAGTGCGTAGCTCTCTGGTACCATGTACATGTGGTATCTAACCAGCAAATCCATAGACTCGGGCATATCCACCTTGTCCTTCCCACTTGCTCCAGCATATGTCACATCACCACGGCCCACGAATACAGAGTACGGTGGGATGATTATCTTCTTCGCTGGATACACCTCCGACATCACTCGCAACTGTTGGTTGTTCATCCCCACCAGTTAATGGCTTCCAGCGCTCACCCAGAGAGGAAAGCCTTCTTTCCCAGAGGCCATTACAAAGTATCCGGGGTTGCTAGTATTCATTGTTTCCTTCGTAACCAGACCACTGAAGTCGGTGTGCAGCGTCTGGCGCTTGCACTTTCTCGTCGTCCCCAGAAATCGACCACCAGTTCTCGGAGTGTACATCTTCACAGCTTCCCTTTCATTGTCCCATAGTCCCAAAGCCGCAGCAATTGTACCCATTCGAACATCAAGTAAAGCACGCGACCTTACAACCCACCTGAGCTCCTCATTATCCTCCGGCCTCTCCACCGTACCCCAACGTGTCGACATCACTCTCCCCTCAAATGGTCCATCGCTACCGTCCTTCCATCCTTCATCATCGTTGATTATTTGAACAAACGACTTCTGTTCCTCTCCTTTCCGTATATCCGGCATCGCTCCATACTCATTCTCGAAGAAGTCCACCAACTTCCCCGACACATCTCCGAACTCCCGAACTTCTTCCAACTCCTCCCATTTAGGGACACCATTATCCGTCGCACAGCCATCAAGCACGCAATATCCATTCTGCCTTAGCTCAGCTTGCATTCGGGCGAAGAACATTTGCCCAAATTCGTCATGCTCCTTCGCAGCAACCCACAGCACCTCTTCATCATCCATACCTGTCGGTCGAGTACGAGGATACTGCATACCAAATGTCTCCGCCCGTAGGCGATGTTCAGCCCTTGCAGCGTGCCAAAAGACAAGATGGTGTACATCTCTGAGATTCGAGACACTTAGCAGCTCCGACCTATGTCCCTTCGGCAAGTGAATGACTCTGAGCCAGGGGTCCTTGTGCTCAATTACGTTCTTCCCTTGCCATTCCTGCGGTCTCAGCCTGGCATACCCGGACCATGATGGGTTCGGTGGGCCATCATATCGGTCACCTCGAACAAGTCCGTGCTGCTCAGATTCCGGAAGAGCTGTAGGTAACTCGTCATCAAATGACCCCCCACCTGTCTCTTGCTGATCGTCTGGCGCAGCATCTTTCTCGACGGTGACAACCCGTGGAACTGTCACAGAAAGAAGCTCATCGTCATCCACAAATGCAGAACTGCCTGCGTTCTCTGCATTCGCTCCCTCTCCCAATGCCACGAACTGAACCTTCATCGACCTTTCTCTCAGCACATGTTCATTTAGTTGAGACATCAGGTCATCCGGTGTCATGCTGTTCAGAGTAGATCTCATCTGTTGTATGAAAGTCTTTCTCCGTTTCTTCCTCGGCGGAGCCCGCTGTTCTTCTTCAGAGCTATCCAGAACTTCTATGGCACCTCGATTTCGGCCGTGCTCAATTTCCCTATAACTCACCTGCGCCCGTTCTCGTGCACTTCTTCGCGGCTCCCCTTCTTCACTGGCAGATGTTGCAGCAGCAACAGCGGGAGTCCTCCTTTTCGTCACGGACTGCTTCACTGGTGCGGGGGGCGGAATTACCTTGAGCATCGTCCGCAATCGATTCTGAACGGAAGTCGTGGCAGTTCTAATTGAGTTCGTCCTGCTCCGAACACGCGGCAATGTGTTGAAGTTCACAACTTGTCCCAAAAGGAACTGATACACAGCTGCGTTGTTGTCTGGGTCTTCAACGTCATCTTCATTCGATGGAGCAGAAAGACTGACTTCGCGTTTCAGGAAAACTTCCATGGACTCTTCCTCGTTCAGTTCATTCCTCACTGCTCTAGCCGCGCGGAACAGAGACACTGCTCTATCATAAAAGAAACCTCGAACCTCCTCAAAGCTTTTCCATTGCTTTGTCTTCGTCGACTTGCCCTTCAATAGAAACATCTGAAGACAATCAAGAATGAAGGAAAACTCCTCGGCATCCAAAACATATAGCGGAGTATGGGACAGATGTGTGAGACCTATGTCACTCACAGTCTCACATATATCCTCGAAATGGGCCAGCATTCCCTTACAAGACATGAGTTGCAGGGCGACATTGACATATCTCAGGTACTGACGCTCTTGCACAGTCCCAATCAGTTGGCTCTCCTTCAACACTTCTGTCACTTCTGCAGGATCCACGTCTGCCGGCGTCACCCCCTCAACATCTTCAATTAGAATGGCGACCACACTAACTATAGAGTGTATCTTGTCTGCAAACATCATCCTTCGCATGGTACTCGTCGACTCATTGAAGTACGAAGCAACACATAACAATTCCTTCATCCCAATGGGCCTCCCATCTCTTCGTATCAGCAGATTGCAACGCCAAAACTTGGCTAATCGCTTCCACTTCGGTGCACCAGTCGCTGCCAAATATTGTATAGCTTTCAGACGATGCAAACCATCTACAATGAAGCACTTCTTCGTTAGGCGTCCCTTGTCAGTATCCCTCTCTCCCGTAGTAGCATCTTGTAAGGCCACCACTGGAGAACCCATCGACTGCAATATCCCCCGCTCCTCCATACTCTTCACAAGGGCTTCAACGTGGCGTTTACTTACTCCACGGAGTAAATTGGGCGGAGTGTCCACCAGAGTGATGTCAACAGTAACAACAACCATCCGGTACTGATTGAGGTTCACCTTTGGTACCTTCTGACGAATTCGTCTGTACGTCTTGCTCCGAGTAGGTGTCCCTTGTGTTCCAGACCGCTCGCCAGAAACACTTGAACGTGCCATTCTTGCGGACAGAAGCACAACGTCATCGTCCTGCTGCTCCGCAGTTTCTGGTGCAGTTTGGGGTACAGATGGACCAGCTCCTTGTGCGGATTGCGCATCCGCGTCTGGAAGGGGACCTTTCATGATCTCATCTTCCTCCTCTTGCACAGACGTCCCCTGCTGAACCGTCTGTTTCGAAGCAGAAGATCCCCTTGTGTCGACGGTCTGATTCATCGCAGGAGAAGCCCTTTTCGACGCAGTGGGCTTCGTAGCGGAGGTAGACTTTGTTTGACCCGTGCAGATATGTGCCTTAGGCAGAGAATGCGGCAGACCATGAGTGGCGTCGTGGGCGTTCGTAAGAGAAATACGAGGGATAAACTATTTCTGCTCCTGGGGTACGATCTGATTTGGAGAAGAACAAAGCTGGTAGAAGAGAATGCTGACGAACTCACAATGCAGTTGAAGGAAGCGCAGGAGAACATACTGCGTCTTGACGAAAATGGTGTACCGAACACTTCATGGTGGAGAAAAGCCCCATATGTTCGTCTAAAGTACTCCAATGCGGACAATGTCGAGGATATGCCGACGGAAGATCAAGACTTGTTCTTCCGAAACCGTGTCGGGGTACAAGTACTGAAGGAATTTATCCGGTATGATGTGGAAGACAAGGATACGGGCACCTTTTTAGATGGCACAATACTGTTGCTCGCATGTTTGGACGCCTGGGTGTTGACGGTTGTGAGCCTTCTAAGTACGGATGTGTCAAGGGGTGGCCAGAGACAGAAACTGTTTACAAAGAAGTTTGCCGAACTGCTACCTCTCTGTTTAAACAATGTTCTGGGGGATGTTGGGCAACGTGTCTTGAGGACCAATTCCAGCGAGTTTCATAATTTTGGAACGACAACGGAAGATTGGACTAAGGTTCTTGGTAATGACATGAGAGAGGCTACATTTGGATATCGAATGCCGTCGAACGGAAGACTTTACCTCACTGTGAAAGAAAAATTTTTTATTGACAGTGTGAGCCGAAGATTGGGGTCTATTAGCGATTGTTTCGTTGGTGAATGCGAGGAAGGGGATATGAAGTTCAAGGAAATGGACATGAACGATTTCGAAAGTAACACAGGATCACAAGAAAAGGCACCACAAGGTGAACATGTAGAGGATGGAGCCCTTAATATTTAAGGCTGTACAAGATCAACGTGCTCAGTTGGTTCTTCATCTGAATCATGATAGAATCGATTGATGTCGAATCGGTGTTGAAACCATTGAAGTGGAGGACAAAAAGGTGGAGCAGGGTAGTTTGATCGAACAACATGGACAGTTCCCTGTAGTGCAGAAGCCGGAACCATCCCGTACCAAGGAGTTAACTCTACGATAGTCTCCGCTTTGGAATGACGAGGGAACGGAAGAGTGTGGTTCTTTTCATCGTTTGTAGCCCACCGTAAAGATATGCATTTCAATATGTGGTCGATGTTTGTTGCGGGGGGTAAAACCTCGAAATACCGGACGAATGCCACCTCTGGTGCGGTAAGTGCAGAATCAAGGAGAAATATTCGAATCAGAGCGACTACCTGGGCAACCCAAGTATCTGACTCTTCTCCGCTTACCAATACAGTGGAAAACTTTGGCTTTCTAATGGGACCAAATGCTGGAGAAGCGAAGACACGTTGGATGATGGGGTATTTGGGTCGTCCCAGCTTAAGTGCCTTAGAAGACGAATCGAAGTGTTCAAGAGTCGGAACGAAACCGCCTTTCACGAGGGCCGAATTCACCAGAGTTATCCTTGTCTTTTCTGGGAAGTATGTAATAGAGTGCTCATCCAGTGTTTCTTTCACGAGACTGAGGAAAGAAGGAAGGGCCTGTTCACCAATTTGATCAAGAATCGACCTTGTGTCCGTACTTGAGAACATTTCTCTAACAGCAGTCCATGTTTTTGAACTGGACATACTTGAAACACAATGTTGAAGAGCTCGTAAAGTGAAAGAACGCCCTCTCATTGCAAACCGAGGAAGCTGTGTGGAAGTTCCTGGTAAACCTGGATTACGCTGGTAAGGAGTATTGCCATTCCATTGCTTTCTAACATGTCCGTGCTCAATGGAGCGAATACTCTCCTCCACAGCCGTTGCTGTTCTTCTGGACGTCTTTTTGTAGTGTCTTTTAAATAGCAGGTGTGCATGTTCGTATATGCCTGCGTCGTAGTACTTGATACTTCCCAGACGGCGAATATCGTCCATGAGATGATCGAGAAGATGAAACTTCAGAGTTCCCAGTCTGGAGGGATGAAAATCCGCCAGAGTTTTTGTTGCGGAACGCTTGAAGGCTTCAATCTCCGAACTAAGACACAGGAGAGAGCTTTCAGTCCAATACGGGTCACGATTGTATCTGAATAAGGTCGAAAGCAAGTCCGAGTACTGAGAGAAAACGGTTGTGATTGGGGCAACGTCCTGTTCTCCACAGCATATGTCAAAGAATGCTCCTATGAAGGGAAAGACCATGTCAAGTGCTTTGTAGTTTTTGGCCTCCAGCATTCCACGGAGACCGTCTTTCGTGAAGATACCATTCAAAGATTTGCCTTTCTCCTGCGTGGAGAAATCGATATGTAAACCTTTGGCAGGAGAATCGCGTTCTATGGCAGCTAGAATTGCGTTTGCATGGTTGAGGAGTTTGGTGCGTATCGTTCGAAATGAACGCGATGCAGATGTTCTTATTGTGGTGCACAGGGTGTCTGACTGCAGTCTCTCGATTGTGGCCGTATTTATCAACTTTGAGATGCCGAGATGCAAGTTGTGTAATGGTTCGAATGAGAACAGACTGTATGGGGACAGTCTCGGGACCATTCCAAGGCTTACGGAAGTTTCGAGGAACGAAGGAATGAGAGATATGGAATTTGAACGCATCAGAGTATCCGCTTGAGATCTCTTTTCCCTCGCACGACGTGGACGTCTTTCCGCCTCGTCTTTTTGTGCATGTTGCAAGATAGCTGTGTATGTCTTTCGGATGCTTCTCGTGTGCTTCTGAGAACGTCCGTTGAATGAGGTGGGAATAGGACTGCATAAAGATGAGCGAGGGGCTTTGCATCTATGACACGGGCTTTCCGTTTTGGTCCCATGAAGAATGGACAGAATGTCCTTAGCCTCAGGAATATGCGCACAATAACTTGCAAGCAGAGGATGGCACACTCGACTTAGTTTGTCTTCGCCGATGAACTGAAAACCTTTCTGCGTGAGATTTAGAATGGGCTCCAGGACTTGACGAAGAAATTCTTGAAGGATTTGCATCCTGGACTCGCGTAGAGACTTGCTGGAAACGAATAGCATTGCGTCTGCTTCAGATGCGGAAACCTCGATCAGTGTGGTAGGGAAGTATGTCACTACTGTGAGGTCATCACGGATACACTTACGGCCAAGCTCGTCGGAGAAGTTGAGAAATATGAGGTGAAGAGGATAGGCGGTAACCGATGTTTGCTTTAGAGTTGTTGAAGACTTATCGGTGTATACCGGCAGAAGACCTACGAAAGATTCACTGTAACTTACTTCTTGTGAGTACCACACTATTCTTTTATCCAAAGAGCCCATGACCATTTCCTCAAATTTTGAGGTGGCGTCTCTTGCGAGAGAGCCGGACATGGGGTGAGATATTTTCGTGGAGCAGGTCTGAGGTATAGGGTGGAAGAATGTGTTTTCGTTCTTAGCCAACTGGAGCTGTTTCACAAGTGTCTGAACGGGGTCTCTCGTGTAGAGGGTGGCGCTGAACTTACATCCTTCTGGCGAGACAGTTCTTCGATTGAAACCGTCCTTTGAGGCGTATCGTTCGAAAATGGCGTTCTTCAGTTCTGTACAGCGCTTGGAACTTGTTATGGTCTCGTTGAATCGCTTTTGCGAGAATCGTGGGTCCCGAAGTAGCCCAATTAGCTCGTCAGCCTCACGATGACCAAGGTTGGAAGCTACTGAAGCCAGACGAACCGTGAGATAATCTATATGCAAATCACCGAGGGTCTCCTCAGAAGGCACTGGGCGGGAACTGCTTCCGTGTTCTCGCTCTAATGACGCGGGATCCAGGGAAGGAGAAACACAATGCGAAGTGTCCGGAATGGGAGGGGCGCACGGAGTGGGGTCGACGATGTCCTCGGACACCGGAGGCTCGGGAAGGCGACAAGGGGCAGTGACCGTTTCGGAAGATGCGGGCGCGGGCGCGGAAAGCTTGAGACGCTTGCTTCTCCGAATGGACCGGCTATTGTCGTCTTCCAGCGCTGCTTTCAGACGAAACGGGCAATGGTTGACATGCTGTTGAAGAGATAAGACTGCTCGGCGAGTAACGAAGGGGCACCCACGCTTCTTATGTGTACTGTAGTAGACCACGGGAAGAAGAAATGAACGAGAAACGACGACAAAGACTGCAAGGGAAGGTTGTAAGAAGGGAGAAGGAGGTCGAGCGACAGTCAAGATCGACGTCATGCTGAGAACGGAGAATATATTTTGAGTTTAAATCACGTGCTTTCGTTCAAAAAGGAACGTAGGTACACGTCGACCTCAAAACAAGGGTGTACTTCTCGTATTATCTACCACTGGTTATACACACGTGGTTTCGCAACGTTGTAGGCTGTACACTTGTCCAATCTGGCACAGAAAAATAAATCTCTTCCCTCCGCCGCCGCCGCCCGTCCGACGTCCGAACTTCTGTTACCGTCGTGATCCGTGCCATCCTCGCGTTCTACTCCGCTCCGTCGTACTTTTTTCCGCCCTCGCACTCGCTACGAAGTAGCGTGCGGAGAAAGAGAATGAAGTACGCTTCATCTCTGCTTAATGGATTCCATTAAGCGGACATGAAGCGTACCTCAATCTCTTTCTCCGCCCTCGTCGGACGCCTCCATAAAGCGGACAGCATCCGTATCTCACGGATGTATTCCGTGCAGTCTTTCCGTGCAGTCTTTTCGTACGTGCTTCCATATCCTTCTACGTATCTTTGTTCTAAACTAACCAATCCTTACCACGTCTCTTCGCGCTCTGCGACATGTAAACGGCAGGAAAAAGGCTTTGGGTTACTTTTGCGAGTTACTAGGTCCCTCGACTTTTCTAGCGCAACGTTTCTGTTTTGTTTTATCAATGGTACGTTCCATCGCATTTCAAATGTATCTAACAGAGCATTGACTAACTTATGGATACTTTCTGCTTGCGTATACAGGTAAACGACCAATTTCATTTCGTCTCTCAAGATCGATGTCTGACTGTTCGGGATAGGCGATTCTGGTGCTTGGTTGGGACATAGGCTGCTCTTTCGTTTATCGCATCTTGCGATATGTTTGCTGCATGGGCTTTCTTGGTGTCCTTGCTTGTGAGTTCTCGCTTCGACACCTTTCGCGCTTCACGATGATGGTGGGCTGGTAATCTAACCGATCCCTTTCATGCTTCTTCTTCCCTTTGCGAGTTACTAGGTCCCTCGACTTTTCTAGCTCAACGTTTCTGCTTTGTTTTATCAACGGTAGGTTCCATCGCATTTCAAATGCATCCAACGGAGAATTGACTAACTTATGGATACTTTCTGCTTGCGTATACAGGTAAATGACTTTTGATGCGGACGTAGCTCACGAGTTGCAGGTGCAGGTTCCTCAAGTAGGGAACCATGCATCTGGGCATGGTTCCCTACATGAGGAACGGAGAGGATGAGGCGCTTCGCGCCTCATCCTCTCGGAGTGCGTATTTGTTCTACCGATACAGCACTATGGTGGAGGTGCCGTCTGCGGCATCCGCCGCAGATTGCGCCTACACCCGCTCCATCATGGGGAAATGGTACATGTAATATAGCGAAGTAGTGGTTAGCAAAAGTGGTCGATAGAAGAATAGATACGAATAAAACGGTATGATTTCATAATGGGCATCATCTGTACTAGCACCAGTATTCCATGCGTTGCAGGGTATCATTCCGCAGAAGGTATCGTGTAATGTGCACCTTAATGGAAACTGAACCTAGACTTCGCGAAATACCGTTCAGGTAGCCCTCGACTAAAGAACTAGCATGAGTGGAAAACCCACCAGTACTTACGGCACAGCGATTCTGGACGACCCAAGCAATTATCTCCAAATTTTGAAATAATTGATCTCGATATTTTTTCACAAATTTACTGGACGACCCTTCCCAATTTCTGGACGACCCTCGCCAAAAACTAGCATCTGCAAGAGACAGATGATCTGGGAAGGTAATTTCCGGCGCGAATTTTTTGATTCGCCTTGCCAGTAACCTTCTGGGAAATTTGCCGATTCTAGCCTATTAACCTATCGAGGACATATCTTTCTGGCCGCCGCGCGTACTGTGCACCGCGCCGCCTTGTTGGCACGTGCCGCGCGCACGCGCGCAGCACCGTGCACGCGCGCGCGTGCTACCAACGTCGCTCCGGCTCATTCGGCCGGAAAGTCTTGACGCTTGGAGTCCAAGCGCACTCCAAGAAGGAGAGGGGACCCAAGCAGGGCTCAATTCACGCCATGAGGGCCGTGACGCACGTTGTGCACCCCGCATGCACCACCAAAGTGCACGCGCTGGCCCTCGAGAGGGATGACCGCACCGCAAACGCGCCGCGACCACGCGTCCTGCAAAAGGAAGAATGGAGAAGCTGAAGCTCTTTATTGACTCAAACGAGCTGAAGCGCGCTACGCATTCCTGCCACGGGTACGACGGATACGACGAACCGCACCCCCTGGGCCCTTCAAGTCCGACTCGGAGGGTGCGAAAGAGGACTCATCCATATATGACGAGGACAGTGAGCAAAGCCCAACGGGACCATCGCCCACCAGGGAGCCAGTGTCGTATAGTACGATCTGATTGATCGCCGCGGACGGAGTGGGTTGTGAGAAGTGCCATGTCGTACGTGTAGGGCTGGCCCGAGCGGTTACTTGTACGCGTAGTTTTCCCCGCATCGGACGTTGGACCCAAGCGTACTTGGGAGCGTACGTAGGACACGTATGCCAGTAGGACGTTGACGGGCGTAGTATAGTACTGTAAGTTACTATCTGGAGGTCGTACAGAGGCGGGTTTACCTGATGTTTAGGCGAACCCCAACCTCGCCATGACCTCACGTTGTAAACACCAAGCACCCTTTGCCGTACGTCTTGTTGGTCAAGTAGCGCTACCGACAGACCGTTAGGCTAAGTACTATAAGGTTTATTAGGCCGTTCGTACCCTTTCGCACGCTCCTGAACGTGCTTGGTGATACCAACCGCCCACTCTCCCCGATGATCGCCGGGTGCTTCCTCCTTACTCCCCGTACGGATTCATTACAGTCGCTCCCTCGAGCCACAACCCACTCCGTCGCCTCAAGACCGCTTCGGGTTTTCTCGCGATATGTACTATATCACACTGGTCTCCCGACTTAGAAATGGAATTCGAGACCGCACAGAGTTTACAGTACCGAATTGGAAACGATACTCGAAGATGAGCTCGAACGTCCCACACGGAGAGCAAGGAGAACGGCAGGTCGCAGAAGACAATGCTGAGTCCACTTTGGCGGCCCCTCGCGCCGCTTCGGACCATGCCTCGGTAGGCCGCCGGAGCACCCGAAGTACCGCGACGGCCTACGTGACCCCCTCAGAAGAGCCCGAGCGGATAATCCGTGAACGCAATTTGCAAACCAAATCGGACGGAAGGAAGAAGGAGAGGAGTAAGAACTCCGAGCCCCCTTTGGGAACCGAGATTGTACCGCCTGGGACGGTGGCACTCCCGCCACCACCTCAGACCGGACGGAGACCACCCCACGAGCTATGGGCCGAAATAGCCCCGTACGCCCTGGAGGGACTCCGCACGGAGATCGAGGTTCATGTACCCATGGCATTCGAATTATATCTCAAGGACCGTATCCCGGAATTGATGCTTCGTGACATCACACCGATCGTACACCGCATCGTGAACGACGCGCTGGGATCCAGACGTACCGAAAGCGGAATGCAAGAGAATCTGAGTAACACGTTGGCCGCTTTTGTAGCTAAGCTTCCACCTCAACCCCCAAACTTTGACACTGGCCAAACGGACAACGGACCTAGTCGCGGTGAGAGACAGAGACCGGAAATGAAGAAGGGTCCGCAGAGGGATCCGACCGGTTTCTATCTCCCACCAGTATCCCCTCAGGGTGATCCGGACGGAAGCTCGAGCGATTCCTCCGACGACGGGAGGAATCACGGCAAACGAGGCGGTAAACCGGGCAAGCATTCCGATTCGGACAATTCCATACTTAGACGGAAGAATCGTCGCCGCCGCAGAGGGCGACGACATTCAGATACTGACTCCGCGTTCTCGCGTTTATTATTAGAGAATGAGGAGACTTACTCGGATGAATCCGGGGACTCTCAAAGCGCCCGAAGAAAACGCAAGTCTGAACGGCGACGTTCCCGATCGGAGAAGTTGGCGCTTAAGCGCCTCCGACCTCTAAACGTCAATTTCACAAAGGTTGTGGACTACCGTACGTACCGGCTGATTTGGCGCAGCCAGAAGTACGACTCGAAGGTGGCGCGCAAGATCGCGCGCTATCAAAAGAAATTGAACGTCCAGATGAAAGGACATTCATTTTCCGGAACAGATCCCATCTCCGTTCTCAATTTCCTGCAGCGGTTCAAGACCGCTTGCAACCATAACGGACTGACAGAAGGAGTGGCACTGTGGTGCTTCCAGTTCTACCTAACCGGGCCCGCACACGCTCTGGTTCAGTGCCGTCTCATTGGTGAGTCGGGAGCGGTCGACAGGCCTCGCGATGAAGCGCTCCATAAGTACGAAGAGGTGGTGAACTTCTTACTGACCACCTACGCCACGGATGAAGTAATCGCCACGGCATCCGCAGAGGTGACATTTTACACCCAGTCGTCAGGGATGTCCGAAACGGAATTCGCCCAGAAGCTCTCGACAAAGGCCCTCCGCTGTGGCAACGTATACACCGATCGGGACTTGGAGGGGTTGTTTGTCAAAGGACTTTTGCCCGCCATACGGTCAAAGGTGCGGAACCACCTCACCACCCATCCCAGTATCGGATACAACGCGCTCGCCCGTTATGCGGAATCGTACGGCGATACTCACCGCGCCTTACGCCGCCAGTCCGTTCGGGTGGACACGCAGACTACGTCTGCGTGGCCTCGTTCCACTCGTACGATAAGGAAGGTGCACCACATCGAGTCCCCCTCGGCCTCGACGTATTCCTTGTCGGACGACGACGGCGAGGAAGTCCTCATCGTTCCCAAGGGGTCTTTCATGCCGTCACCACCCACCACACCAAGTGCAACCACCCCGACGACTTCCGCACGGTCATTCCTCAGTACGCCCGGCCAAAGATCGAGCAACCCTCCTGGCGCAGCGTCAAGGAACCGTCCGTGCAGGATTGGCCTCTCGCGGGAGCCCAACTGCTGTCAACTCCTCCCACCGGACGTTAAGGCTAAGCTCCTCGCAATCCGCGAGGAAAACTACCAACGCCGGCGCGAAGGGTACTACGGCACCGGTATTCCCGCACGGAGAAACACGCCACCGCCATCCAATATCAGTTTCCGTAATATCGGCCCGAATCGTACATCTTACGCCCAGCCTCGGCAGGCAGCCATGCTGGTGGGAGAGACCGTTTCGGAACAGAAAACCGAGCCGAAGGATGCGTAGGGGCGTCGTCTCCTCCGAGGCCGGAAAGCCTCACCACACCGGGCGTTAAGCCCAAACCAACCACTGCGGACAGAACAGAACTGACTCTCGACATCCCAGAACGTATGGACGACAATGTTTTATTTGCGAGTGCAAATTACGAAGTTCACCTTTCTGTGGGCCTCACATCTACCCTAATGTATCCGCTCACGGGTATTTTAGATACCGGAGCCGGTCCTTGTCTGATCCACGAGCGGCATCTTCCACCGCGATGGCAATCTCGTCTCCGCACGGACGTAAAGCCACGCATTACGGACGCTTCACGTAACCGTATGGAGGTCGTGGGTGTTCTCCCGCTCGCTGTCCGCATTGGAGACCTTCACGTACGAGTACAATTCCTCGTGGTATCGAACCTTGCCACAAGCGTCCTACTCGGCACGTGTTTTATAGATCGATACGTACTGGGAATCTTACCCCCAAAACGGACGATCCTCCTGCGCCATTCACGGCCTGTCTCGACATTGTCCCACGCGTACGAACCCCACATGCCCACATCCGTACGGAAATACCCAGTCCAACCGGAGCGGAATGTGTCCTCCAACAAGATACACGTCGCCCGACCGGTTACGCTACCCCCCATGTCTGAAACCAGGGTACAAGTAACAACCAAGGCGTCCGGTCTGGTATTTCTACAATCACACCACCGCACGGTCAGTTCGTTATAGCTAACACTGCTCGCGAACGGCGTCATGGATCTACGTCCTGACGTTCCCTTCTTCGTTCAAGTTGGTAACGTCTCAGACCGACCGGTGCACCTCCACAAACGTACCGATATTGGTCTAGCCCTCCCGTTCCCCATAGCACTAATCACCCCCCTTCACCCAGATACGCCGCGGAGCGACGACTCTCAGGAGGGGGAGGATACCGCTTTAGACCAACCTCCAGAGCGTTGCGACGAGCCCGATTGGCCCCAACGCGTTCAAATCAGCCCCGAGTATGAGAACGAACGCGACATGGTCATCGAACTCCTCCGACCGTTCAAGGACATGTGGGATGGCCATTTAGGCAAGATCTCCGCCGCAAAGCATCGAATACAGCTGGAACCCGGCACCAAGCCGATATTCCAGATGCCTTACCGTGCAGGACCCGCCCGACGGGAGCTTGAAAGTAAGGAGATAACCCAACAGCTGGCAGCCGGGGTGATAGAACCATCGTCCGCAGAATGGGCCAGTCCGGTCGTCTTTGCACAGAAGAAAGATGGAAGCCTACGTTTTTGCGTCGACTACCGCCGTTTGAATGCCGTGACCGTACGGGATATATACCCGCTGACACGAAGGGACGAGTGTATAGACTCGTTAGGAGACGCACGGATATTCTCCACACTGGACGCCAATAGCGGATACTAGCAGACCGAAGTGGACGAAGCCGACCGGGACAAGACAGCCTTCACATCCCACATGGGTCTCTACCGCTACGTACGGATGCCTTTTGGACTCAAGAACGCTCCGTCTACATTCCAGAGGGCTCTGGACATCATTCTATCCCGTGTTAAGTGGCAGTACGCACTGGTCTACCTAGATGACGTGATCATCTACTCCAGAACGATAGAGGAACACTACGAACACGTACGGACAATTCTAGACATGCTACGTTCCGCAGTAATTACCCTACGACTAGACAAATGCCATTTCTTCAGTGGAATGGTCGACTACCTTGGCCATGTCATCCGCCCGAGCCAGCCCCAGGTGTCTACGAAGACGCAGGAAGCCATCAAGCAGGCGAATCTGACGACTACGCAAACGAAACTCCGTTCGTTCCTGGGTCTTTGAAACGTCTTCTGCCGGCTCGTACAGAACTTCGCACGAATAGCGGCTCCCCTGAATCAGAAACTGGAAAAGGGACAGCCTAGTAGCTTTGAAACCCTGACCGATACGGAATAAGAGGCATTCGACGAACCTCGCCAACGCCTGGTACGGCCCCAGATACTGGCTATCCTGAAACAAGGATACCCATACGTACTGGACACCGACGCTTGTGACCGTCACGTTGGCTGCGCCCTCCTCCAGAACCAACCGGATGGGGATCTCCTCCCAATCGGATACTGGAGCGGCTCGCTAACCAAGACCGAGCGGAAGTATTCAACGACCGAACGGGAATGCCTCGCCGTAGTGTGGGCTATCCTGCACCTCCGACCGTACTTGGAAGGACAGAAGTTCACTGTCCGCACGGATCACCACTCATTAAGGTGGATACTGAATCTAGCAGACGCTTCAGGGCGACTTGCACAATGGCGGCTACGCCTGATGGAGTGCGACTTCGACGTCATTCACCGACCGGGTATCAAACACCAAGCGGCAGATGCACTCTCACGAATCCAAACGGACGGAGAGGACAGTTCGCCGCTAGGTGAAGAGGTGCCCTGTTTCCTCATCGACGACCGTCCGGACGATGGTCTCGTTATAGCCAACATCACCGTAGACGGACAAGAATACACGACCGTCTGCGTAGATTGGCAAAGAACCGAACGGGAATCACCAGGGATACCGGAAGTACTGGCACTGCCCGCGGAGGAAACCGAAATCGTACCGATCACGCTCGAGGAACTCGTACGAGCTCAGGCGCGGGAACCTTTCTGCCAATCCGTACGGAGAGATGTCGGCAACGGGGTTACCCTGTTCGATGTCGACCGAAACGGAGTACTCATACGACGCTCACGCTTGGACGGCGCTCTACAGAAGGTGGTCCCCGAGTCTCTGCAGGCGCGCGTCCTTTATCTGGCGCACTATCCCCGCTTGGTCGGGCATCCTGGTGCCACCAGAATGTACGAAACGCTACGGAGGGACTTCTATTGGCCCCACATGGCCAACGACGTCTTCCAGACCGTACAGAATTGTCGGTCATGCCCAGCCGTCAAAGGAACTCGTTACCGGTCCCAGAAGCTCCTGAAGCTCTTCCCAGCAGCTGTCCCGCTCGAGTTCATCGCCATAGACATAGTGGGACCCTTCACCAGATCCCTTAACGGATGCCAGTACATCCTGGTAATGACTGATCGATTCAGCAAGCTCTCGCGAGCCATACCACTGCGGTCAACCACCGCCCCAGTGGTAGCCAAAACGTTCTTGGAACATTAGGTTTACCCGTACGGCATCCTGAACTGCCTGCTAACCGATAACGGGCCGCAGTTCATGTGGAAGTTCTTCGAGACCGTCTGCTCTGCACTGGGTACGAAGCACGTCTCAACCACTTCGTATCACCCCCAGTCAAACGGGGAGGCCGAACGGTTCAACAAGACACTGGTGGAACGCCTTTGTCACTACGTAGCGGATCACCAAAGGACTTGGCACGCATATGTCCAACCCCTTACGTACGGATATAACCTCCAGGTCCATAGGTCCCTGGGAACCACCCCGTTCGCGGTCGCACTGACGAGAACACCTCCCAGTGTCTTCATCGACGAACCCAGTACGTCCTTGGACCCCGCAACCCCGACTCAGCCGTCCGCAGCCCAGTTGAAACGATACAAGCTCAAGCTCCTACAGGCGACGCTTCAGACCGCTCGGACAAAGCTGACACGCGCAGAGCAGCGCTACAAGGACGACTTCGATAAGACCGTCCGGTTTCGCCCTACGTTCGCGGAAGGCGAGGAAGTGTACATTGACCGGCCCAATTACAAAAGCACGGAAGAGGAACTTACAGAACAGGAACGAACTCTTCGGAAACTACTGCCGAAGACCACCGGTCCGTTCAAGGTCAAGGCCACAACGGACACTACCGTTACTATCGACGAAGACGGTATCGAACACACCGTCTCCATTGATCGCGTCACGCGCGCTCCGTCCGCACGGCCTACGAGTAGCTCCGTTACCACCGAACGTACACGGGAGGAACCCGTCGCTGACCCGGAGGGACCATTTGCGGAAGACGTCGTCGAACGCAACGATTTACCGCCACCCGATAGGGTTCCTTGCGTCGGGGAACGCGTCGTAGCGCACGGCGATAGGCCGGACGGAGTCCAATACCGCGTACGCTCGTACGGCTACACCGAATCGGACACCTACGAACCCCCTTCCAACACCCCTCAGCACTTTGTCGCCCAATACTGGCGTCGCCGAAGTCATACGACATCGGCAACACCCTTAACCCAGGCAAAACTCGTTAAGGGAAAACTAAATGGGGTTTCAGTAGGCTTGCAGACAAGATGACTGCTGTAGTAAGGTAATATGACCAACGTCATTGAAAAATGAGTAAGTTTTTGTTTCACTGACATTTCCATGAGTGTGACTTTTTGAAAAAATTAAATTCCTGGAAAGTGCCCTTACATTTTATTGAAAGGCATCGATTTCATTTACTTTCGCATGATGATTCAATGACAATGAGTTTTGCTAGGGTAAGGAGGGGGAGAGAAGCAGACGGAAGTCCGTAGGCTGGACACAACGACCACGGCCACGCGTACCACCGCGACCACGGCCCCTCCCACGAGGTGTCGGAATGCCCGAAAGGTAGACCGACGAGAGCCACCTCGGGAACCGACCGGCTGGAACGGACTGGAAGTACCAGGCCAGGGAGCATTGGGTACCACGACCCTCCTGGGTGACTGCGGCTGACTAGGCGTGCTCACCGCCGGAACGTCACTGGCAGCCACACCTGACGCACCCGCACCGGTACCTTGCGCCACCGTAGCAGGCACGCTAGGAGCTTCCACACCGGACGGAACTTCCGTCATTGGGGTACCCTCTGGCTCCACGTCGTCACCAACTTCTACAGCACCGCTACCGGACGCTTGAGCGCCACCGTCGCCCGTTACAGCGACACCTTCCGTACCGGTGACGGCCCCACCATCGCCTCCCACAGCTCCTTCCGGACTCACCGGAGGTGCTGGAGGGTTCAGAGTGACCGCGTCAAACAGGGACGCACGCGCCCGTCTCAGGTTCTGAACGATCTGGTTGACCTGATTCTCCACCATGGCCTGGTCGTGCAACCCGTGATAGGACTCACCGACCAACTCATCCAACGAAAGAGCCTGCGTCTCCATAACCTGTCCGTCCAGTGCAGTACCCTCCCCGAAACCGGCCAGCATACCCTGCTCGTACGAACCGAGAACGCGCAGGCTGTATTCGCGAATATAACCGAATAGGTCTAGCATGCCCTGACCCTGCTCGCGCAGACACGCTTCGGAGTTTGCCGCGCGGCGCACCCAAGTATGCGCAGCCGTTAGGGCGCTCGGCACGTCGGTCGGCTCCGGAATCCCACGCGCAACGCATACAGCCCGCAAGGCATTGAGCAACGTCTGGAGGCGCTCACCAGAGACTTCGACACCCATTGCGTCCAATTGGCGGCCTGGGAGCCCGATCTGGACCTCTCGTTCCGTACGCACAGGTACCTCCACGACCTCCGGATCAGGCTCCGGCTCGGCTGCGGAGGATAACTGAGGCAGACCGGCTTGGACCCCGCTCTCACGCCTCGGCACCGGAGGAGCGGCTTCGAAGTCTTCCTCCATATACCCATGCGGGAAGTAGTTCGGTATATCCGTGAATGGCCAAGGCGGGAGTTGCCCCGTCGGCAACAGCACTCGGTTGATCGGCATCGCGCCCGTACCGGATGCGGGCATCGTAAGGAACGAGTCCTCAAAGTAGTCGTACCAGAGGAATCCCGGTGTCTGCGACCAGTCCGTCTCCAAAGAGTACTGAAGGAGCCTCTCATCGACCGCAGGAGGATAAGAGGTCCCCCGCAGGATGTTCTGCAGCCCCATTTCGGCCAAGATGCATACTAATTTGTACCGGAGAGGGAACAACCGTCCGTACTGCGGCGAATCGTCCGTGTTGTACAGACGCTGATCGCCTGCACGGGTGAAGACTTCCACACCGTCGCTGGCCGCCTGGAGGAACGCGATGAAAGCGAAAACTGCCCACTCGGCGTACAGGACCTGCAAGACCGCACGGCTCAAGGCACCTTTGGACAGCAGTTCCCGCGAATGGTACGCCACCACGGACGGCGTCGGTACGGAGAGGTTGCGTTCGACCTCCACAGACTTCCACGCCTCGGTCATACTGTAATACACCGCCGTACGGTCGTTCTTCGCAACGTCGAAGTACTCGACGTTGTGCCAGGAGTAGAAGAAACGGTGTGATCCCCGAATGCGGGCTTCCGTCGCGGCGTTGCTTCCTCAATGCTCGCGGTCTAACCAGTACAGCTGGTCGTACGGCGGTTCGAACAGCACCAACGCGAGAAAATTACCGTTCTCGGGTGGAAAGTTCGCGTCGGAATTGAGCCGGTGCATCAGGCTCTGGAGTCGGCGTTGATACTCGCGCTCCTCGGGGCACCTTAAGTACGGCATGTCGGCTATTCCGAACGTTCTTTCGTCCGCACGGCCGACGATTCCAGGAAGGTGATTCCAGCGTGGCTGCCAAGCTTCCAATCGCGTACGCTTCGGATTACGGTTCGCCAGCTCACGTAATGAGAGCGAGACCGGAATGGCTGCGAAGCGACGCGCATCGAAGTACTGTGCATTGCCTTAAATGTACTCGTTGACCGTTATAGGAACCTGCTTCGACCGACGCGGAGCCTGGTTCGTACGACGGCTGCGATGGTCGAAGTGTTGGCCAGGAAGCGGCATACACCGAAACGGACCGCCACCACCAGACGTGCTCGATTGATTCGGATTACTCGCATCGCAGGCGGCGGGGCGGACGACTGGCTTGATTGCGAACCCATCGGGGGCAACGGATGACGCGCAGAAGGGAGCTCTTATAGCCGCGAGGTACGACACGGAGGTGCACGGGCTAAGACGGACGACCGTTCCGGGTGTCGCGGAAAGCGATATCGCCCGCGCCGATACGTACACTTTGAGGTCTCATACACCTCAATTTATTTCCGAACGGGCATGACCAATGTACACCCCCTCGACACCGAAAGTCGTTGGTGCTCATTCCGCATCGGGCGCACATCGCACGGCGGTGATCACCGCGGTTGCGCGACCGCATCGGTGGCAGAAGCGCGAGCTCGCTGACGGCCTCACTACCGCAGTCAGCGCCATTGGAGGTACGACAGGGCGACGCTGTGCCCGCCCTTGGGGCACGACCCGTCGGGATCGGGCCCCCCGCGGGCAGAAGCACTCCGTTGTTGGAGGAAGCCCACCACGGTGTACGAAGGAGGATTGGTCGCGCCGCCGCGACCGGTGGAACGTACGCGATCGGTCACGTGCGTATTGTCTGCATGAACGCCGGGATCCCGCGGGCGCGAGCCACGAACTGCATCGGCAGCACCACCAATGGACGAGCCATGACGACGCACAGGGCGTACACCCTGCTACGGTAATGGTACTCGCAGCTGCGGCGCTGCTGTGGAGCGCATGAGACGTGGAGGTGTCGGCCCTGACGTGAGAATCCGCGCGCTACCAGGACGGACGGCGTCGAGGCCATAAAACGCCGACGTACGCACGGCCTCGATACGTGTTCCTCTTTCTAATCCGCATGGGCAGCCTTGTGAACGAGAACGGCTTCCCCTGCGTCGTACCACCACGCAGCTGGCGTCTACCAGTCGTACGACCCTCCGCCTCACGCCACCGCGTGACGCGCCAGAGTTTTGACATGGCTTCGCCCCGCCCCTGGCGGGCACTTTCTGTGGCAGAAGCGATCGGTGGCTTCTTCTCAACCGAACGGACTTGGACGCAGCGCTTGGCTGCACTCCGGGGACGGAGTGCGATCTAAGGAGGGGGATCTGTCGTATAGTACGATCTGGTTGATCGCCGCGGACGGAGTGGGTTGTGAGGAGTGCCGTGTCGTACGTGTAGGGCTGGCCCGAGCGGTTACTTGTACGCGTAGTTGTCCCCACATCGGACGTTGGACCCAAGCGTACTTGGGAGCGTACGTAGGACACGTGTGCCAGTCGGACGTTGACGGGCGTAGTATAGTACTGTAAGTTACTATCTGGAGGTCGTACAGAGGCGGGTTTACCTGATGTTTAGGCGAACCCCAACCTCGCCATGACCTCACGTTGTAAACACCAAGCACCCTTTGCCGTACGTCTTGTTGGTCAAGTAGCGCTACCGACAGACCGTTAGGCTAAGTACTATAAGGTTTATTAGGCCGTTCGTACCCTTTCGCACGCTCCTGAACGTGCTTGGTGGTACCAACCGCCCACTCTCCCCGCTGATCACCGGCTGCTTCCTCCTTACTCCCCGTACGGATTCATTACAGTCGCTCCCTCGAGCCACAACCCACTCCGTCGCCTCAAGACCGCTTCGGGTTTTCTCCCGATACGTACTATATCACAGCCAGAGACGCGTCTAGAATGCCCATTGTTAGGTTCATGCGCGATGATGAGACGACCCGTACCGGGGTCAACAGCCGTTGGGACCGGCAAACGATACGACCCATCCGGGAGATGTGAGCAGTCCTTCGACCGTCAGTAGCTCGTGGCTGGGCGACTGTGATTCGTAGCTCCCAGCAGGGTCAATGAAAGTTTTCTCTCGATCCAACGCGATTCGTTTCGAAGCGCAGCGCCCCCATGGGATGTCGTCGCGCGGTGCGTACAGAAGGTGAACGCCCCCCACTCGGACATGTGGCCCCTTAGGAGATCGGTTTCGAGAGCCTCTCTCTCTCTCACGTTGTACGCCCACGGGAAGGAAATCATACCCATTGGGAAGCAACGTTTGCCGTCTACGCCGAGTGTTTCGGTACAGTGCGTATTCGGAAAGAACCCTACGGGAGGATACAGGAGCAAACTGAAGCACCCGGAGAGGGATGCCGATGAGTGAAAAGGACCCAGGTGGGATTCAAAGTCTCGCTGCATCGGGGCGTCTCTACCGTGCCTTCGGTGACCTGACAGGAAAGTACTGAGCCTCGTAACGCGGTGTGCGCCTACTAGCTCCTCCTCGAAAGGACAGTCTGCTACACATCTAAGGGCTCTATTCGTGACTCCGTCAATGGCGTATCACCCCTCTGGGACTTCTGAGGATGGTTCGAACATGCTCTTGCACACTTGGCATCGCTGGACCCCGCGTGGGATTCTCGCATTATGGAGCAACCGCGAACCTTGTTTCGGTCGTAGTTTGCCAACCGGGATCAAGATTGGTCTGGAATTTGTTTCTGGTTTGCTTATTAGACTGTCGACCCAAACGGGATTTTCCCGCACTGAGGCTCCCCGTGTCGCATCGCTCGCGCGCGCTTCGCAGGGATTATAGGAATCGAATCTCCAGCAATCCTTGGCGCCTGTCGCCGGTTCTTAATTCGGTCGGATTGCCCACTACGGAACTGCTGTGATCTCAACCTTGCTGTTTCGCGGTCGTAGTCGTTCGTGACCCTCTCGGGATTTCTTTGTTTGTTAATTTTTCTCACGCAGGGACTTCAACCTCTTGGGAAGCCCCTTCGCTCGCTGAGGCGCAATGGTCGCTCAACGGGCGACATATTCGCCCATAGGGATTCCGGCGGCTTGCAAATTACGAAGCGCGCTGCCAATGGTCGTGGTACCCCGACCGGGAATTCAGCGACACGCTGCACATTTCCACAGCCTGTGAGGAAATCGACGGCGTTACCCTTCGGCATGAAAGTTCCCATTGGGGAAGGTCCGTTCGAGTTCTCTAGGCAACCCAATGAGACTTCTTCGATCTGAGGCAACCGCGCCCCCTGGGTACTGCGGAGCTCCAATGACCGGCTCCTGGCTGTGTCAGCCACCCGCAGCGCTCGTGTGATCGTTCTTCACCCAATCGGAAATTCGAGGGAACGCAAGGCGGGGTTCACCGTGTTGCACGTTGCATTGGTTGTGCTCCCATCACGGGCACTTCGCGTTGCTCTCCCGCGCTTTGCGTCGCATAAGATGGTCACCCAAATGGGATCTTGATGGACTGGAAATCGTTGTTCAGTGAGAACCGCAATCGCGGTCGCTCCCCGAGTAGGAATGTTAGGCCAGCCTCAAGACGAGGCCAGGCCCAAGAAGGGAAGTCTGTAGTGCAGCAAGAGGTACCGCCCTGACGGGTGCATAGTATTAGTTAATTTAGTTAGTGTGCACAGGGTGCACCTCGGATCTCACACGTGTAGGGTTGTGACAGTTGTCGTGTCGTTCTTCGGGATTCCCCCTTGTAGTTAGATATTTTATTATTTTGGACACGTGACTTGTACTCCTAGGAGGTGCACTTAAGCATCTCTCGCCCGGCAGAGCTCATCATGGAAAACCTCAAGCACCCTCTAGCCGATACTTCCATCCTCTAGTTTCCCACAAGGGTCATCCTATCGTCACTACCGGTGCTGCGCGCCTATCTCGCGCCCCGTTGTTAGCATCCGTTGAGTGCTTTTTCGTCCTCGCAAGGGCATTGTACGTCGTCACGGCCTGTGGCTGTACTACAAAAATATGGGTTAAATAAATCTTTCAAACCACTCAAACCTTTCCCCGAATACGCTGTCAACATTCAGCACTCATTTAAATAAGCTTTGACAGCAGCAACAACAGCCTGTCTAGAGAACTGGAGACTTTTCAAGAGCTCATAAAGTTTTGTAGATAGGAACGCGGTTAAATCGTGTGTTCCCACAGAATACGTAGCTGAAACAAAATAGAACTTTTAGTCTGCTTTAAACGCACACAGCAAAGAAATCTTTTCGATTAACGTATTTATTTGAATCCTACACATCGTTTCCTCTTGGATTTGTTATCTCTATCGTAATTTTACCAAGTACAGCGACTATACTAAAGATCAGAAATAAACGCAGCTTGCAAAACATATAACATTTTGCGTGAATTTAGCGTGGTTATCAGGAAAACAATAATCAGGTAGGAATATATCTAAATCACACAGGAGGTTTTCAAATAGGCTTAATAATGTACTGGAACCTATTTTGTACGACCATCTTGCGTTTTAATAGCTAGCTCCAGCCACAGTAAAAAGTGTAAGGAACAAAAGTGTTTCGACGTTAGGTGCCGTAGATGATTGGCTATGATGTCGCTCTGAGAGTTTAAGAAAAGGTCTTAGCGTGTCCACTAGGAGACAAAACTGTTTGTTCTTTATAAGCTACATGCAACAAAAGCATGTGTTTAAAATTCTATTAATGTGATGCTTTACGTTGAAAATGGGGCGTGGAAGCTCAGTTTGCAAAACTTTAGAAAAATAAGACTCATTGTGGAGAGCATAAGACAGATTGGCAAGCAGGAAGCGCTTATGCTTTGACGCATATGCTTTAAGAATACTTTGCAATAGGTAGGTTTTGGACAAGGCACGTCGGAGAATATCGAGGTTGCCGAGGTTTTCCATGAAAGAAAATAATATCCGAAGTTGGAGACTGCCTTGGTAGGGTTGGATTTACTCGGACAGAGAGTTCTGGGTTGTCTCTTTACACCGCATGCAACCTTTACGGGAAACCATGGAACCGACCGCTTACAGAGCGGGGAGCTTTCGCTAGTTTCCAATTTTTCATTTCGTAACTCCTGGAACGCCCTTTAAGAACAGCATTTTGCAGAAACGGGCAACATCATCTAATCATTTGCCATTTCCCGCTTCTCCCTAAATATTTCTGAAATCAATTCTCGAAATCTGACTTTCCAGAGTCTCGAGTAAGAATGTAATTTATTTTTCAAAAAACTATCCTGTTTGAATTTGAATGGTAGACTTTCAGATGTTTGCAAATCCCCGAAATGCGTAAAGCGTGGGTCTACTAGCCACCAACGGTGCAGTCCATGATGTTTGACCAGTCCCAGAAGGAGCAAGACATTTGCTTATATCGGGCCGCTGTTAACTATACTCGGGAACTCTTCTTCCTTGTGTGACGCCCTGTCTCACGTACGGAGGTGACAAGACTGGGAGGGCCGTGAGGCTATTCTTTTGTCCTAGTATAACAATCTGGGTGTCGCTCTCTCGTCGCTCAGTTCTGATCGTTGTGTCTATTACCAGCCCGTCATCACTACGCGTACTTTCGCCTGTCACGTTAATTCTCTTGGTAGGTTAGTGTTGCCAAGGACACAAAGCTGTGTGTTCCAAGGATTCATTGAAGCAATTGGTTCCTATCCCTTGAGTTGATTTCAGCTATTGAGTCATCTTTGGTGGTATTTGTTTTCGAAGAATCGGCGATATTGTTTCAGGAATATTCTCCCCAAAGGTCAATCGCAGGAGAAGTATCCTGTAACTGCGTTATTTTCATCCAGGTTGTTCAGATCAGGTTCCATCTAGATACGAAAAGAAACGTCCAACTACTCTCTATATGGATCCGTGCCAATTCCAATCATTCCTTCGCCGACCGTGCTCCACCGTATCCGCTCTTGTCTGTGTCGGCGGTATGCTAAGAGTTGAATATGAATCGTCTAGTGCCCTCACCCCTCTCCAGCAGCATGAGAGAACCATCGAGTCCAAGGATAAGACCACACCTTTCAAGGCGCTTGTTTCCCCATTTACGGCAACTGTTCCTTTTACTGCTCCAAGCACACCGTGCTCATCGTCACTCACTCCAGTGCCACGTCGCCTTTCATCCATGCTAACACCCTGTGCATCATTGCCATCAGATTCACCAGCCTCCACTCCGTCATTCACACCAGACTCTCACAGCTTCTTCAGTTGTTCCGATGACACAAAACGGTTCTCATCAGGTTTTGGCGCGGAATTTGCCAACCACCTACTGACGCCCAAGCAGGTGCGCGAGCTTCGTCGTCTGTGCCGTAAAACGGCAAATCGAGCGGAGTTTGAAGGCCGCCTTATTCAAGTTCGGCAAGTTGCTTCCATATCCGCCATGGGATCATCTTCTGTTCATCTTTTTGATCCAAGCAATCCACGCAGTGGTCAAGAACTTCGAATCTGGGTTGAAACCCATCGCAGAAGCGGTGCCGATTGGCGTGATGAACGCCCACTCTCCCGCACCGCCGTAGCAGAGCTCCGTCGCTGGGATCGGCAATTGAAGGCCTGGGCGCGTTCGCGAATCCAGAATCACCCGGCATCCGTTCCCGCAATGTACGAACGGTGCAGTTCTAACATCGTATCCCGAAATGCTCAAAACCGTGATTCGACTCTGCAGCCTGTTCGCTTGCAGTTTGAACAAGTTTCGATTGAAGCACCAGCTATACCTTTGTACGATTTGAAACAAAACAAGGAACGGGAGAAGAGTGATATAGGAGAGTCTCGAGTTGGTGCGGTTCCCCCGGTAGTCCCAAACCAAGAATGCGCTTCTTTTCCGGGCCGTATGGGTGGGGTTGAAAAAACTGCTTGTTCCGAGTATGAAGCACGTTTTGCTGGGTATCCGGGTATTCATGCTGAGGAAAAGCAACAAAAAATCTCGGATGCATTACCTACAGTTCGATCTCCTTGGAGGCAAGCGCTATTCTCCGCACCGTGGTCAGGCACAGACGGAAGGAAGCCTCTTTCAGAAGTTGTTATCAACAAGAGGGATGACGTAATAAATATAACGGTACCGCAAAAAAACATACCATACCGATCAACCGGGCCCATTCGGAAAAACATAGATGATCTGCTTCATATAGACGGAATGGGGGCTTTGGAGAAAGAAAATTTGCTGAATATCAGATATCCTAGCTTGTGGGGAAATACATTCTCCCAGACTACCACTAGTCGAGGTAGGGATTCCGAGGGCCTGGGTCAGAATGGCAGTGCGATGCGATTGAAGAATTCGGAGCATTTCCACGGTCCTGATGAGCGGGGTATGGAGACGACGAGGTTTCGATCATCCAGCAAATCCAAACTGGACTGGGGCGCTCTAAGAAGCAGTCGGGGAAATGTATAAGATCATTTCTGAACGCATCTCAAGAGCAGTGTTACAACGTTCACACAATTGTTTCATTGTTCTTCGTACCAGTATCCACTTCTTGTACTCTTTGAAGTCCACAGGTCAAACGATCGAATTGGATTTGTGCATGACAGGTTATAAGGATACCATCTAAGAGATTGGATGTCAATGCATTGATGACCATTGTGCTACTGAACGTGCCACCGGTTTGACTGTGCAAGCTATATAAGCTTACGTTAAATTCGTGTTAGTCGTTGGCCTGGATTATTTTCGATCTCTGCGTAATGATGCTACATCGTATGTAGCAACAAAGCGCACCCCAACTCTTGTCTGTTTCACATTTGAAACACTTGTGGAATTTAATCCAGCACACGTAACTACAAATTTAATTATCGCACAGAAGCAGTGCGGATATCAATGTGGTCCGTCATTGTCAGTGAGATAACTACATTGGTCCGTCATTGTTAGTGAGATAAGTCTTGGCCCGAGAAAAACAACGCAAATTAGCCTTTATTGTGGTCCGCAAGCTGTCACAAGGTATTCACGTCACGTCACCTCACGTGATTAGTACCGCTTGCCTCTTGATCATATTTTTCTGCAATCCCCCTCAACCCCCTCAAAACGCAAGGCACACGTACACGCCGTATAGCAGCCTCTGCTTCGACGACTCCCAGCCGTGCGATAAGCAAATTATGATGTCAATCTCGTGACGACATCGTGACACTCGAAAGAAAAATTGGTCCCTCGCCTTCGGCTCGGGCCCTAATTTTTCTTTCTCGTGCCCCGATGTCATCACTTGATTGTCATCATAACTCATACATGCATAGTGAAATAAATTCCGTTCTGTTTTTTCCCCACAGGCTACCTATTAGGCTGAGAGATGTCAACCCTCATAATTTGAATGAATGAGTTTTGTGTAACGGTCACACCACATTTGACCTCGTCCGTGCTATCTAACGATTTGCGTGGGTTGCGGCAAATCTACGCACTGTAGAGTATGTAGAAATAGAAGCCCAGAACCTACCTGATTTTGAAACGGTTCCTACCAAGAACCTCTGTCACCCTCCGTAACTCTCTAGGCCCGTTACCTTGCGCCCAGGCCTCTGCTCGTCGTCAAACCCTCTGTTCCTCCCGCTCCTATTGGCTGCACGCCCCGCAGAGTCGTGACAGCCACACTTACCCAACGTCACGAGTCGTACTCCTCAAGTTCAAAACTTGCGCGCGCTTATGCTTGTTTTGACCGTGCAGTTTCCATCATGTTTCAGCTCCTCTCGACTTCTTTACCACTACGACGCTGTTCTCCAAGCCAGTGGTGATAGGACGTGGAATGGCAGGCAGCAGTGTTCAGATGTTTATCAGAACCTGTAAAATAGTATTACTGAGTCCTATGAGTTCGGTAGAGATATCGGCATTGTGTGGGCAGTATGTTGAGGATATTGAGGTTTGGAACTCTGCAGTGCAATTCAATGGAAGCAGGTGCACATAAGTGGAACCCAAAAACCACTAGTATGGTGGCAAGCAGTGAACTGCCCACAGTGAGCAGTCCAGTAAACAAGGACAGATGGGTTATGAGTCATAAGTTATGACTCATAACCCATCTGTCCTTTTTTTCTCGAACGAGGGCGAGGCGGTGACCAAATCGTTAATTATCGACATTCCTTTAAATATTCGACAAGACTTGTACAGTATTCTGCATGCTCCTGAAGGTTAGCATGATAATAGCTCTATCGTCCAGTGGACGCCTCCTAAAAACACAAATCGCATTTTGAGCATACGTATTTCTACACGTGGGTGCACAATAGTTTGGTTTTTGTGTCCACGCAAATCGGGTTGCGGCAAATCTACGCACTGTAGAGTATGTAGAAATAGAAGCCCAGAACCTACCTGATTTTGAAACGGTTCCTACCAAGAATCTCTGTCACCCTCCGTAACTCTCTAGGCCCGTTACCTTGCGCCCAGGCCTCTGCTCGTCGTCAAACCCTCTGTTCCTCCCGCTCCTATTGGCTGCACGCCCCGCAGGGTCGTGACAGCCACACTTACCCAACGTCACGACCGACGGGAGCGCAAAACGCAATGTCACGACCGACGAGAGCGCAAAACGCAAGCAACAAGTTTCGAGACCCTCGGGTTCTTGAGGATACCAGTCACCCACTGCAACAACGACGCTTTCATTGCGTCTCCACCAAAGCGTTTCATCTAATTGTTCGTACCGCTTCCGTTCAGGATTGCTATGATATCGTTTAAAAATGAATCCGATCCATCTGTTTCTTACCCACCTTCCGATCCGCTTGACTCAATGATTGTAGGATTCTTGGACCCGCGCAATGAGAGTTCAGGTGATGAGGTAGATGAAAATGGAAATCCCATCAAAGCCACCGATGATATTTCCAACGAACCTTGTGAGCGAGATTTGACAAAAGCGGAGATCAATTCAATCACTGTGATGATAAAAGTTATTTCTAGTTTCTTGGAACAGCTACAGCGCAGAACTAGTATTCGTTTTAATCGCAAAGGACCCCCCGGCTTTAATGAGCTTCGCAGACTTTGGTATCACTTGATCATTATTCGTCAAAATGCTACTGATCATAAGGGTAATGTAGGCACTAACCTAATTGGATCGTGTGAACCAAAGCAATGGTTCTGTAACGTTCTTCTTGGTGCTGGTGTTATGGAATTGGAACCGAATTGTGGGGTTGTTTTCGTTCCGGTTGATGCTGGTGTTCGCATTGGAAGTTCTGCAGGATTGTTCATGAATCAGAACAGCAAGGATCAACTATCTCTTCTGAGTCGCTATGAATGCTGGTTTCTACAGAAACTATATCTCAGTCCTGGGGATATCAGAACAGTTGTGGTTCCAGTTGGAATAAGAGGCGTACATTGGGGCTTGTTTGTTGCTGAACGGGTATCAGCTGGGAATTGGAGGATGTATTGGGGGGACAGTCTTGATTGGGACTGCCCGGAAGACATGCGAGACTTTATCTCGCGCATAATAGAACATGCTCGGAAAGAAAGGATCACGTGGACGTTTTCCACTTCAAACTATGTGTTAGAGGTTCTAAACTACGAAATTCAGAAGGATGGTTACAGTTGTGGGGCATATGTTCTATCTGTTATGACTACTTTTGCTCGGACCACAGGGGTCATTCCGAAAGTACGTTTTGCGGAGGGTCATCCAAAACACCTCACTGAACAATATAGGTGGGCTTGTGCAGAAGCACGCATAAGGATGATCATGTCTACCAGTCATATTATTCCCATCAGTGATACTTTTGCGGTGGATAGTATCCAGATGAGTCGTCGGGAGGCAGTGTTCGCTTCCCGACACAGAGCAACAGAACCTCCAAAACGACAAGCTAAAGAAGCTCAGGCGCGGAGAGGTAAGCGTAAGCGTGGTTTATCAAAGTTGTCAGTGCCGGGTAGGGGTGCTGCTAAGTTACGTGGGAAGGAAAGTGCTCCTAAAGCGCCCGAGGAAGACGAAATACGCCGTTTGCCTGGGAAGAACGCAATAAGTGCTAAGAAAAACTTACGATATGCAAAGCCGATTAACAATCGTGGGACAAGGCGACTGCGCAGCATATCGCTGGTACCTAATGCGGTGTTAGAGAAGAACGTCTCTTCGAACAGAAACTTTATTGCGAAAGACATTTTGAACGACGTACTGGACTCTAGTTTGAAGCCGCGAAAGAAGTCGTGCTCTTTACGGCAGCCTGATGATCCTAGTGTTCAGGGAGGCACATTGTACGATGCACGTTTATCAACAGGAGGGAAGAGTGCAAACAGGCAGAAAGCTGGAGTGAACTCCATGAAGAAAGTGTAGAGCAAACCCCTGCGACTAGCGCAATGGGGGAACCTCCACTAGGATGTCCGAGTCCCACTCCCTAATAGGGCAGACTCAGCAGAAGAGCCCTCTGTCCGTACTCGTGTCGAGTGACAAGCCGGGTGTAAGACCGGAGACGGTGCCTGGATATACCTACAGAGGTGAAAACAGAGAAGGAAATAGTGACCAAAAGTGGTGAGGAAACCCAGAGAAAGGGGGAAAGAAAGGGGAAAGGAACCGAGATCCCTCCAGGCAAACCAACCCAGAGCGGAGCAAGGCCCGTGCCAACCGGCGGAAACAGGGCCGGAAGCGGAGCGACACGCCACAGTGGTGCCGAAATAAACCCAATACTGGGGCGGAAACGATACCTAAACCAGGGGAAACAAACAGAAAGAATGTGCCTCACAGGGACACGCCGTGTACAAAACGGAACAAACAACAAACAGAAACAACAAACAAAAGCAACAATAACAACAGAAATATACCTGGTAGGGGTTCCTAGATGATTCTGAGGGGATAGTTATGCAAGAACCACACGTGGTTACCGGCCCGAGGGGGATGTAAACCTACGAAGGTTGCATGAACTAGAACCAAACCTTGGGTTGAAGAAGGCGGCCTCAGTTGGCCATTTACTTAGAGGCTCCAGGGTGAAGTCACCCGAGCATATATACTACTACAACTACTACAGTAACCCGTCAACTACGGTGCACACCTCCCGAGGGTCACACACGTGGACAACCCACTGTCAGGGTGCCAGGTACTTCCCAGCGGGGATGGCACAAATATCTACATGCCAGATCCACCACGTGGACTACTACTATACCTACCAATAGGTTCCAATATTGATTCCACCTAGCAAGGTTCAGCAGAAACAACTAAGATTTCTCCCAAGTATAGGGGCCAAAGTCCACATCACAATACATCTTCCCAAAGGGATTCCATCTCCTCAGAGCAATACAATTAGTGCCCAAGTACGGGATGGAATTGCTCCACATACCCCCCTTCTTAGCCGAGGGTGCATACGCCCGAAAGCGGGAACAAACCAACTTCCACCTCGTACCAACGAGTATCTCATATCAACATCACCGACCGTCCGGTTCTTCACAATCGCAATCTTCCGCATTGCGGCGCTCATCTCTTCAGAGCCATCCCGCACGGCGGTGCTCTTCTTCTTACTCTCCAAGAGACTTCTGCTCTCGAGGCCATGAACGTATCATACAACAAACCAAGCCTCGAGTTCCTGTCATCAGACATCATTCCGAACTCGGATTCTGAACAATCTTCCCACACAGGGACGACGCATCACCACAGTAGGTGTTATCTAATCTTCACCTCCTTCCCAAAGCTCACCGAGCAATTCAAGAAACCCTTCTGAGTCCAAACCTGCAAAGGTTTGTATCTCTCACTGGGCACCTGTCAAGGTTCACTACGCTTCGCGTACAACCGAATGCGGTACAGTCACGACACTGATGATCGGTTCATTTCTCCCGGTCATCTCCCAAAATGAGAGCTCGGCCGATAGTGTCAGTGTCCATTAGAACGTAGGGACACTGTACCACAGTCTCATATACGTGGGCGTGACAGACCTTCCAAGGTTAGAACAGACAGAATCCAATCACTGGCGTTAGCCTCACATCTCTTCCTGACAAGGCGATACCCAAACAACAGCAAAAATAAACGAGTAGTCAAACGTATCCCGACAATGGGAGTTTCCTTCTGTGAAGAATGCAGACCAAAAACCTCCAACCGATCCATCGGGTTCTTCTTACAACATGTTCTTCATCTTCCTTACAAGGATCATCTTCTCTTCTTCGAGCTTCGTCTTCGTACTTCACAAACCGTAAGTTCGGTAACATATCTCTTCCGACCTTTCGGAGACAACCTACCGCTCTCTGACGTAGAGTCATGGTCATTCCAGAACACTCTGTAGTATTCCTCACATCACCGCGTCGCGGGCACGCCCACAGTCACTACCGGCAACGGGCATCATCCATAGTTGGACAGACAGACAACGTCATCCATTGTTCGCAACAATCCTGAACAGGCACTATAACATGTAAGCCGTAGTGACGGAGAGGTGCAATCTCCCGCCACGGGCGTCCAATCACTCAACAATAGACACACAACAATTCCACCAACATCTGAATCTCGGACAACAACTTCTTATCCCAAGAGGGCGACAATCCAATGAATGGTAACTTCCGACATTCCAGTGCGGAGCCTTCTCCACGAGACGTATCCGTCATGGCGGCGAAGCGGTCCCCAGCGTTCCCAACTAAGGGCGAAAGAATAAGCGGACCACAGTGTGGTTTTTCACAGTACCAGTTCTGGGATAACGCGCAAGATCGATGCACACCGGTCACGGTACCATTCTTCCACTAACACCGATGAGCGTAAGCCAAACGCACGTCGCATTCGTAATCAAATATCTTCCGAAACGGAGTCACAGTTACCCACCAAGGTGGTATACAACACCGCATTGCCGGTTCCAAACGAATTAGCTGCGCGACACTTCATCGTCCACTACCCTCATGGGTGGTGAAATCACCTTTCTACGACAGGACTTCTTCACGTATCCACCAGGATTATTCTTTTCCAAACCCCACAACAGGGTGAAATCGAAAGTTTCGATCACGTCATCTCCCTAGAATGGGCCTTCTAATCTCGACAACTGGGTTGCTATACAGCACAAAAATTGATAGCGTGAGCAACGAGAGCTTGCAACAATCTGGATGAATTCCCATCAGGGCCACCTCACTTCTATACTAAGAGATGCATCCGTTTCAACGGCGTCAACCATATTCGTTAAACAGGAAATATGGCTGTGAGTCATTTCAGAACTCCCCATCAATGGTTACGCACCGAGGCTTCCGGTTTGACAACAATATGCACCGTTGATCGGGTTTTCCATCGACAGCAGTACACCTCAATTCAACTTCACACACCCACTCGGGTTCTTACAACGTTTTTCTGAACCGGGACATATCCACCTATCCATGTGGATCCATTTCCAGCCAACCTTACAATAGGATACAAGTACCATCATTGGTAATCATCACATACTCTTCCTCCCTCCATGGGATCATTCAGACCCGATTCTCGGTTGTAGTGTAACGCGCGACACGTTCCTGCACGTTCCCACATACTCCCACAATTAGGGTCACTTCCCTTACGGGCTTCTTCAAATCTTCACGAACTTCTATCCGAAACGGTTACACTTCATACACGTCAAATCTCTAATGAGAGTTTCCCGGATGATCGGAGTTAACATCGTACACAAACATTCCACTCGTGGCTGTCACACATAATGCAACTCGTTGCAACACGCATGAGTCTTTTGTACACACCGCGCTTTCCGGTTCACCAATCTTCTTCACCGTTTAACGGTATACACAACACCAAACCGACATGCGGGACTTTCGCTTCATGCGTAATCCGCACGTACGGCTCTCCAGTTCACCACACCCATCGGGCTCACCTTTCGCCGAAATCGGACCAGAAACATACCCATTATTGGTCACAACTCTCAACGAGTACAATAAGTAAACATTTCGCCACGTTTGGAGCACAAAGCATCACTCTATCTCCATTGAGCATTAAACCGACAAGCGGTGATATCCCACATCGTTTTTAGGAGCTTCTTCACCAATAAGTACCGTGTGCACGGGAAACATGCAGCTACTGCACTCCCTGCACAGTTGCGACGGTTTGCGACACGTCGCGTTGTCCCAAAATACCTGCGCCAGGTGCCAGAATTCCCAAAATATCCATTTAGTGGCTCATCCGGCCCATGCGGCACGACAGCAATGCACGCCAATCTCATTGGCTCTGCACTTTCACACGTGGCGGTTTGCAACGACTCCCAATTGGGCAGCTAGAGTGCCAAGTGTCCATGTGCACTATCGTCCGATTCCAAAGGGTCCACGCGCCGTGGCAAGCCAAAAAATCAAATACATTAATTTGGCGCGCCCGTCAGGGATGCAACCAGTGTGGTGCATATTACGCGGCATGCACCGACAACGGTTTGCACTTTAAAAAATTGACATTTTTTGAGCGGCCGCCAGTGCACGCGCGCGCGCGCAGCCATGCGGCATTCCAGCGCAACATCTCTTAATCACAGGGCACTTAATCAAACATCAGCGCTGTACTCCAGCGAACATTCCGAGGTCTTCAACATCTCCCTTCTCCCGAAACTGCGAATATCCGACTACGGCACATCAGCGCACCGACGACGGTTCCTCTCTTCAATAGACCTGCATCCAGGTGACTCAAACTGACATTCCACTGCGTGGCGCGTTGTTGTGAACAACTGAGTCCGACTTTGTGGTACTGTAACATCCATTTCCGGCACAGCGGAAGAGTAGCTAACGAACTGAGACCGGTGCAACATCTGACACGAACTCTCCACTGCACGGCAATAGCGTTGCCCGGCAACGGTTCTTGTTCACACAGACCTTCATAAGGGTGGATTGTAATGACTCTCCAATGTATGGCGCGACGATTGCATCGACGTTAACCGAATCTTCGGGGTGTGAACGCGCAGTTCCGAGTGCGGCGGAGCGACATCTTCACCAGCCCAAAGGAGATCAAAGCAGCATTCCGTAGACGGATAGTCGTGACATATACCTTCACAAGGGTGACTGATCTGACTTTCTAATCATCATTCCCGTGCATAGGGCTTACGTACACCGACCAAACGGGACATACGCAACGCAATCCGACGTAGCGGAGCAACGCGAACCGAACTTTCGGGACATCCACAGTAACTGCCGAGCAAATCGGAGCAGCATCTTCATGCACCCAGTAGGGTTCTAGATCAACATCAAACATTCCCGAACACGAACCAGCATCAAACCAAACTTCTACCGCGTGCGGTTCATCACCAATACCATACTCCAATGGGTACAAAACCGTATCCGGTGTAGTCGACGAGCGCAACATGCGAGCGAAACCATCTGAACTGCGGCATCAATTTCCCGAACGGGACAGCGTAAAACTCCCTTACAGCATCCCCAAAGAGGGTTCAGACTTCACAAACACTACTTCTTCCAACCAATCTGGAATGCAAAGATTATCCCATAGGGCAATTCACAGCATCGATACCACCGTGTTCGGTCAGTAGAATATCAGCTCGTGCGTACGAGAGTTTCCAGAAACTGGACCAGACGGCGACGCCGAACGAATCAAAAGCGTACTGCAGCCACTCCCCCCTTCCTCGGCGGAGCCACCACTAGTGGTAGGAACTCAACAAGAGTGAACAGAATACTCCGTTCACGAATTCCAAACCCATAGGGTGTAACAAACCTTACATTCCAAAAGCAATACCAGTACCATTTCCAATTGGTGATAAACCTCACAAAGGTAATTCAGACAGTACAAATCAACTCGACAGAGTGAACCAAATCCATGACTGGATATTCAACAGTAGAATAACCGTATCCATCGGTACAATCCTTCCAAAGGAGACCAAAGACAAGATGAAACTTCAAGTAGACCGAATATTCTCGGGGTATTCCAAGAATGGACAAACACAGTACCTGACATGTACAGTAGACAACAAAATACCAGATCAATGGGAACAACTCAGAAAGAGTTCGACAACCATTCCCATATTGTCAAACATGACAAAAGCATAACAAAGAGAACAATACCAAACTTCATGGTCCAGAGACTTCTCAAATGAGACGAAAACAATCTCCCACGATGGGAAAAAACCGTACCTGCGGGGAAAGGTAGCCCGACAAGTTGGGTGAAAAAACCACCATGTAAACCAATACAAAACATATTCACACAACCCAAAGTAGGGTGTCAAACGAAAAAAACACAAACATGTGAGCATCACCACTTCTCCCTCGATTGGGAACAGACCTTCCACGGGGAAAAAACGGTCACCCGGTGAGTGAGCAATGATTTGCTCAGAAATCACAACACGAACAAACAACCAAAACAATCCTTACGATAGGAGTCAGTTACACACCCTTGTGGGTTTCCCTTTCAACTTCTTCCTCTCGTGGATCAAGCATTGAAACAGAACCTTCCACAACGTGGACATCACCAGCATTACCGAGGATCGGTGTCAGAACAACGCTTTCACTTCCCGGGTGGGCAGCAACCTCGACAGTTGTACCTTCAGCAAAAGGTTTGAACTTGACCAATCCCGCAGGGGCATCTCTTCCACACTGTGGCTCCACATCAGCGGCAACCATCTTTCCACTTCTTAAAACCGTATCTACGGTATCACTACCTCCAACTGGAGTACAAACCGACTCAATCGGGTTACGATACGACACGTCCAAGACGTTCTCCCGAAGTTCCGGTGCAGCTGCATCCTCTACCACAGAGTGGTCATCCACGACGCAATTAACGAACCCCTCATCAGGGTAAACACCGTTCTTCACCGGTTGTATGCTGTACACACCCAACGCGTTTGGGGCAACATACCGGTAATCCAGACAGAATTGGAGAGAATTGTCCTTCAAAGGAACGACCACGACTGGTGAAACAGACGGACCGCTACGAGTCGCATCGAACAACGACCGTACGAACGGGACGAAACTCAACTGAGTTCTCCCTTTCAAGGCATTCACAACTGTATACCACAAATTGGTAAGGATCTCAAGCAGTGATCCAGACTTCTCAACTTCCAAACTTCCACACCCACGGCGGGTATCCAACTTCAAATCCTGTTCAGGAACCAATGTTTGCGTACGCGCACCAACAGAATCACACTTCAACGTGTTCGTATCCCACAGGGAGTTCAACTTTTCAGCTTCTACAGTACCAGACAAGCCAACAACATCGGAAACATCCAGACCAGTGGCAAACATACCCTGAGGGTGCCAAGTAATCTGACCTACCACTTGTTGGTGTTGCAACGTTTGCGCAGAACGCGAGAAATTCGCAACAAGAACCTGAAAAGGTTTTCCGTCTTCGCAAAGAGCAACGCTTCGAGCAACAGCGAGACCGTATTTCTCCAAGAGAGAGGGCAAGTGATGAACCATCACTAATCCACGTTTCTCTGTCGAGACAGTAACCCAAGCTTGGGACATAGGGGGAATCCGTACGAACTCACGGACACGTAACGTCGTTGAACCAGGAACTGGTGGAACGTACTGCTGAGCAGGAGGCAACGGTGCCGCGTTTCGAGCGGAGCGCTTCTTTGTCCGTTCCCACGGTTTTCCAGCAAATGGAACAGACGAACCGTCTACCATCTCCACCATCGAATGTCTGGGTTGGATTGACTCCACATGGAGGTCACAAAAGTCACAACCGAGGACAATCGGGGCAGCAAGCTTCTTGCACACAACAAAATCTACCGACACAACGGTCATTCCTAAGCGAACCATAATTGGTACCATACCCATCGTAACTATTGGGTGATCATTCGCATCAGCGATTTCAATCAGGGGGCCGTAACGGATACAAGCACGACACTCCTCGGGTAGGAACGATTCCAGTATACAGTTTGGATCAGCTCCAGTGTCCAGCAGAGCGACATGACGAACCATGAGATGGTGTGAAAATCCGAGATCGGCGTGAACTTTGTAACTTCTCTTCGAGAGCATCATCACGCGTTCCGGACGTTTCGGATCAATCTTCCTTATCCAAGGCCGAACGAGTTGACCCATCTCAGGGTGCGATTCCGATAAGGATAAAGATATCTTCCTAGAAAGGATCTTCATCTGGGAGCGAGGCTGAGAGGCCTCAGGTGTCAATGACCCCTGTTCAAAGGTCACCTCTCCCGAATGGGAGGCTCCCGAAATCAGTTTTTCGGAGAAGGCACCACCGATTGGCTCGGGTGAAACCCATCCTGGGGAACTGAAAAATCCCCGGTCTTGGGAGCGAATCTCTCTGCCACATCGTGGTTCTGCACCGGGACGGTATTTGTACCATATGTAACACAATCCCGACGCATCTTCGCGAGGCAATAGGACACACTCAGGACTCGAGTACTGTCCTGAGGCAGGAGTGATTCAAAGTTCCTAATAATGGTCGACCAATCCCAATGTGAGAGCGTGCACTGCGGTGCAGTATGTCCAAATCCATAACACTTGGAACATATCACCGTGGTCGGTTCGCTATACGAACGAACATGCACAGCGTGTTGCGGCGTAGCGTACCTAATCTCAGGTGTGCTGTACTCAAAGGAGACTATTGCAGGAGCAATCTTTCAAACCCCAACATGGGTACTTCCACCGTACAAAGCGGGACTATTCTCCATCATCAACGCCGACCTCTTCGGAACTTCCGGCTTCGGAGAAAACTCAGAATCGTGGGGTGAACCACGGTGGGTTTTCAAATCCAAATTGGATGACGATGACGCGTCTGACATGGACGTCTCCGTGTCAGACGTACTCAAAGGAGAGTGTACCGACTTGCGGTGATCAGAAACAAAACCAGACGACTTGGTAAGCTTTTTCTTCAATCTCTTTCGAGAACCATGAGCGTGTGAACGGGAACGTTTTCGACTCTTCCGGAAACGGAGCTCTGTATCCGACGACTCGGAGGAAGAACCTGAATCCAAAGAACAGCATTCACTGTCAGATCTTGAACTCTCATAGCGAGCAGATCTCTTCCGAGAAGAACGACGGTGTGAACCGGACTTTCGGTGTCTCTTTCGAGAACTGGAACCAACATCAACCGAAGATTCGGGGAAACCACTCTGGCCAATAGTGGACTTCTCCAATGCATCCAAACGTTCACCGATACGGTTCAACTTAACAGAAAAATCCTTAAAGGAGGCTTCAGAAAAACACATCTTCTCGAGAATCGAGGTAACATCAAGTCGCAACTCGCGAATATCTGCCGACATATCTCGGAGTTTGATATCAGAAATATCTCGTCTGAGATTCGACAGCGTTCCCAACTGGACCAACAAACCAAAGAGCAGATCTCTGGTGGTCGACTCCATCCTGGAGAACCAATCAATGTCAATATTCCGTGAGTCGGAGGATCCATGAACCACTGGCGTGGGGTGAATAGACCATCCAGCCTTTGGAACCGACAAAACAGACAACACCTTCCGATAGTCAGATGAAACTTCGTCAACGACAATCCCTTCCGGAGCAGATGGAGAACCCGAATGCGGGGAATCACCAACATCCATCGCATGGGTTGAACCGTCCGCGGGACCATCCATTGACATCATGAACATCATCATGATGAACCGATGACTGGGTGAGAACGAGCACGTTCACCACAACTTCCGAAAAGCGGAAAACAACTAGAGAATGATCTCAACCAACCGAATCTCGGTGTCAATCGAAACCAATCTCCCGAAAAGGGGAATCCCAATCTCAAAGATTCCAAACTCAAAAGAGTACTTCACAATTGATACAATCCCTTCTAAGTCGGGAGACCAAAATGTAGAGCAAACCCCTGCGACTAGCGCAATGGGGGAACCTCCACTAGGATGTCCGAGTCCCACTCCCTAATAGGGCAGACTCAGCAGAAGAGCCCTCTGTCCGTACTCGTGTCGAGTGACAAGCCGGGTGTAAGACCGGAGACGGTGCCTGGATATACCTACAGAGGTGAAAACAGAGAAGGAAATAGTGACCAAAAGTGGTGAGGAAACCCAGAGAAAGGGGGAAAGAAAGGGGAAAGGAACCGAGATCCCTCCAGGCAAACCAACCCAGAGCGGAGCAAGGCCCGTGCCAACCGGCGGAAACAGGGCCGGAAGCGGAGCGACACGCCACAGTGGTGCCGAAATAAACCCAATACTGGGGCGGAAACGATACCTAAACCAGGGGAAACAAACAGAAAGAATGTGCCTCACAGGGACACGCCGTGTACAAAACGGAACAAACAACAAACAGAAACAACAAACAAAAGCAACAATAACAACAGAAATATACCTGGTAGGGGTTCCTAGATGATTCTGAGGGGATAGTTATGCAAGAACCACACGTGGTTACCGGCCCGAGGGGGATGTAAACCTACGAAGGTTGCATGAACTAGAACCAAACCTTGGGTTGAAGAAGGCGGCCTCAGTTGGCCATTTACTTAGAGGCTCCAGGGTGAAGTCACCCGAGCATATATACTACTACAACTACTACAGTAACCCGTCAACTACGGTGCACACCTCCCGAGGGTCACACACGTGGACAACCCACTGTCAGGGTGCCAGGTACTTCCCAGCGGGGATGGCACAAATATCTACATGCCAGATCCACCACGTGGACTACTACTATACCTACCAATAGGTTCCAATATTGATTCCACCTAGCAAGGTTCAGCAGAAACAACTAAGATTTCTCCCAAGTATAGGGGCCAAAGTCCACATCACAATACATCTTCCCAAAGGGATTCCATCTCCTCAGAGCAATACAATTAGTGCCCAAGTACGGGATGGAATTGCTCCACAGAAAGAGCAGGCTAGGAGAAAAGACAAGAATGAGGACTGTGTCTTGGTCGGAGAAGTTGAAGAGCAGGGTTCGGAGAGAGAGGAGCTCAATATATGGGATCTACCTGGCTATGTTGCCGCATTATGTGCGCAGGACGGGTATGAGTATGGGGTTCAATTTTGTAAGCAAGTCACGAAATCCAAACGATATCGTCTTAACGCCAGGCTCCGCTGTCTGAGATACAAGTACTCCCATCCAGGGTGTGGCTGTAAGGCGGCCTTTATGGCCAAAGCGCGCCGGGATGAGCAAGGATGGCTCGTATCTGAGTCTACAATGCACAATCACGAACGTGTTGGAGAGCGACGTCGCTCTCTTTCTGAGAAGAGGAAGAAAGCCGTAAGAGAGGCAATATTGAAGAATTGTCCCGGTAATTTTCGTATTCCTTTCATTAATTACACTCCTCCTGCTCTCAAATCAACATCAAGGGGAGCGGATACCGATGAAGATGACTTTGTGGATGACGTTATCCCTAGCCGTCCCCTGGAGGTGCAGAACAGGATCTGGAACACTAAGCATGTAGATGATGTTAATACCATGAGTAGGTATAAGGGCAGTGTTCGTGGCAATGTTCGGAGCAAGGTACAGATAATTGAAATAGAGGACATCAATGAAGCCGGGGGTTCTACTCTGAACAAGCCGAAGTCTACTATTGAAGCTCCGCTGTCTGATGACAGTTCTGTGATAGACGTCACCGAGAGGCACATGGAACTCCAGAAAGGAGGATTGCAGGTCATTTCGGTAAGAATGTATCCTATACATGCCTTCCCGTGCTCATAGTTCTAACCATCAACCGACTTTGTGGTTTTTCTTGCGCATTGCAGATACAACAAGTGTCACGTAACTCTCCGGAACCTCTTGAAGGAATCGCTTTAGAGGCACTGAAACAGGGCTCCTTTGAACAGGACCCAAGTAGAACTGGTACTGAAGAGGAGGAATCGGTTGCTTCTTCCCAATTGGAAGGTAGCTCAGAAGAGGAGAGCGTAAGACGTATTTTTGTCGCTTACCTAGAGCAGGTTGCTAATGCCCGTTCACAAGATGTGCTGCAGCATCTGCAGTATATTGCAGAAGGTTACGGATTCAAGTTGTGTATAAGAGACTCGAAGTATGGGGAACATTCCGGACGGAAGGTTCTAAATCGCGGTTATCTAATATGCTCTTTGTCGAGCCACGAGCAGTATAACTGCCCATTTGAGTTCAAATTACGAAGAGTGAAGGTGACTAGCATGAGCGAGCAACATGCCTTCTCGGCTACATTTGCGAAGGCATATCATAATCATGAGCCTGACAGATCCTCTGAGGTGAGAAAATTATCGCCAAGTATGGAACGAGAGGCTCACCACTTACGGAGCACACTACATCTACACTACGGAACTGTACTGGCTCTTGTTGAGGAGAAGTTTGGCGTCCAGGTAGATAGAACGCGCTTCCGGAGACGTCTAAAATACATTGAAGACTCGCGCTATCCGAAAGAAAAAGAATGCCTCAGGTTGTATCAGAACCTGATTCAACTACACTCACAGAATAATAGAAACAAAATCTACTGCACCACTGGAAGCAACGATGGGCTTCAGTATGTAGCATGGTGTCTGGAGGAGTGGGCATTGGATTATGAGCGGTTTGGCATTGTCCCTGGGGTTTCTGTTGATTGCAAATCTTCGGCGAATCGGTTCAATCTACCTCTGATCACTATGAACGGAAGAGACAATAACGGTCATCTAACAACTTACTTTATGGGATATATAATGAACGAGACTGAGGAGAGTTTTCTCTGGGTCCTTGAACGATTCAAAGAGTGTTATCGCGTATCTCCGAGCTGCTTCGCTATAGACCAATGCGCTGCATTAATTGGCGCACTTCGGAAAGTATTTCCTTTATCCTCAATTACCCTCGACGACTGGCACCTGAACAAGAACCAGGCCCCCAACACGGAGCGATGGTGCAAGCACATACAGCGAGCGGCATGGGGAAAGGATATGGGAGACGCGTTACATTCGTTGAGAAGGACAAGGAGCCTGGAGGAATTTAACACAATGCGCTCTACCCTGGAGCATCGATTCTTCACCAACTTCAACGCTCCGTTACCACGATGGTACAAGTTTCTCTAACATGAAAATCCAGACATGGTTGTCCGCTGTCTAAAAGATATCGCACTCCCCCGTCGTTTCTTCTTTCAGGGGAGTGGATTTTCTGAGTCCTCTCACAAACGATATCAGCAATATATCATCTCTAAGAATGTCCCATTCTCCGAGGTTCCTATGGTTATGAAGACCATAACACAAAGACTGCAAACAGAAAGATCTCAAAAGGCGACAATAGGTGACACTGCATTACGCAACAAGCTCGTTACGTCAGGTCTACCGCTCACAATAGCCACGTCGAACCGAATGATTCAGAGGTTTACGCCCTACAGCATCACGAAGTTCCTCGAATGTAGCGTTCGATTCTCAGCCTACTTTCAAATTATCGACGCTAGTGTACTTCCAACTCGGGATGCTCCGTTCAATTTCGACCTGGATATGGAGGACTTGGACGCATCCTCTGAACAACCATTAGCAGTGTTCACCATTCGAAGAGCACACGATCCCAACCTGAACGCACCCGAAACCTATAACGCGTACCTCTCAAACGCAGTGATTACTAGGGACGAGACAGGGGGCGTTATCGGCAATTGCAGCTGTCGCGATACGACCGCTTGGGGCCTCCCATGCCCGCACCTCACGAGGTTATTCGCGGTGTTCCCTGAGGTGTGCGATCGTTGGCCCGCAATTCGGACAGCCGTCTCAAACCGGTTCCGTATCGAACATATCTGGCATGACTACTGGCTCCGTGATGTCAACTCATGGACTCTAGAACACGTACTTCAACTGCGTTCAAAGATGGGGACGCCAAACACAGAGCTCCAAAACGAAATTCATTCCCGACTTGCCCAGGAACCCCAACCATCGAACACTGCTCACCATACCCAGAATGAGGGGAACGGCACACAATATACAGACAGTAAGAGTCGTGTGGGGCAGCTACAGAAGATCCAAACTGAAGAACTTAGGTCTTATGCAACCTATTCGGACTGCAAAGCATTGGTGGACCAGATGCACCGCGTTGCCCAAATGTATGGACAAGTTGCCGTGGATAGTCTCAAAAACTATTTACGTGACGGTCTGCAGCTCTTAAACAATGGAAGGTACCCGAGCCAATCCCAGAGAGCTCTTGCAGCGCCAGACAGTGTTCCGGACTTGCCAATGATTGATTGCAGTCCAACGCGGAATATTAATAACCCAAATGCAGGACTCGGCCGATCGCAGAAGCGCAAGAAGTCTTTTCTAGAGCGCAGAACACCGGCAAAGAAACAAAGGCGAACCACTAGCAATGAATCCCAATTCTTGACGTCGAGTGCAGACATTATAAACCCTGTCGGTTCCGACCGTCCTATGCGGTTCTTTCCTAACCAACAAAGCCATGATGAGTTGGCTCGAGTGATAGCTACACCACAACACGCCATTGCTTGCGCTCTCAACGTTGTAGATAATCCGGACAGTCAATACAACACAAAGACAGATAAAGAGCAAGGATAGAAAACGTCAGTAAATGAAAGCAGTATGGGCCAAAGTAATAGATTCAAAACTTACCATTGGTACTGAACAAATTGTAGCATTGCTTTTTATCTACAGCCCCAGTGTCACATGCATCTTTGCGGTCTGCAGGGTCACGCTCATCAATTCGGCGTCAATGGAGGGGGCGGTGCCGGGCACGACGACGGTTCTTTAAGTGTACTTGAGCTTCAATGGCAGTGTGGACGGTGTTCTCGGTGATGTCAAGGCAGCCTGTAGTGGCGCGCAGGGCAGCACGGGCGATAAGAGTAGCAGAATTATGCGAATAATCAAATTGCATTATGAAAGCGGTGAAGGCCAAAGAAAGCGGCTGTGGCGGTAACAGTAGTGACCGCAGCGGTAGTGGTGCCACAGCGGAGGCGAGACAGAGTGGCGGTGGCAGTGGCGGCGGTTATGATGGAGACGAGACAGAGTGGCCGTAGCGGTGGTGATAGCAACGGTAGCGGCACTACAGCGGAGACAAGAGAGAGTGGCGGGTGGCGGTGGTGGCGTCGATCGCGGTGGAAGCGGCAGCACGGCGAAAGAAGGGGTGACTTGCAAAAGGGCGGTAAAGAAGTCGAGAGGAGCTGAAACATGATGGGAACTGCACGGTCAAAACAAGCATAAGCGCGCGCAAGTTTTGAACTTGAGGAGTACGACTCGTGACGTTGGGTAAGTGTGGCTGTCACGACCCTGCGGGGCGTGCAGCCAATAGGAGCGGGAGGAACAGAGGGTTTGACGACGAGCAGAGGCCTGGGCGCAAGGTAACGGGCCTAGAGAGTTACGGAGGGTGACAGAGGTTCTTGGTAGGAACTGTTTCAAAATCAGGTAGGTTCTGGGCTTCTATTTCTACATACTCTACAGTGTGTAGATTTGCCGCAACCCGATTTGCGTGGACACAAAAACCAAACTATTGTGCACCCACGTGTAGAAATACGTATGCTCAAAATGCGATTTGTGTTTTTAGGAGGCGTCCACTGGACGATAGAGCTATTATCATGCTAACCTTCAGGAGCATGCAGAATACTGTACAAGTCTTGTCGAATATTTAAAGGAATGTCAATAATTAACGATTTGGTCACCGCCTCGCCCTCGTTCGAGAAAAAAAGGACAGATGGGTTATGAGTCATAACTTATGACTCATAACCCATCTGTCCTTGTTTACTGGACTGCTCACTGTGGGCAGTTCACTGCTTGCCACCATACTAGTGGTTTTTGGGTTCCACTTATGTGCACCTGCTTCCATTGAATTGCACTGCAGAGTTCCAAACCTCAATATCCTCAACATACTGCCCACACAATGCCGATATCTCTACAGAACTCATAGGACTCAGTAATACTATTTTACAGGTTCTGATAAACATCTGAACACTGCTGCCTGCCATTCCACGTCCTATCACCACTGGCTTGGAGAACAGCGTCGTAGTTCTCGAGTAAGTTCACCTAGTGTACTTCTTCCAAGCTGTTCTGCAGCACGCGCAGACGCATCGAGTCATCACGACATTTAACGTGTTGCAAGGCACGCAATACGTGACTTACTGCGCAAGCGTGCTGAGCAGCAACAATTTGAACTCGATAAACGTGCAAAGCACACTTGGTATCATCGATAAGGCTGTGAAACAGAGCATTTGGTCCGCGTCTTTTGGCTTTCATCCCTGGCAGGCGCTGCGACACATTTACGGCACTGCAACGAGATCAGTGTACGAAACAGCGCAGAGAAATGTCGACAGTGGCAGAATGGTGGACGAAGAAGTGAGTTCGATTACCGAGCGAATGAAGCAGTCAGCGGCGCCAGCGATGTCGTAGTGCGATCGGCACGGTGGACGTGCGGAGTGGTAAACTGCGAACGCTTGGACCTAATTGGCATAGTGAGCGGCAGCAGCGAAGAACTTGAGGGCTTGAAGGCATTTTAAGACTATCGGATCAGATTGAGCTGTTAAGCGTGTCATATCAAGCAAATGACGCCGGAGCCGGCGATGGTACAGGAACTGGACGCGAGACGGAGAGTATGACAACGACAACTACGGCGACGACAAACGGGACGAAGAGGGTATCAGATATGTTTTTCGTCCGTGGAGCAGCACAAAGTTTGGAAGACAGCGTGGCTCTCGACACGTAAGGCCGACCGTAGATCGAAGTCAGCGTGTTCCAACAGGTGACTCAGCTCAGGATAATTTGGCCGTATGGACGAACACGCTCCCGCTGCTGCTACTAGACGCTCGTATCCGTGTACGCGATAGGCAGTGTGTCATGGACGCGTCTCCGAGCCTTTTTCGTGGAGGTGAATTGCTGTGCGTAGAGGCCAGCACAATGTCCGCGCTGCAGCTGCAGCAGGCTGTGATTGACTTCGAGTTTGACGGCGATTGCGCCTATAAAGACATAGAGCCAGCTCCCCTTGCCTCTGCGGCTGCATGTCAACGTCATGCAGACTCTCGGCCAGCCGAGGGCTTGCCCGCGCGCGCCGCAGAACTAGACTGAAGCACAAACGAGGTGGCCCTCGCTCTGTGTCTGCAGTTCGCGATTTGCACACCGCCGCAGAGCTATTGCTGGAGCTTTAAAGGCGGTCTTGAAGGAATGCAGTGGCGGTAACGCGTGTGCGGTATCACGATCGGCACATAGTCGAACGGGACGGTGGGCACCCCCGGGCAATGCGAGCTGCGATTTGCGGTGCGCGCCGAGACGGACTACATTGAGCCGCTTGCACAATGCGGCCCCAGAAGTGTATTGGCGCACAGCTCCAGGGTCGAGCCAGCGTGACGCACCGTGCATGCGACGGTAAATCATACTGCCAAATTGGCTTGTAGCGTAAACTTAATTCGCGAATGTCGTTCTATGCTACTTCGCAGCGCTCGCTCGTGCACGCGATTTGCGCAGCGCGTGGCGAAGGGGAGTGCGTGGATGAGGAAGATGTGGTTGAAAGTAAAGGATGATGAGGGTTATGAGCAGAGGAGAAGCCGAACTCCTCTGCTCCCCCCCTTTTTATAGTGAGACGGGGAGGTTACCCCAGTCTCTTGATAATTCTAGTGCAAACCCCTCCACGTCCGCTAAGCGGGCGTGGAGCCACGCAATCCACACACTGAATCGCGTGGAGACTAAGCATTCAATTATCAGCCCACCCTCACGGGGTGAGTGCTGATAATTCCAACACGGGAGACACAGCTGCCGGCATCCATCGCGCTCAGTGCCACCATGCCCACGCTGCAACCCTCCACGCCGCCGATCTGGTGGCCTTCTGCGTCGCTTCTCGCTCTCCTCGCTCGCGCGCGCGCAGGACGAGCCGCCGAAAACCGCCGGCAATCTGCTGTTCAGGTCTGAGATGCACGACCCATCTCCAACCAGGTGCCACTCGCCGATCAGCGCTGTAACAAACAGTTTCGCGGCTACAATATCGCTTGTAACAATATCCAGAATGCACTCCCAGGCTATGCCACTTCCAGTCACCTTCTGCCTTGAGATCGTCTTGTAACGCAAGCCGTTTGCTGGAGCCATCGCGTGACACATGGTTAAAATTTTCTCTCGCACTTCATCTCCCCTTTCGCTCGAGAGTGTGTTGACATTGCCACCCAGCAATCCGCCCTCGACCCGCTCGCACTCGCCGCTGCGTCGGTAGCGTCTTCTCTACGGCGCTCTGCCCTTCTCCGACGGCTGTGCCAACGTTCGGGTTCTCCCTGCCAGAAAGGCGCATCTTCGACATTGCAGTTTCGTATCGACGTACCTCAGATAGTCCGCTACTTCTGGCCATCCCATTCCTGGTGGCTGCGTCACCGTGTACGTCGCTCTGGTGGCCGCCGAAGAGATCGTCACGGTCCGAATATCTTTAAAGACCTCACAGGCTGGACTCTAAATCTATGCCGAGTCGAGACAGGATCATGTTCACTTCTTCCAGCAGTTGCTCTCGGCATCCAATCAAAGTTTGACCAGGGTGTACAAGTTTCGGAATGATCTGCGTGATTCAGGGCTTAGACAATGCAGTATTTACGTCGATTTACACACGTGAGTTTCCGTTTGTGTCAAGGTTACCACCAAGGCAGAACGAAGCGCTTCACATGTTGCACAGGCCATGAACGAGGCAGTTACACTGCTTTGTATTCCTGATCAACCCAATATCGTTCCAATTGTTGACGTGTACGAGAATGCGCGTACTCTATATGTCGTCAACGACTATGCTGGTGTTAAGACCCTAACTGGGGTGGTTCAATATCGAGATATACTGTGTGAGGCTGATGTAGCTACGATGATATCTGGTCTGCTTCGCGCATTGGTCCATATGAAACACTCACTACTCGTCCACAGATTCATTACTCCCGATAATATATTGTTGTTAGCACATCATGGCGACATCGCCGTGCCAGGTTTGCACAACTTCGAATATGTCGTATCAAACGCATACCTAAAGGATAGCACAAGTATGTCAAAATGGTATTCAGCAAATGGACCTTTATCATTATCGCAGCTGGCCTATATGGCTCCGGAAGTTGCACGAGATGACGTCGGTGATTCTCAACAAGATGTGTGGTTAGTCGGCAATCTTAGGCATTTGTTGCTTGTCGGATGCACTCCGTTTGACGATAATCTATCAAGTTTGGACTAGCTTACCAACAAAACTGCCTCTACCAGGGGGAAACGTACTTTTTCGGGTGCGCTATGGGGCGGAGGTACTTGTGGAGCGAAAAATCTTTGTGATAGTTTGTTACAATCGAATACCAAGTTCCGTGTTGGTGCGTCGGACGCTCTACTTCATACTTAGCTTAGCTTATACCAACAGTAATGCCTCACAATCTATCCTCTCCATGTGCAATACCTCTTTCATTTTTCTTATTCCTGTATATCGCGTTTTGTTGCTCTTTATCTTACCCTCATTTCTCGCAGAGCTTAAGTCTTTTCCCTCAGATATACCTTTTACGCTCCTGACTTTTTGTGCAACAATTCCCTACGGGCTATAAGAGTTGAAGGCGCCTCTCCTTTTTACAAAGTACATAACTGAAATGCTCTTGGTCTCCTCTCATCACCTAGTCAGCTCTCGCATTGTTTCTCCTCATCACGTGGCCTGCAACAGAATAACTTCACAATGAACAGGCACATCATTCGCTTTTTCAGACATCAGCCCGCTTGCTTGGAGATTCAGCGGGCGACGCAGAAACACTGCCTCGTTGTTCAGATGAGCCTTCCACATTCTTTGAAACACTGACAAATGTCGCATCCAAATCGCTTATCTTGGCTGTCATCTGGTCGGTCTGAGTATAAGTACGTTGTCCGAAAACGATTCGAAACTTGATTGCATCTCGGATACCAACTGTTGCACGTCGTTTTCAATTTGTCTGTGCGACTCGATTTCGGCGTCATTCACTTGTTGGACTGGAGGGAATGTCCGTCGACTTCACTGGCTGTACTTCATCTTGAGCTATGTTTGGTTCAGCGGAATTCATTGTAGCCGTGTCGAAGCGGGAAGATTCGGACGGAACGGCGCTCAACTGCTCCGCAAGCTGGCACCTTTGCTGTGGTTGCGGGTGAGATGGCAGTCGCGGGGTCCAGCAGTGATGTGCACGTGAGGGCGAGCTGTGGCGTCATTCGTGATGGAATTGACTTTTCGTCGGACCCAAGTAAGCGGCATGCGCAGCAATTTTGTACGAAGTAGCACCCGCGTTGACATCATCACGGTTTGGTAGACCAAGATGCTCCTTGGGTGTCACATAACACAACAGAGCGGTGCCAGCCGCTCCAATTGTGGGTGCCACAATAGCGGAAGTGAAATGCTCGTATCCGGGTGCGATGTAAGTCGTAAGCGGACTTAATGTGTAAAACGGCGCTTCGGAGCACCAGTCAAGTTGTTTCTTCGTGTTTTCGAGAATCTTTTGCAACGTGACATGACGTGGACCTTCTTTCATGACTTGTACGTCGAATTCCCACGCACGGTGCGTCAGATCATATTGTGTCTTGAGTTCAGCAAATTGAGCTTCATCGTTTGCGCTGTACCCTTGTAGTTACTACCGGGTCGTAATACGTCACAAATTGAAAACGTGATATCGTACTTGCGCATAATCTGACAAATCTCATCCCAATGCTCGTACGCAAAGTTATTCTTATGGTGAGTTAGGCACCATTTGGCATGGATGGAACCGCATCGCGACACAATAACAGTCTTTCGATTGGCGGCAAGCGGTACATAACGCAGCAGCACGCCAGCGTGAATGGTGAAGTAGTCAACGCCTTGCTCAGCCTGCTCAATGAGAGTTTCTCGGAAGATCTCCCACGAAAGGTTCTCCACAGCACCATTTACCTTCCCAAGAGCTTGATATATAGGCACGGTTCCCACTGGCACAGGACAATTCCGCAGAATCCACTCGCGTGTCTGATGAATATACGGACCTGTGCTCAAATCCATGAGTGTGTCAGCCCCCCCAAATTGTTGACCACTGTAACTATTCTACTTCCTCTTCAATGCTACTAGTGACAGCCGAATTACCAATACTGGCATAGATCTTGACCTTGAAATTCCTGCCAAAACCATGGGCTCAAGCTCAAGGTGACGTGTATTGCTGGGGTAATGGCTCTTCCGCGTGCGACTTCAGATCGCATGAACTCTGGGTCGAGTCTCTCGTGCACGGCGCAGAAGAGCATTTCCTCGTTGAATTCGAGGATCACATGCATTCGGGCCGGAGGTATCGTACAGTCCTGTGCTGGGTTCATGTCCGGACAAATGAACGGTGCGCGCTGGAACATGCAAAACGTGTGAGGCGCGGTTATGTTCGATGGTACGATAGGTCTTCTCAGAGATCGGAAAGCAGTCAGTTTAAAGCGGGCTGACGCCGAATTGCAGATTGTGCGGATCACGGCGGCGACCTGAGCTAGTCGTCTCAGGTTTCTTCTCCTGTAGAACGGCTCGCAGCGCGGCGACGTGCGTGAAGGAGGGACGGTGGTGGGGCGGTAGATGATGACGAAGCGAAGGCGAGGGCGCGGCGTAGAAGTTGGAGGAGGAAAGTGGGATGGTGGGAATGAAGGGGATCATGGTGCAGTGCGTGGAAGCGGGAGAGCACTATGATGGGGTCCGGATGGCGCGGATCACGCTGGCTTGACAAAGCCGGACTGATCGACGACATGCAGCGCCATTTTGCACACTTTGCATTGCAAAGTGTGCGAAAGCGTGCAAAGTTTGCAAGACGGCTTCGGACAGAGTTGCTTTACACGTGGATATGCCATTCCGCGCCTTGTGGTTGGGGAGGGTGTGCGTCCCAAGTTGGCAGTGCCAATGGCGCTGCGCCTCAAGCGCCGCGCTAGCGCGTAACCCTAAACGGCCAGCAGAATGGGGACTCCCCATTGGGGAGACCCTTCCTCCGGATCTCTCTAGCACGAGCTTTCGGTTCATACAAGTTTTTTCCAACATGCTGAGGTTCGCCCACCTTTCCGAATAACTCTTGTGTACCGAAGGTAGCGTTCTCAAAGGCTTAATTTGGAACATGGCTTAATTTGGAACAGCCTTTGAATTGAGATGACAATCTCGATCTCCGCCGCCGTATCTTACCATCCTTCTTCAGCACCTCAAAGACCCACAGACCCAATCTCCACGATGTAGAAGCGTAGTGTGTAGTGCGAACGCATCAGCAAGTCTCAAAATGCCACCCTCAATGCGTCTACAATCCATGAGGCACAAGCGCCAACTGAAACAGCGAAAAGAAGAGCGAGCAAGGCGCAAAACCGCTGTTGAACTTCTTCGACGAGGCGATACAGTTCGCAATGCTGCATCCTCCGCAGGACTGTCCACAACCACCACCTTCCGCATTCGCAAGGCACTTAGAACAAACAACAAATCTGATCTAAACAAACTGTTGGATCCTGTACAAAACCACGCAGGCCGCAGACCAGTTCTAGAACCAGCAGAAGAAACTCTCATTGTAGAGAAATGCATCTACGCAGCTCAACGCGGTTTTGCAGTGGGACATGAGCAGATGAAAAAACTGCATGGTCGAATAGCCGCTGATGGACGTCGGGGATACGCGAAAGGTTTACCGTCGGACGATGCAATTCGTTCGTTCAGAGCTCGAAATCGCGAGGTGACATTTCGTTGCGCTGAGAACATTACAGGTGCAAGGTTGGCTGCCGAAAACTATCAGCACGTGAAGACTTTGAAGGATGTTCTTGAGAAGCTGCGAAAAAAACATCCAGGAATGCTAACTGACCCGCGCAGGATATGGAATTTCGACGAAACTGCTGTGCTCCCTGAGTACGGCAAGAAGATTCGATGCTACACTGCTTCTAACTCACGCAAGTCAGGAACGCGTCTTGGTATCAAAGATCATGGAAAGCACGTCACTGCCGGGATATGCGCGTCTGCAGCAGGTGACATCGCACCTTTGCTTCTCATTGTGTCAGGGAAAAAAAGAATGGCCAGCTGGTTGGAACCATTGCCCAAAGAAGAATTCCGGAACGAAAGAGGTATGCCCCACTGGATGTCAGAGCAAGAGTGGTGCCCTGGCCAGACGCGCATTCTGCTGAGCGAGAATGGGTCGGTTGACCAAGAAAATATGCCGGAGGTTTTGAAACATATTAACGACTACATTCGAACCGTTGTAGACAAAAAGACCCCGGTACTGCTCACGCTCGATGGCCACAGCTCAAGGGAGAGCATTGAATGGTTAGAACTGTCGGAAGGTTTTTACATTGAGGTGATTAAACTGCCCCCAAACACGACACATTTCCTTCAACCCTGTGATCGCCCAATCAATAAGACCTTCCAAACAAACATCAGAGAAACGAGAGATGAGTTGATGGAGCGCTGTCATATTTGGTACGCAAACGTTGCGTTGAAGATCAAACTCGGTGTCGCGGGGTACAAGTCGATCTCACCTGACACAGCAGCCAAATCATTCGAAGAAGCCGGACTGTGGCCAATGAACTACAGCTTTATGAACCGATTTCGCCGCCAGGGACCCGCCAATCACGATTCGACTGCGTTACGGAGCGGTTTGCCGCCCAAGGAAGACACTTTCAATGTACAAGATCTCAGTCATCAGCGCCGACAAAGGGCAGAGAGGTATTTAGTTGAGAAACTGCACAGAATTACCGACGGTAGCACGAGACCGTCGTTAGTTCTATCCGAAATTGCGGTGCTAATGTCTTCCAAGTATGTTGTGAATAAGGTTTTAGAGTCAGTCAAGAGTTCTAAGTCAGTTTCCAAGCCGTTGCAGTCAAAGAGAGAGGTTATTGGTAAGGGAAATGGCGCAGAGTTACTTACGGTAGAGAAAATGCGCCTTAAACTAGGAGAAAAGCGAGCTAAGGCAGGCGGGAGGGGGAAAAAGAAGCAAGGTACTGGTTGTCGTCCAGGAAAAGAGGATGTGGCCGACAATGATAAGGAAAACGAGAACCCGCAATCTGCCGCAAATGACGTGAATCCTGGTGACAGTACGCTAGGGAAATTGTTTGATGATCTTCCCATTGCGAAGTGGCCGCGCAAGCGTAGGCGACGTAAGATGGGTGCCAATCATGCTCAACAGTTCGGGAATCAGTCGACGGCCGCAATGGCCTTGGTCGAGCTGTCTCAAGGACAGGAGGTGGAACGCTCGAGGGGGAACGGTGTTCCAAATTGACCCATGACACAGATATTGTGAGCTGCAAAGGTGGCTGACCATTGCAAACTTCTGCGTTTCTGATTTAATTTTAAATAAACGTGTCATGTGCTTATCTGTTCCAAATTAAGCCGCCGAGAACGCTATCCTTCTACCGCAAACATCATGGGACGAGAGCTACGACTACAGGACGAGAGCGAAAAGCGTACAGAAAGTCTGACTTTCTCGAGAGGCCACTACATATGCTTAACCCTATTCGTGCAATTGGGTAAGCGGCCCCACATTTTCTTCAGTCAGTAAAAGTACGTGCGGATTTTCTGAATTGGTTTTCTTCAGCCGGGGTGCACTACGACTGGCGCTTCTTCATGAACCTCAACGACATATCCTCGTACCAGTGTATTACATAATATCACCAACTCGCAACCTACACCCGCTTCCTGATCTTCGCAACACACAGCACCGATTGCTGCAGCCTACCAACCATCTGCGACGACGAATTTCATTACATTCGGTCAGGCACTCTTCCTCGCTTTCGCACATTGCGCAGAGACATAGTCAGTATCAGGGGAGCAAGGCAAAGTCTACCCATAAAGGACGTCATGTCTTTCGTCTTACTCAAAGGCTTAAGGAATCCCGAATGTTGCGTAGGGACACCGCACAGTCGACGAGGCTTTTCGCTCTTTGTATCGAAGTAAGGGTCATCGACGGAATTTACGTAGCAGCAAGGTGGGCTTGATGGGTCTAGGGGTTAGCCGCGGCTGGAATGGATGCCTTTACTGGACACAACTCTTCGCGAGTAGATGACCTCATTTCTAGCAGCTTTCATGCGCAAATTTATGATGCCATGTGCCTATTCGTTGCTTCTGTGGTTACGAAGACCTGCGTCGTACCAATCTGAGTGTGTCGTTCTGTGCGGTTCGGCATTCTACTGATTTGGGCCGGTATTTCGCGCCTGTGTATTCATGCTGGATCTCGTGTATCATCACTTTGAGTGTTGCTTTTCCAGTGGGTAAGTCTTCTGGTAAGGAACAATTGCTTTTCAGCGCGTTTATTGCCTGCGCCAAGAATATGAGATGGAACGGCCGAGGTCATCAACGCAGCGTAGGACGTTCGTTTTTCCTCTTTTTCGTCTTGTTGACGTTCGAACCAAGTCTTTTCTGCTCACTCTTCAATACAGAGACAAACTCGTCGTTCTGACAGAAATAAGTCGGAAGGAATAACGAGCGAACGGGACCCGATTTCGGAGATGTGTTGGTTACACAAATAGCGTCGCTGCGTGGGCTTCGGCGGTTAGCATCCAGCGCTGGTGATTGACTGCGGTTGCTTGCTCGTCTACAAGGCGAGAGAAGCGTTTCACTGACTTAAAAAGCCGCCGTGAGCATCATGTCCAAATGTGCGAGTTCGGCATGATCCGCGGAGTTAGGACTGCAGTACCTTGTACGGCTCGAGGCTTTTGCTTAATTCGCCTCAGGTGCTGAAAGTTCATGCTCTTGAGACCCCGGCGGTGATCTACGGTGTGCTCTCGCTTCTCCCTGAACTGTATATCATTGTTGAAGAGATCCAATCGCCACTGACAGCTTCGTGAAGGTGTTGTACAGTGATGATGACGATGATGAAATAGCGGAGATCAGGCCCTGAAAGTGGAAGGTTAGCCTTAATCTCCTAACCCCCAGCTCGAGAGCAGACATATACTTTGCATATTGGTGAATCACATTTTCTCCCAATCACAGGGGCTTGGTGGAATACCAGCTCGTCTGGTACCTGTCGGTGACAAACTTTTCACTAATGAAGGTGGTCTTGCACTCGTACGAGCCATTGACGAGGATATGATGAAGGGTATGTATTCCCCTACTACTATGCCAGGTTCTCTGTCAGTCGACGGCATAATTGTGTCTGTCTATACGGACATCATACCAAACCCCTTGGCGGTAGCTATGATGCCGCCGCTGCGTGCTTTGTACCAGCACTCGACATTTGGACGTCTCTTTCTGGGTAGGGCGCATTGCTTGCACGAACGCTCGGCGGCTAGAATCGTGCGACAGTTCAAGGAGATGACGAACGCAGTACCGCGCTATCTTCTGGCCGTGGGGCACATTATCTTGCGCTCCATCTGATTGTCTTTTCCCTGTGTTTAGCATATCATACAGCTATGTCCCGACTGGTGCCCACATAGGTTACGGGGTAGTAGAAGTCTACCCTTGTGATACAAATTTACTTGTACCATTAGATGGTCGATGTGAAGCTGAGAAACGTTCCATTGTACATGAGATTGTCATTTGAGTAGAATGATGTTTACCGAGATTGCTACTTGTCTCGTGGCTACCCATGCTGGCTCTCGTTATAGTAAGTGCACTTTTAGCCTTTGAATTGGGGGACAGGCTTGTGCTCACCTTCCCGCTTCCGTAGTGAGGTGACACTGGTCACCACATTCTGGGACTCCTCTACTACTTTTGTACTCCGCGCCCCGTCTTCGACAGGATTTTGTCGTCATATTCTTATCAAAGCAAAGAAGTAGTAGTTTCAAGAACACTGGATCTGATGTGTATTGGAACGTGAGATAGACTTTCCACATTCCCTGCGCAGGGAATGTGGAAAGTGACTTCTTCTTTCAGTTCCCGTCAGGCACGTCTGACGGGAATTGAAAGAAGAAGTCCCTTTACGCTTTGTTCCGCATGCATTAGAACACCTTCAGTAGTTTCGCGCTAACCATTAAGTCGTTAAACGCACAGGTCGCGCATGCAGCTTATTGTTCTTGTCACGGGGTCTAGTTCGAAAAAGTTTTAACGATGCATCAGCTTATGACGGTGGCCCAACGAGTTGTCTACCGCGCTAGTAAATGTTCGTGAGCAGCTTTGTACTGTCAAACTGCATGCTGGGCATGCCATATTCGGTTACATGCCATAAATGGGCGTGGTATCGCCGTGAAAAGAGTTTATGGTTATCGTGGATAAGTTGTTGCTTGATCGAGAGAGAGCTGGTAGGTTGCCAACAAGAAAAGCAGGTATTGATATCTGTGTCATCACTCCACGGATATTCGAAGGTCAATGAAGGCCTCTAGAAATCAAGGATACACTGCATCTATACAACAGGAGTTTGCCTTTAGCATCTCTTGCTTTTTGAAACTAATAGATTGTTGAGATATGAGCAGGAGCTAACTATTCCCACAAAAAGGAGCCCCTATGTATCTTGTCCCACTCGCACCAGTATCACGAAATCCATGGCGTAAAGGCTCTTGCGTAGATATATGCACATAAATTGTATTTTTTTCAGGCACATAACTTTCGACATGATTGTGGGCACCAGGATGTGCACGAAAATAAATTCGCATCGATAGAGAAAAGAGTGTTTCCGTACCACGTCTCCCTCACTAGACTGCGGATCGGTACTGTACAGCAACCACAGAGCCTTTCTTATGGACCAGCGTGGTTATGGATTCCTCGCGTCTAACCAATTCCACAGACGTCACTTCATCCCAGACGATGAATCAACGGCGCATAGCGAAGACTTCACCATTAAACAGCCGATGGCTCGAGGCATGTAAATTGTCTCGTACAAACAGAATCAAAGCTGGTGTCTCATTCGCCTGCGTGTCGCGAGCTGCCCGTGTCGGCTTCCAGGAGGCTCGGTGGACCTAATCGAAACTCCTGTGTTCAATGGTGCTGTGATCAAGATCCATGATCTCGCAATCCGATGTAGGTAATGTAGCTGTTACGAGACAGAATGAGAACGTTGTAAGCATTCCGAGCCCATTTCATGGAAATTCTCAGACCCAAAGACCTCACCATCAAACCTCATTTGGTTAAAGGAGTCGAGATCTTGCCGACAAGAGAAGCAGAAACGAAGTAACACC